>ML120365.1:397822-473279 GCA_003788595.2 Choiromyces venosus 120613-1
TGTCACCTACCTCATAATGTATGGTGTAAGTTCCCACGTACGTAACGGAACCCCGACAACCTCCTACTACCCCTCACCCACCGGTACAAGACGCAGGTCATCAAAGCTAGTTGCACCACGAATGACAGTCAGGAGTAAGCGTAGATAGTAATGTTCCCCCATAAAGGGGCTTGCTGAATACATGCAACCAATTGACCTGCACTGTATTCTCCGCTTCCATCCCACCTTATGAACATACACATAGTGCTCTGGAAACTCATGGTATAAGTAGCACCTTCTATCTTCATTCTCTGCATTGTACTTGAAATATGCCAAGAGGGTTGTAATTGAGGTATCCATCCGTTCACGCAGTGCCTCTGGATTCTCCTATTCTGAGAAGTAAATAGGTTGTTCACCAGGAAGATGAAGGGCAAGATGTGTCACTGGTGGTTGTTCTTCATGAGTTGAATATTCAAACAAATGCCACACAGCCTCAGTTGGACCAATATAGCAACCATGGAGATAGCGCTTGATCTCATCATGCTCTGAGTCCAAAACAGCACTGGCATGATCTCCACCCTTGTAGATGTACTTGTGGATATACTTTATAGCCCGAACAGACCCACAAACCTCAACATTGATGTGGGCCTTGTAGCGGAGTGAAAGGTACGGAGTATATGGCACCACTCTTCGATTGTCAATCATGGTGGTCACCCTGGCTCCACTCCCTGGTACTACCAATGTAAAGGATTGTCCAGTATTCTGTCTCCAGTAGGTTGGATACCCATCCTCTGTGATGATTGTCTCATCTTGGAAATTACGGGGATAGCCCTTATGACATGTTGATACTACCAGAGGGTTCAACCCCTGCATGCAGGCTGCTCGACCATTGCCACCAGCACAGTGAGCATGAACCATTGTAGATTGGATGATGCCACACAGCTCTTCACCAATCACATCATCCTCGCAGGGCAGCTCTGCACTGATGAAGCAGTCAATATTGGCTGCAGTTAGGAACTGATGATCAGTTTTCAGGGAGAGAAGGAGATGAAGGTGTGGGAGGCCCCGCTTCTGATACTCAATTGTCCAAACCCAACCAAGCCATGGCCCTAAGACTTCCTTGTGCCGTAACTGATCCAGTAAATCGTGTACCTTGAGATTAAAGACACATGCTACCAGATCAGGCTGATCTCCAGCTGACTGGTGGGGCAGAAGCTCATGCTCAATCTCAACCCATTTAGGATTAGCAGTAAAGGTTATGAAGAGGGAAGGCTTGCCAAAGTGGCGCACAATCACCATACTATCCTGGTACAGCTGTTGCATAAATCTATCACCTCCTAGATAGCTGGATAGTAAGACCACCTGCCTTCCAACCTCTGCAAAGTTGACATCACCAACCTCCATTACATCAGCAAGACCATTGTAGAGATCTGAGCGGATATTTGATTGATGTGAACGCAGCCAGGCAAGCTTATTCTGATCGCAAACTGCCCACGCATCCACAACAAACTGCTGGAAAAGTCTCTGAGCACAGAAGAGAGTTGAGGGCTCTCCATCTCTAGGATGTAGGCGGAATCGGTAGAACACGCGCTGTGTGAGATTCATATTTTGGCGATTGCCATGTTGATTGCCAAGTGTCCTACCCCAATGCCAGCTAGGTTCTCCATGGGGGAAGAGGAGAACATAGTGGAGTAGAAGATAGGAGGCATGGTTGGGATTGATCTGGGAAAATGAGTTTCCAATATCCTCTCTATTTAATCTCTGTACCAACACAATATCTCTGAATCCTGCACTCCCATACTCCTCTGGCAGAATCATGGCGACTTCATTGGCAGTAGGTAGGTTTTCACGCTGCTGATCTGCACCCCTTTCTACCACAAGACTCAACTGTGGATTCAAGATTATGCGAAAGTTGTCCTCCCTCTCTGCAATCTGCTCAAACCTCTCCTTGGCTGTAAGGTATAGGTGAATAAGTGGGCAGGACTCTTGCAACATCAAGGTGAGTGAACGAACAAGATTGGCATCCAATTCTGGTGCATGGGCAGATCTTGCTTCAGCTGCATAAAGCGGATCATAGAGGTAGATCTGGGAATAAAGGGCATCCCGTCCTCCTGCTGGGACCAGAGGTCCCTGCCTATGA
Organism: Choiromyces venosus 120613-1; assembly: GCA_003788595.2. Lineage (NCBI taxonomy): Eukaryota > Fungi > Ascomycota > Pezizomycetes > Pezizales > Tuberaceae > Choiromyces > Choiromyces venosus. The sequence continues at coordinate 399,942 of ML120365.1, forward strand.
TAAATTGCACCATGTATCTAGAATAGCTGAAAGGTACCACCAATCTCATTTGTACGCTCATCCATGTTGTACTGGATAGATGTGAAGGCAAAGAGATTATTCCATCTGCGAAGCCCTGAGCGGAAAGACTTTGATTGTGCATTATCTCCATTCATCAAAGTATTGAGGGGCTCTGGTAGTTGTTGCATTCTCTCAACCTGGGCATCACCATACTTGCAGCAGGACTCGTAGCTTGCCTCCCCACCTTGGGGTCGTTTGGCTGATGGCTCCTTTGCCCAGTGCAGAGCTTGACAGCCAGTACACCTGATATCTATCCTCCCTAGATCATGACACGTCCACCTTGCTCGCTGGTCCAGCATGGCCAAAGGTACTTGCAAACGTACCTCTTGACCTCCCTGTCCTTGAGCTAAAGAAACTACCTGACCATTGACCATAGGTACTGCAGCTACCCCTCCTCTTGCCACTCGTTCAGCAGCCTATATTATAAAGTCACAATTAGTTTCGTCTTCTTAAAATAATTGGGAGAATATCAGCAGTGGTATTAACTGACCAAACACATCCGACAAGTCAATAGTATTCATCCTCTCATATTCTGATCAAAATCTGTCACATTCTTCTGCCTTCAACACCGCCTGCATCTCCTCCTTCCTGCTGGTTCATCTACCACTGACATCAATATTAGACATCATTCAGGATATACTTTGATGATAACTATACCTTCCTGTTCCTCTCCTTGCACTATAATAAATTGTTAGCTACTAATCTCAACAGCTGAGTGGTAACTACAAATCTTCCAACTGTTCTGCAATTGCATTCTCCCCCTCCTCTACTGCCTGCACCACTGTTCCTCTCTGTTGTTGCCTCCTGGTCCTCCTTTTCTCCTATTATCACCATAAACCATGTTAATATCCTGTGATCCTTGAGTACAAGAGTGGGACTCAGTAGGTGTGACTAACCAAGCACCCCCTACATGTGCGGTGCAGACTCCCTTGTCGATCTTGATCAAAATCAGTCTCAGGTTTGTCCTGTCGGCAGCTACTGCAGTATGGCATTATAATAAAAAACCCTTTCAATTTTTATATTCAAGTTGTATAGGTGTAGTATCCAAGCTGTGGCAGGGAAGTAGAGGAATTCAACAGATTGAAACTGTTTGGTTGTTAATTATTATGAAAACAGATGGAGGTGATGTGAAGAGGATGATTGAGGAAAAGATAGGGAAGATTGACATTATATAGGAGAGGGGCAGAAAATCTTGCATGTGGAGCTTGGCATCTTAGCATTGTTGCATCTCATTTTGCGGAAGAGACCAAAGATACCATGCACTGCGCACACCATCACAGATCTTATCAGATGATCAGATCAGATCGGACTTTTGAGATTGCGTTTTGAGATCAACTGTACAGTACATAGTAGATACAGTTCGCCTGAAGAAATGCCTATTTTGTCCACCATTAGTGGATGTAAAGAGAAAGAAAAAAAATGGGTTCATAGAATAGGCAATACCTATCTCAGAATACCTATCATGAAATTACCTCTTATTTGACAACTCTAGCAGAGTTTTGTGGGTTGTGCATTGAAAGGGTAGGGGTTGCTTGTTCCATTACTCTTGTGTAAAACCATCGTCAACAACCCTGCTCCGTACCATCAATTCATGATCTACCACGCTTGCACGCACGCACGGAAAATCACCCACCAGGTGCTTTTTGAGCTGGATTTTCGGAAAAGTGAAGAAGCATCTTGACACAAGGAGTACCGTAGCAGTGTGCCTGCTCGGCAGCCAAAAGGTTAACCGTAAATATTTGTACAGCCGCATTCGCAAAGTTCTCATATCCTGATTGGTACCAATACCTGGCTTGGCTATAGTAGATGTTTTATTATGTAACAATACATCAACGAGCATAAAGAAGTAAATTATCAACCATTTTGTATGCCCACCATCGGCTGAAATCACAGCTTCCACACGGCCAGGCATACTATCTAGAAGTTTATCAAGAGTGATTTGCTCAATTGCCTCCCATTCTTCCTCCATTGCTGTCCATAGCTCTTCTTCGATCGCCTACTATGTTACACTACATCATAATACATCTGATATAGCCAAACCAGGTATTGGTACCAATCAGGGTATGAGAACTTTACGAATGCGGCTGTACATACAGTACAGTCGCACCCCGCTATCCCGTATGGCCAAATTTTCTGAATTTCATCCGGTACAACGGGTGATACGGGACAGAGGAGGAGGAAGAAAGTTGGTGATATGATACTTGTATAATACCATACGTGCAGCACAAAATAATTTTTCTCTACAAATATTAGTGACTTTTACCGATATTAATGACTTTCATCTCAAACAGTGCGGAGTCCACTCAAGGCATTCCCCGACTCATTCTCCATGTTTTTAGTGTTCACTTTCAAATTATTTTCACAGCATTGTCAGAGGATTGTATGTGATCCTTCAAAGAGAGCAAGGATGCAAATGGCGAGGAAAGCTGCACCCTCCAATGCTACCAAACCATTAATTATATCTTAATTATTATCTTCACCCTGTATGCCTCTTGTCCTTTTTAGGAATAGCCCTTCTATGTTTACCACAGAAATACGGTTCAGCAGAAAGGAATTGTAGAAGGACAAGGGGTAACTTGCATCCAGAGTCCATACGGATCCGAATACCCCTGTTTTGCGGGTCAACGAGTGCTTTCAAATGGGAACTGGGAGCTGCCGCGGAGTTTTTACGGTTCAGCGAGGTATCTGGTTCAGCGCGATCCGGGATAGCGGGGTGCGACTGTAGTAATTTTTTTTGGAAATCCGTGCCCACCCTGCTTGTTAGAGATAAGTTAGTACCTGGATGGTAGTGGAGAGGGAAATTATGTAAACCAGCTGGATTACACAAGGTGCAGGTTGGGTGTGTCCCACTGGTACTTTCGCTGTTATGATCATGAGACTCCACCATGCAAGTGCCCAAAACCCCATACTTTACCGAAGTACCTTCGCATTACCAATAAGGCTGGACAAGTGTTATGCCCCCCGCTTTCCGCTGAACATTAACTCTGTGATATTCCATCGCTTTCACAACTTCCATTTATTCACGATACCGGTAGAACGACCACCACACACTCCTGCCAACTAAGATGGATCACTCTAGAAACCTGCAACCGAATGCTACCGGCTCGGGCCACCAAAACAGTTTCAACACAATCAGCAGTCACAACACTATCTACAACACTAACTACACAAACGAAGAGCAGCAAATTCTGGAATGGTTATCACCTTTAGAACCTCGTATGCGTCACCAGGATGTGAGTACACGGCGTTGCGATGGCTTAGGCAATTGGTTTTTGAAAAACGAAGAGTTTGTCAGATGGCGCGACAGCAAAGATGGATCTGGCAAGGCTACGCTGTTCTGTTCAGGAAATCCAGGGGTTGGGAAAACCTATATGAGGTATGAAGGTAGAGCGATTCCTTACAAGCGACCGTCATCGCTAACTAGATATGGTGCTATTCCAGTTCGCTAGTGATTGATACAATATGTGATCAGATGGAGGGGAATAAGGTCGCCGTCGCTTATCTCTACTGCGATTTTCAGGGCTTAAAGGAGCAAACCCCGGCGAATATGATCGGCGCTTTGGTCAAACAACTTGTGTGTGCTTTGGGAACAGTTCCTGGCGAGATTAATACAGCGTTTCAGAAAGCAAAACGCGATGGCCGAGGACTTCGGCTCCCGGACATTCTGGAACTCTCAAAAGCTATCTTGGCTTCCTTAGAGCGTGTCTTTATCTGTATTGATGCCCTGGATGAATGTCCGGATAGGGTTTTACCTGAACTTCTGAGCTCGTTGCGTGCTATTTCCCAAGGGTCACCAGGCGTCCGGCTATTCCTCACTGGGAGACCCCATGTTCAAGGTCTGGTGGAAAAATACTTTCCGGATCGTGCTCACGATATCCCGATCAGCACGGACAGCGCGGATATAAGGGAATATCTCGCGAAAGAGTTGGATCAAGACTCAATTCCACAAGCGATGGATCCTACGTTGAAGGCTGAGATTATGGATCTTATTCCGGAAAGGATTTCTGGCGCGTATGTCATGGCCATTACCATATCAATAGCCCCGAGTCATGACTGACCATAGCATAGGTTTCTACTTGTTTCTTTAACTATAGCTACAATATTAGGCGAGACCACGATCCATAAGAGACGAGAACAGCTCAAGAAAATAACCAGTGGAGGCCTCGGGTTGGACGACGCTTATCGCGAGACTTTGAATAGAATAATGGCGAAGCGCGGAGGTCAATCAAAACTCGGCATGGATGCTTTGATGTGGATTTCCCGATCGGAGCGGCCAATGACGAGTGAAGAGCTATGCTTCGCCCTTGGTGTAGAAATAGGTTCTCAAGATGTCAACTCCCAAAATATCCCTGACATAAAAACAGTGCTGGCCTCGTGCCTTGGACTTGTCACTGTGGATGAGAGTTCGACACTCCGGTTGGTGCATTTCACATTTCAAGAATACCTCAACAGTCATCCCGAATATTACGGAAATGCCTACACGACAATGGCGGAAGTCTGCCTGGCGTATCTTAACCATGACTCTGTTAATAAACTTCCGACTTCTCTCACTCGCGCCCCTAAAAGTGCACCCTTCCTTGAATATGCATCAACTTACTGGGGGTTCTTTGTGACACACGGAATGACGAAGAGCGTAAAGCCGCTTGTGCTTCAGCTTCTTGATGAATTCGATCAACATATATCAGCGAAAATTCTTTGTCGAGAGAAGGGGTTGTTGGCCGGGGGGAAATCTCCTATTGGATTCACTGGGCTTCACTGTGCGGCATACATAGGGCTTCAAGAGATGGTGATATCTTTGTTGGAGAAGAAAGATTTGGATATGTCGATGACTGATTTCTTGGGCTGTACTCCGCTATCATGGGCTGCCGGCAATGGGCACGAAGAGATAGTGAAGCTCCTCCTGGACCGTAGAGAGGTCAACCCCGACTCGAAAGATTATAAAGATAACACACCGCTCTTGCTAGCTGCCAAGAAAGGGCACGAAGGAATAGTGAAGCTCCTCCTGGACCGGAAAGAGGTCAACCCCGACTCGAAAGGCATTTATGGTAGGACACCACTCTTGCAGGCTGCCGGCAATGGGCACAAAGGAATAGTGAAGCTCTTCCTGGACCAAAAAGAGGTCAACCCCGACTCGAAAGGCATTTATGGTAGGACACCACTCTTGCAGGCTGCCGGCAATGGGCACAAAGGAATAGTGAAGCTCCTCCTGGACCGAAAAGAGGTCAACCCCGACTCGAAAGACGATGGTGGTTTCACACCACTCTTGCTGGCCGCCTTGGGAGGGCACGAAGGAATAGTGAAGCTCCTCCTGGACCGGAAAGAGGTCAACCCCGACTCGAAAGGCATTTATGGTAGGACACCACTCTTGCAGGCTGCCGGCAATGGGCACAAAGGAATAGTGAAGCTCCTCCTGGACCGAAAAGAGGTCAACCCCGACTCGAAAGACGATGGTGGTTTCACACCACTCTTGCTGGCCGCCTTGGGAGGGCACGAAGGAATAGTGAAGCTCCTCCTGGACCGGAAAGAGGTCAACCCCGACTCGAAAAAAAATTATGGTAGCACACCACTCTTGCTGGCTGCCCGGAATGGGCACGAAGGAATAGTGAAGCTCCTCCTGGACCGGAAAGAGGTCAACCCCGACTCGAAAAACAATGATGGTAGCACACCACTCTTGCTGGCTGCCCGGAATGGGCACGAAGGAATAGTGAAGCTCCTCCTGGACCGGAAAGAGGTCAACCCCGACTCGAAAAACAATGATGGTAGCACACCACTCTTGCTAGCTGCCCAGAATGGGCACGAAGGAATAGTGAAGCTCCTCCTGGACCGGAGAGAGGTCAACCCCGACTCGAAAGACGAGTATGACAGAACACCACTCTTGCTGGCTGCCCGGAATGGGCACAAAGGAGTAGTGAAGCTCCTCCTGGACCAGAAAGAGGTCAACCCCGACTCGAAAGGCAATTATGGTAGCACACCACTCTCGGTGGCTGCCCGAGGTGGGCACGAAGGAATAGTGAAGCTCCTCCTGGCCCGGAAAGAGGTCAACCCCGACTCGAAAGACAATTATGGTAGCACACCGCTCTTGCTGGCTGCCGGGAAAGGGCACGAAGGAATAGTGAAGCTCCTCCTGGGCCGGAAAGAGGTCAACCCCGACTCGAAAGACAATGATGGTAACACACCACTCTTGCTAGCTGCCTCAGCAGGGGACAAAGGGATAGTGAAGCTCCTCCAAAACCACATAAACACCAAACTCGATCCCTACCCGCTCTCCTCCCGTACGCCCTCCCCGCTTCCGGAGCCTGCCACAGAGGATACTGAGGTCCCTGCATTCCCCCATCCACAACTGGAAGTTATCGAAATAAAGACAACCGCACCTGCACTCACTCCCCTTCCCCCTCCACCTCTGGATTCTCCTTCCAACAAGGCAGAACTACTCCCCGTCTCCCTACCCCTAGCATGCCCATCCTTGGCGGCCGCTGTTGCAGTAATACTTGTTGCTATACTTGTCACCTATTGCTTGAATTATTCCGAGTATCTTTCATCTTGAATATTTCCTTTCTGCCCCCCGTGTCTGTCTCGGTCTACCCTGTCCTGTACCCGTTTTTCTCCTATTCGTGGTGGGAAGCAGTACTCACGGCTAATGGCCTTTCCTTTCCTTTTCTTTCTTGTCTTTCTTTTCTTTCTTTCTGCTGCGAGATTAGTTATTTACTAGTATATTGCGTTGCCTCGAATGTGCATATTCCTGGTATTGGTGGTGTTCTTGTCAAGTTATAGATTATATGTTTTCCTTTGGAATATACGGGGGTTTTGGCGTCTTGCTTGAGTGGAGTTACCTGGGAGATTCATCGGGTGTATTTTTTTTTATTCCTATTCTGACTTATCCATTATATACTGCTTTATTATTTTCTATTATTTTTCTCTTTTATGTGGGGTTTTGGAAGCCAGCTTGGAAAAATGCATTTTCATTTTCATCGTACTGCTCCCTGGGCGGGTGAGTTTTTCACTTTTGTGATTTTTTCCCCAAGCCATTTTTGTCGATCCTGAATGGAGGCCATGCATGTTATCTATTATTTTTTTGAGACTGCGATTCTTGCTGGCTTTGATTGTTTTAAAATGCTTTTCTCCTAATGAGCTGGATAGAGATAATCCAATGTTACTTTAATGACCAATAGACTCGAATATCTAGAGACTATCTGAGAAGACTCAATCCTGCCGCTGCACCCTACGGAACTCCTACAACTTTAGAAGTGCGGGTTCGATGGGTAACCCACACCTGGCCCCAACAGAACACAACCTAACCTAAAGTTACAAATATTAGACCTAGCCCAGCCGAACCTGAATAGAACTGGGTTGGCCCAAAAAATATGGGACCCAATTACAAGCCATATTTGGGATTGCCGCATATGAACGCGAGGAGGTCAGCGAAGCGTGGGAATGATGTCGTGAGGTTCCAAACAATTGGACTAATATCATAGGAGGCAAGTTAAAAGGTTGGCCAACGTTGATGTTAGAAGCACACTTCGCTACTAACTCTCTTGTGCAGTCTACCAAGATGATCGCTTCACAACTGTATCTAGGTTGCAAATTAGCTGTGTCTTTGGCCATTACCGCAATGTATCGAAGGTACAATTGAATTAATCAGGCAGGACCGGTAAGACTGTATTGTCGTTGTCGAGCGGAAGATTCGCTCTAGAAGGGAGATAGATCAGTTAATAGTTCATGTAGAGTTACCGGAGGTGGATAGGAAGGAAGGATAGAAACATCAGAAGTGAACTTTATGTAAGAATTTGGACACTGGTGAGGTACCGGGATCACGAGTGACGTTTGATGTTTGTTTCGCATCTTCCCTATGTTTTCTTTATTCGTTATGTCGGGTATTTAAGCTGTATTTCCTTAAGTCCCAATCCAACCACGCTTCTTACCTCGAAATATGAGAATCGACTTCAATCTTGAAGTTTTTTTTTTTTGAGAAACGAGTAGACCGTCGGCATTGATGAGTACGTGCCGGACCGTATTCAGAAAGGTACTCCAGATGTGGTCAACCGGCCGATAAGAATAATGGCCAAGGGTGGCTTACCCCACGGTAAAGGCAGCCGGGATTAGGCGAGCGGTGAGAGAAACTGGTGGTGGAACCATTTCGTTTCGGGCTCTGCGAAGTCAGTTGGCCCTTGTTGCTAATATGTACCACTGAGGGTGTGAGATCGTATTTATACGCGTTCGCATAATACCGTATAATACCGTATAAAAAATGGTATATTATTCTAAAAATTCATATTTTATTTGACCCCTAAAGGGTATATTGCAAAATGTGGAAAATTGAGTGAGAATCTGAGGAGATAGAGTAGTATGAGAACTCTTTACTCTTTAAGGCTCAAGAGTAACTGTTTCAAACCTATCATAAACCTAACAATCTTTGGTTATGACCCATTGTCATCTCTTATGGTTAATTTGTACAGGTTGTCAGAACAATTAGGCCATTAAATATCTACTAAGGAGCAAATAACTAACAATGAGTATCATATTCTCTCTTTTAAGAAAGATTTGGGGGCCAGGGCTAATGCTATAGGGTTAGATATTTCAGGGTCTGTATGTGTCGTATGTATGGTATAAAAAGGAAGGGAAAATATATGATAATATACCTATATTTGATTACCCTAGCACCACTGCACACGTACATCAGATGACGAGTGATATCTTGTGATGCTGGAGTCCGCCGGTGACAGCCAAGAATACTACTGTAGTATAGATAGAGTCGGGGGGCAACAGAACACACCATTGAACCATACAACAATTTCCCCCTGGGAGCGCGATATAGATACTGCACAGCAAGTACAATAAACCCTGCACATATCCCCACTATCCCCTTTCTCCTTTCCATGTCCACCATGCCTCACCCTATCCCTAACCTTCATCCCCAGAACTCACGATCACCCACCACCGTCAGTCTTTATTCAAAAGCACTATACAACAATACAATAAAAGTGTGGTAAGCGCTGGACGTAAGAAGACAGAGTAAAAAAACGATTCCCGCTCATTATTTTCTACGGTGGATAGTCTAGTCTCGGTAGTACAGTATACGAATGATGATAATCTCCACCAGACTTGAGTCCAGTGTAGATCTCGGTTTAGAGCTGGGCTGACTTGGTGAGGAGGAAGAGGGGAGTGTTCATTTGTTGGCTTCGTTGGTGGTTTTGTATGGTAATGGGGAAAGCTGTTGTAGTTGGTTTGGCAAGCATTTGGACTTAGAGCAGTACCTCCACTCTCACTGTAAGGGGTTTGCTTTGGGGGATCTGGTAGAAGGTTAGTTTAAGTAATACCGGTACAGAATTCAAGTAATACGTAAGAGAAAACATTCTGCTTTTCCTAAGCTTTCTTTGAATCTATTTGATATATCGGTAGTCGATAATCTCTAGCCGTGACAGCACACTTCTAACTTCCGTGCGCACCTATCCCTACTTATATAACTTCACTACTACCGAAAAACCAACTCCTCTCGCATAATAATCCAGGCCCCACCTCCCCAGATATAGTTCGGTAACATAATTCATCGTTCATCCTTGGTCCCCCATCGTATCTCGTTACTGTTGAAATTCACGATACTTCCATACCGCTGTAACGTTAGTAGGGGTTGCAGAAGAAATAGAGATGTTAGAGGATTAGTGCGTTTGGGACATTGTTTGATATGTCACGCTAAAGGATGCAAGGAAAGGTAGTTAGCGGTAGCAGGAATGTTTGGGAGGTTTCAGGAATTACCTAAGGATTAAGGATGTCATAGATCAGAGTTTGTTTGAGGATGAGACGAATTGGCGTCGGACTATGGCAGTTAGGAAACAGATAGGAAACGGTTAGAAAACACGAGAAGGAGCAGAAGGGTTTCAGGACTGTGAGAGAACGTCGGAGTTAAGGAAGCTAGCTTAGGAGAAGTTTGACGGAGTTGTGCAGACGGAGGGTGTGAGAGCATGAGAGAGAACGGAGGAAATTATGGGCACGATGGAGAAAGGTCTTATTGCCAAGGAACGATTTGTGTATATATAGGACACCTTCCGGTAACTTAGAAAAAGACAAGACTCAAGTTTTCCTCGTACATTCATAACAGATTTACTTTAATTACAACATACCAAAACCACACACAATTGGAAAGAAAACCAAATGTGATCCATCTTTTAAATTCAAGTGTATTTATTGCAATAGCAAGATCTATCCCTCAGCAAAAAAATTAGGCTTAATTGAGCAACTTTTGCTTTTGTTCTAAAGCTAAAAAAACAGTGTTTTTGGTGTAAAATGAATGGCCAACGATGAACTATGTCACCGAGCTGTACAAAGAATCAAGAGAGGTACAATAATGTAATGGTTCCAGAGGGGATCGAACCCTCGACCTTAGCGTTAACATTTAAATACCGGTAATGTTAGCACCACGCGCTAACCAACTGAGCAATGGAACCTTGATAAGTCTAACAAATTGACATATAAGAATCTTTTACTAACCAAGCGGTCTTGCGTTCGAGAACTTTCTGGCTGTTTTCCCAAGGGTTCCAATAAAGTACCGACATCTACTCTGCCCACCACAATTCTCAAGACCCCCATCATCCCGTTCTAGTATTACTCCTGTATGTTTTCCCAAAAATATAGAGATCTAAAAACCCAAGTTTCAATACATGCACTGGCAAGTGCCAGCCCAGACTACAGCCTGTTCCGGCGTTGCGAGATTCTCGAGTCGCGAGAGTGGCACTGTCGCTTACCATCTTGGTGGCCATTACAGTACTAGTTATCATAGCTATGGTATGAACACTTCTGTTTCACCTTCCCTTCTCTCAACACCACATACCAACTACACTGACAACACAACATACCCAGAGCAACAACACATCACATCCTTTTATTGCTAAGAGAAGATGAGGGCAATCAAGCAGAAAAAAAAAGAAAAAAAGAAAAAGGTAAGAACTAATCAACCACTTTAAAAATATCAACAAACTAATTGAAATTTAATTTAGCCTTGCAATCTGATCTTCATCATCTTGTCGAAATTCGCGCCTAATACTATCACCATTCTGAGAGGACTCATCAATGTCCTCACTATTCTCGCCCAAATTGCTGTGGTCTGTTCCCTCTAATCCTTCCTGAACAAACTCTGCTAACTTATTATTTAACAGGTTGATCTTTTCAGTCAATAGGATTATCTTTACTTCGATTTCATCTTTCTTTTGGTGTAAGACATCAAGGCTGAGTCTAATTCGAGATCGGGGATTCTGTTCTTTCTCTTCAATTTTTCTTTCCAATACTCGAAGTTGGTCCAGTAGGTTTTCCCTTCTCTTGATTTGCCCAACTCTTTTTTGTTGCAGTTTTTTATATTCACCACTAACAATATCCCTCCTCTAACATCACAGGTCTTCTGCTGTTGCAAAGGCTTGCCCTTAAGTTGGAATCTTCTTACGTGCACATGGCTGATCTTGGGTCTTGCCTTTATGCTGTTCATCTTTTTGCTGAAGTCATGCCTCTTCTGCAAGATGAATCTTTGCATGGGCAAACTGAGCAGATTGGATTAACTTGGTAAGTTTAGACTTATGGATTTGGATCTCGGATGGACTGAGAGAGGAATTGTTTGCTAATTGTGATAGGTCATCGGTTAATCGTTTCAATAAAAGTGGGGTTTTCGGTGTTACTGGAATACCAGGGGAAGGAGCACGTAAGGGAGGAGTCTGGGGTCTCTGTTGTTGACTTTGGAGGAGGGAATGTAGGCCTTGGGATTTGGCAGCATGGGTGTCATGGATTGGTATAGGTTTAGATTGAGATAGGATACCTTGAAAAGCTTGAGTATTGGTTGGCCTCCTCAAGTTCAAGTGTGGTGGATCATCATGCATAGACTTAGGGTTGACATGCTTGACTGGATCAAATGAGGGAACCTTTCAAAGTGCTGTATATCAGTCCAGTGGGTGTATACCAGTTGTTGCAAAGGCAGATTTGACATTTTGAATGGTGAAGGCCTTTTCTCATGCCTGAGAGAGAAACTCCCAGAAGTTAGCTTTCAATTCTCCATAACATCCATAGCAAAATTCTGTCTCTAGTATTTGGGCATAATAGTTCTTATATGGTCCAAAGATACCAACATCAAGTGGTTGAAGAAGATTCATACTATGTGGGGGTAGGCGGAATGCATTAATATGATTATCAATGCAGTACTGCAGGAATCTATGGGATATGTGAGATTCATGATCTTCAAATATTATCATCCAATATTGACCATTCACTTTCTCTGATGCTGGGCTGTCTGGACCAAAGTGATGCTTTAAGTAACCTAATCCCATCTCGTTGTCTGTCCATCCATTGGGTGAATAGCCACAAAGTACATCATTTGGAAATGGTAAGGATGGATTGAACCAGCCAACCTGGAATCCATCCGCCTTGTAGATAACCATTGGGCTAAGATTGCTGCCATTAGTACATATTCCTTCAATGACTGTTGCCATTTCTCGATTTCCATTTATTTATATGTAAGTAGAGTAAATATATTGTTTTTTTAATTATTTACATACTGAAAGATCTTAATACTCCATTAAGTTGCAATTCTCTACTATCAACTATAACCTTTTCTGAATGAGTAGTACTTATGAGAAAATCAATTTCGTCAAAGTTGTATAAGTTTTCCTGATGCACCTTATGATGGTTCATAAGTTCGGTTAACTAAATAAATAGTGCTAGTATAAGTTTTGAATCCTCCATGACGATGTAAATAGGATACTTGTTACTTACACAATCAAAGTATAGGTTAAGTACAGTCAGATTATATGCTTGAAGGGCACAGCAATTCTCAATTTATTTACTGAATGCACTTGCTAGTTGGTCATGTTGTTTAACAAAACTGTAAACCCAGTAGTTTCCAATAGTTCCTTCTAATTCTCGCAATTGCAGTAAGCTGAGTGCCATCTCTTCAACTACTCTGTGTCGAGCAGGCTGAAGCCATGAACTCAACAAACTGCATTGGTCCAGAACAGCTTTCTCTTCACCTGCAGTTAACTTACACTTTTTCTCTATTCCTTCCTGCCTACATCTACAACCTTTGATTGCATGACATAAAGTTGAATATGCAATACTACAAGCCTCAGTGATTATCTTCCTGTTTGGAGTAAGTCCATCAAGTAGTTCTCTCTCAATCCAGGTCATTACCATATGTTTTTTTTTCATCAAGACTAGAGATTTCAGGAAGCTGCAGAGGCTTTGAAATAACTGGCATCTTATAAGGTACTTTATGGAAGATATAGTAAGCAGGGAGGGAGGTTTGAAATACTTTTATTAAAACTCCATGTCAGGCAATGAATTCTATATATGTACTATAATGATGCTTGAACCCTACGCCATTATTTATCATACTTCTTGGAATCACTAGTTCTATTATAGGTTAAGTGTAGTCTTAGGATTACACACTCCCATTTTCCTGCAGCCACTCTCGCGACTCAAGAATCTCATAACACCAGAACAGATGGTACACCTAACAGCTCCCAAACAACCAGAGAGTGTATAAGTACAGTATGCATCTTCCTTACTATCCTCATTCACTTCCTAGAATCCTAAAACTATACTTACCATCAATTAGTCAAGCTACAACTTCTGCACAGTATCTATATGCCTTAACTACTCAATTCCCTTCAGGAGCAGTAGTATGTCATGTGGTGATCATGAGGAATCACTTGCATTTCCCACCATGAGACTTGTTGTCAGAAATGTAGGAAATATGTTGTTGGAATGATGGCTGGTATTCAGAATGATGGTTGGTATTCAGAATAGGAATGTTGGTATTCAGAATAGGGATGTTGGTATTCGGAATGAGGATATTAGTACTTGGAATGATGGTGTTGGTATTTGGTATGAGAGCTGGTATGGAATGTTTGGGAAATTCTGATAGCTGTACAAGACTTCAAAGTTTACATATATTCCAAGTCATCACCGTCAATGTTTAGTTTTTCTAATAACAAGCAACAAAACAACTTTAATAACTATTTTTCACCAAACATATTCTATTTCACTTACTCTAGTATTCTATACTTTATCTTATCCCTAAAGGTCTTCTCTCCTAATTTCAGGTTATGAGCCTGGATCTCTAAGCGCATACCTAAGAGCTGATCCCCTTCACTCCATACCTGTCTTCTTTATTCTCTGTTACCTCCACACTGCTTTATCCCTTCAACTAATATCTGCAAACTACTGGAGACATCACTCTTTCTATCATTGCAATGGAATCAGCAACCTCTTGAGTTTATAGGGATGAAATCTACTGCTGTAAGTATGGGGACATGAGTAAGCTAACCCATTATAACTACATATACTGGAGGTGTGATGTCGAATTCTGTCTACAGGCTGAATCCACTCTAGCTATAGTGCTCGGAGAAGAAGACAATCCAGGTGGCCACGGAGCAGCAGATTTTGAGTGTTGTTTGGGTAAGGTGGCTGCTATGATCAACGCATTGTGCTATTCTTCTGTTAAAACCTATATCAATAGAATGAGATCCTCTCGTCTCATGTGGGAAGAGCTGAAAACCAAGCTGGATACCTCAAGCACTTGTGTCGGTCGACTAGCAATCCTTAGGAACTTCAATCAACTGCATCTGACCACCAACTCTACTCTTGCAGAATATATCACCCATCTTCTGGACTGTCATCAGGAGTTAGAAAAATCCGAAAAAGTGATTCTGGACAAAACCTTTATTACTCACCTTATCACTATACTGCCAGCCACATATAACTCAATTATCGATATCATAACCTATGAACCTGCCAAACGCCAGATCATCAACTATGGAATTACCACTCTTGTAGAATGGGAAACCTCTGTACGAAATCGGAAGAATGAAGTCAGATCAAACACCGCCATCAGTAGTACAATAACATCTGGAAATGCATTGGTAATGGTAAATAGAGAAGGTGCAGGCACTTTCAGTCATGGAGGAAGAGGTCATGGATGGGGTCATGGTCATTTTTGTCATCGTGGAACATCTCAAAACAATAACTCAAACTTATGATCAGCTCTTCTGGTCTCCTGCTGGTATTGTAATAAGTATGGACACAAGCAAGATAACTGTTTTATTAAAAAGAAAGCCAATAAAGCATGTTCCAAATGACCACTGGTAAGAAATATTTCGTCCATCAATAGTCCTTCAGAATCAGCCTTTATGATGGTTAAAGTACTCATTGCCATGCCTCCTCGAACCATTGACCTGGATAATACAGCTTGGATCATTGACTCTGGTACCTTGCATCACATGTACTGTGATAGGAGATGCTTCAGCACTATCGATCACCTGTCAATACCTGTCAAGATCTCGATGGGTGATGGTTCTTGTTTAATGGCAACCGCTTACGGACTTATCTCTCTTCAACTCCCTGCCTCAACTATTTTGATCCATGCCCTCTTCATACCCCAGCTTAAATATAGTCTACTCTCAATTGGTAGACTTTCAGCACAGTATCATATCCGGTTTACAGATAAGGTGTGGTATATCAGCGACTCAGATAGGAAGAATAATCTTAGCATAGTGCTTGGAATTTTGATAGACGGTCTGTATTAGTTACATACTTCCTATAATTCTACCTCCTTCAGTCAAGGCACAAATAATGTATTAGTTTTAGTAAATGCAGTGAAATCTCAGAAAATACCTCTTATGTTATGGCATCGAAGACTTGCCCACCTAAGACTTGATAACATCAAACTGTTCATACCATTATTAGCCTACGATAACACACCCGAGCCCTTTCTGCAAGGCATATATGATGTTTGTATCAAGTCCAAACATCAACGAAGGATTTAGCAAGCCCCAGTCAAACACACAATACAACCCTTTCGATTGATTCACTCTGACCCCTGTGGACCAATTATACCTGAGTTGACTTTGGGACTTAAATATTTTATTGTCTACATTGACGATTTTTCACAATCCATCTGGGTTTATTTTTTGTGGTCTAAAGCTGCCATCGAGGTAGTTTCTATCTTCTAAGAGTTCAAGGCAGCTTTGGAGAAAAAGTATCCCCAATGGCATATCGCTCACTTCTGGTGTGATAATGGGTGTGGCGAGTATGATAATAGTCTCTTTCAAGGAATTTTGCATGTCTCCAGAATATCCTTCGAACCTTCTCTGCCCTACACCCAGCCTAAGAATGGTGTGAATGAGCTGATGATTAGGACCTTAGTTACAAAGGCGTGAGCAATGTTGATCGACTCTCGATTCCCAGATCAATTCTGGGCCAAAGCAGTTAATACTGCAGCTTATTTACATGACTGATCGCCATCTCATTCAAATAAAAATAAGACTCCCTATGAACTACTACATAACGAGAAACCAGACATTGATCATCTTCGTCACTTCGGTTGTATCGCCTACATACTGATACCAGTGGAGCAAAGGCAAGGCAAGTTTACCGAATAGGCACAGGAATGTGGATTCCTTGGTTATGTCCACAACATGTCTAAGATTTGGTGGCTTTGGGCCCCTGTAGGAAAGTGTATTGTTCAGGTTTCAGACATTCAGTTTGATGAACTGCAGGTTATCGGAATATTTGTTAGAGACGATACCAATTCAGACTCAAGTGTGTTGAAGTCATGTATTCCAAAAGATCTTCTGTTGGAAGAAGATGAGACACCAGTTGCAGTCACAGATGATCATGATGATTATTGTGATCTGAGAACAGTTGATAATACTGTTAGTATACAGGAAGAGGAAACAGTTATTAAACATAGTCGCTCTCCCATCGAGAGTCTACAGATACATTTGATAAACCCTAGATCAGAGGATACTCTATCTCAGACTCCCACAGAAGTTATACCATGTTTATGAAGATCGAGGCACAACTGAGAAAAGTGTAATCCCACTGTATATATGACAGTTGAGGGTAGTATCATAGATAATGATACGGCAGATAAAAGTGAACTGATTAGCTACCAGGACACACTTCATCAGGCCTGTACTCCACCATGAAAGACTGTGATGAGAGAAGAATTTCACTCACTTGGAGTGAATGAAACGTGGCCTTCTGTGAACTATGAAGTGGTACCAGGCCATATGATTATTATAGGGTACCATTGGGTTTTCAGAAGGAAAACGAATCCAGATGAGAGTCTGAGATATAGGGCACGCCTAGTGGTTAAAGGATATGAACAAGTTCCTGGCATAGATTTTGGAGACATGTTTGCACCTGTAGCAAAGCTTGTGAGTCTGCACTTGATATTGGTATATACATTGCTCAATTGATAGGACATACATCATATGGATGTAGTTACTGCCTTTTTGAATCCCCTGATTGATAATCTGGTATACATGGAGCTCCCAGAAGGCAACGATTGGTTGAGTCCCGGGGTAGATTCTGGAAATATTTGCCAATTGAAGAAAGTGCTCTATAGACCAAAGCAGGCTCTGCAGCTCTGGTATGAGCATATCAATTAGTTTCTGAAATCGATAAACTTCCGACGATCCAAGAATAATCCGAATTTATACCTTTATTCCTCCTTGTATCAGAAAATAGAAATACCAGAAGAATTTATTCTTTTCTATCTGGATGATTTGCTAATAACTGCATGAGACTCATGAAATATTAATGACGTGAAAAACTTATTACATCATAAATATCGCATGAATGACTTAGGAAAGATTCATCAGTTTTTAGGTCTCGAAGTAGCTTGGACTACTCCCGATACAATTCAGATACAACAGTCTTGGTTCATATTGACTATTCTGAAATGCTTTAGTATGAATGACTGTAATAGAGTATCAACATCTATGGAACCTGGTCTAAAGCTATGATCATCACAGACTACAGATACATTGGTTGATATCAGTAACTATCAATTGTTGATCGGAAGCTTGATGTATCTTGTGGTTAGTACCTGTCCAGATATCGCATTCACAGTAGCTATGTTAAGTAAATTCAACTCACAACCAAATACCATCCATCTTGCTGCCGTGAAATGACTACTATGTTATCTTAAACACTCTCGAAACCTCGCACTTACTTATGGACAGCAAAAGAAACCTGATAGGAACTATCAGGAAGGATTATTCAACTACACAGACTCTGACTATGCCGATGACATGGAGGATCGAAAGTCCATGAGTGGTTATGTCTTTACTCTTGCTAGAGGTGTGATATCCTGGAAAGCAAAGAAACAGAAGCTAGTTTTGCTGTCTATGTTGGAGGCACAATACATCGGTTGTTCAGAGGCAGTCAGAGAAGGAATCTGGATGAGACGCCTTTACGATGAGATCACTGGTGAAGTATTAGGACCACTACCAATTGCTTGTGACAACCAAGGAGTGATCAATATCACCAAAAACCCTAAATTCCATGAGAGAATGAAGCATATTGACATCAAATATCACTTTACCCATACATCCTATGAGAATGGTGAGATCGAACTCAACTATGTATTGACGATAGAGCAAATGGCTGATATCCTGATGAAACCTCTTCCATGTGACACTCATTGGAAACACACCTTAGGGTTGGGCTTAATGGAGTGTCAAGTAGTAGTTTAGATTTGCAGATTAGTTTCCTTTATTATTATTATTATTATTATTTTTATTTTTATTTTGTTTACTTATTTTTCTTTTCTTTTCTTTACAACTTTTATATGGCAGTACTCTTTTTCCCTGCTCACAGATCTGACAGATTTTTAATGAGGCCGACCACTATTACCATGTCTTTCCTTTGATTCTTCCTTGCACTCTACCAGAGTACAAGGAAGGGTGGGAGTGTTGTCAGAAATGTTGGAAATGCGTTGTTGGAATGATGGCTGGAATTCAGAATGATGGTTGGTATTCGGAATGGGAATGTTGGTATTCAGAATGGGGATGTTGGTATTTGGAATGAGGATGTTAGTACTTGGAATGATGGTGTTGGTATTTGGTATGAGAGCTGGTACGGAATGTTTGGGAAATTCTGATAGCTGTACAAGACTTCGAAGTTTGCATATATTCCAAGTCATCACCATCAATGTTTAGTTTTTCTAATAACAAGCAACAAAACAACTTTAACAACTATTTTTCACTGAACACATTCTATTTCGCTTACTCTAGTATTCTATACTTCATCTTATCCCTAAAGGTCTTCTCTCCTAATTTCAAGACTTGTTGAAACATGCTTCTGGCACTACTGTCATGTCACTCATACTATTGCCTTTCCCCTTGCATTAGACCTTATGGCTGAGTCTAGATCTCTAGTCGAGACCCCTTACACTATTGGATGTACTCCTTAAAACTCTTTTACTCTTCTTTCTTTTGTTATTGTTATTGTTCGCTCGACCCCTTTTTTGTCTCGCTCCTAACAGTAGATAGTCAGGGTCTTTCGCCCTTCCCTTTGAGATAGTTAAGCGTTCTTGTTTCTCAAGCAATCAATCACTTCGTCATATCATCATTCTATTCTAATATTCTCATAACAAGACTTGTTGTGAAAGTATTGATTGGAAAGTTAGCACAACGAATTGAATGATAGGTAGAGAAATGAGGAACACTTGACATTCTCAAGGGAAGGGCGAGATGCCCGTACTATCTACTGTCGGGAGCGAGGAGGACGCGAATGACATTGGGAAAGAGAGTAAAAGAGATGCAAGGAGGCATATCCAATAGTGCCAGGAAAAAACAAGAGATCTAGACGTGGCCATAAGGCCTAATGTAAGGAGAAAAGCAATAGTATGAGTAGTACGACAGTAGCGTCTGAAGCATGTTTCAATAAGACTGCGGTACCAGATTCATTTCTTGTCCCCCCCATTGGCGACCCAAATACCCACCCTGAACAGAATCAAAACCCTCAGCCAATTAACCGACGAGCCATTATTAAATACCATGTTTAACAGCCATTATGCTTTAGTGTGGTGTTCCAAAAGCTGTGATGTCAATATCTACCAGAATTAATCACCTTCACAACTCTTACTCCCACTCCTACTGTCATTGAGTGGTTTCCCAGCTGATATAGAAAAGTATTTATCCTCGCCCTTCGTGGTTATCATCTACAGTAGTGTACTCTACCTGGACATAGCTGTTGTGGTTTTGGTGGGGGGTGCGTGCTGTTGGAGTTAGGATATACTAATAGTATTGCACTGGGGATGGATTGAATGCTGGAGGTAGAATGGGGGGCTTATCCATGTTTCGTATACGGGGTTTGAACTTTAGGGTTTTGTCGTAGAGTGTGGTTTTGTATGGTAAGGTCTTGTGTCTTGAGAATGTGGTGTCGTGTTTGGGATTGGTAAAGATATAAAGTCACTCCCAACACTAAATTTTGTTTTTTTTCCTTCACCATTGTTTAGCCGATGTATCGTGGGGAGTCATGGTTAATTGAGGCTATGGTGCCTAAATAAATTACACCTGCGAGTATCGGAGCAGCAACAGGTCATCAATCATGAAACAATGGACAATGCCCATTGAAGTTTCGAACAGATTTTCCAGATTTTGGTTGGCTATGCATATATTTACATGAATAGATAGATAGCTTGCTAGAAATTGTGTGTACTGTACATTCCTTGGTTATGATAGGAAATGATCGCTTGAACCTGGGGGTGTGGAGATATTATATCCTGCTTGGTGCGTTGATGATAGCTGAGATCTGGAGATCTGGGAAATTACGTCCATTAAATGTGAAGGTATCCAGTGGGTGAAGGTGGGACACTATGGAAGCAATAAAATAACCATGGTGGGTAGACCGAAGTTTTTTCATCCCACCAACATTCATTCCCACAAGATTCCCACTCCTGCAGCTGTGTTGGCAACCATCCATTGATTGCCTGAGTCTGGTATTGGCGGTAAGGATGGTGACGAGGGATCCCTCATGGGAGATACTAAAGAGTGGTCAGCTTAGGATGAAGTCAACATACTGTACTGTATTGTATGTGTCGTTCTGACCTGCTGAAATATCGCTTGCAATGTTATGGAATACCGACCGATACCGTGCTGAGAGCTGTTCTAGGTGACCTGATTACCCATCGTTATCTACTCCTATCGTATTGTGGGACCTGGTGGTTAGAAGAATCATATCCATTCACAATAAAGTCTTATTTAGTACTTGAGTATGTGTCTTGTCCCGACGATGTTCACATCCTTCAAAAAATGGCCAAGCACCGGGAGGGCGAGGATGGTCCACCATACTCTCTGCATCTGACGAATGTTCACATTGGCTTGTTTGCTTGATAGAGTGGTGTAGAACGATAAGTCGCTGATCGTTGTTCGGGTAGCTGTTCGGACTGTTTGTGCGGTAGGGTGGAAGGATGGTGATGAGACTCGTTCATGAAAAAGGAAAAAGCATGCAGACCTTGAGCCTCATGGTCGAGAAACTCTTTCTTGATCGCCAAGCTTAAGGTTGATGGAATGAGTTGAGTTATTACGTAATTTACGCACTCAATCCTGCTACAAAGAAATCTGCGACTGAAAATTCTCTTATGTGAAGTTACAAGTATTGTCATAATACCACAAGAGGATTCCTCACACCACTCAAGTCGATTGACGCTTTTTCAGTATACTGAGAATAATTATTCATGAAACCTTTATGATTTGTTCAGCCAAGGAATTATTCGGATTTTGAAGAAAGTCCTCGCCTAGTCCCAGATATGGAGACCCTGGCAAATTCACAAGGATTACTCGAGTAACAGGGTTCTCGTGACCCTACGGTATGTGCCATTAAGACTACTGTAGAATCTGGCCATAGAGACCGTTGCCAAGAATGGCGTATACTGAGCTATACTTATTTTGGAGCTCGGTTAAGACACAAAAGGAACCTCAATTGAATTCTCTCACTCTCATGACTGTAAACAAAAGCCTACCTATTCTTCACATTATTGTCCACATTATCCTCCACCATATCCTTCATATTATCATGCCTCCAGTTAGAAAACCACTTGAGAAGCAAGGAGTGAATGATGGAAATGAGAGGTCATATTGCCTGGGTCCGAAGCCCAAGTCGTTAGCCAACTGCGTGCAAGTAGTGAAGGAAGTATACAAGGGTGGTGACACAACATATTCAGGATGAAACTAACAGAGTGGCTGTAGGCAAGGCCAGTCCAGTGAATAGAATGAAGCTATCCAAGGTCACGAAAGATCAAAGTCCTGCTGTGGATTAAATATTACCAAGTCCGGAATGAGGCTGTAAATACAGTAATCAAAATGTGGCCCCTGTCTCTGGACGAAGTCTCTAGATTTTTTAAAATTCCTAAGAGTACAATAGCCTGATGGACCTCACTGGAGGTAACTGAGAAGATCATGTACTAGAGTGGAAAAGGAACGTGTCATGATGAATCAGCTACTTTTGTCTGTATGTGGCTAGAGATGGAGAAAATGCGATGGAGAAAATGCTTTTTGCAGTATTTGTAGCATGAAGAGAGCAAGGAAGGCCAGTTCAGAATGGGTGGTTCAGGAGGAATGCAAGGGAGCTCTGGAAGGTAGCATATCCAGAGCTTGAGTCACAGTAGCAATTATTTGTCTTCTCTTAGGGGTGGTTTCATGGCTTTCTGTCACATCACAGAATGGTACTCCAGTTCATCACAAATACAGCACAATCACTTCTGGAAAACTATAAGGAAGAAATTCTGATATGGCTGAGATTTAATTGACAGAATCAGATACTCACCCCACTTGTACCTTGTCCAGCAGAACCCTCTCCTCTCTCATTACATTATATCTGTAATAATAACCAAGGTGACATACCTGAGCACATGATTTGCAATGTTGATGAGATACCACTGCCTTGGAAGTACTTGATTGGCTGAACCTATGATGTCAAAGGTGTAAAAACTGTTTGGTCAAAAAGTGCAGACTCAGGAAGTGAAAAGTGTCAATGTACTCTATTTTTGTGCATCTTTGCAGAAGGTGTCCCCTATGTTCCACCTATTCTCATCTTTACAGCAACCACTGCTACCAAGATCTGAGAAAAAGAAGGTCACTTGTGGGATAAGCGGGTCCATGTTGAATTTTCACCAAATGGATAGATGAATGAGACATTATTTATGAAGTTTATTCTTCAATTTCTTGTTTCTATCTTTGGGAAACAACGAGCACTTTTTATCTTTGATCGATACTGAGCACATTTAACTGCTCCTGTCATCGAAACCTGTTGTGACAACAATATTATTCTCTCTCTAATCCCAGCTGGCACTATACCCATGTCACAACCTCTTAATATTTCAATTAATAAGTCTTTTAAAGGCTTAGTGAAAGAGTTCACTGAAGAGCTCTGGGAACAGAAGGAAGAGGCAGAGGATATAGACAAGTAGAGCATGGGTCAACATCAGATTGTCACTAGGGAGGTAGTAGGGAGAGCATGGGATAAATGGCATCAATGTAATTCACAGTGGAAAATCATTATTCAAACCTTCTGAGATACTGGTATTTCATTACCAGTTGACAGCTCTCACAATCATGAGTCAAAGATCAAAGAGTTTACTCAAGATGAATTAAAAATAGGGGATTGAGCATGATCAGAGGCAGAAATGGGCTACAGTGTGGCTGAGGTGGAAAATATGGAGCTTCTTCAAAGGGAGAATTACTAAGTAGAATTTCAGCTACAGGATGAATAGTTTTTTCCTTGATATGTTATTTTCTTTTTTTCCTCCTAATATAGTATAGCTTAATGTCAATCCTTTGCACAACCAGCTTGGCAATGGTCTCTATATTGTAACATGTGTACATGTTCTAGCAACTGTATACTGGTTACGCTTATGTTTTCCTTTGTCATGTTATGTTGTTTGTTTTTGCTTTGATTGATTGATTGTTTCACTACCGGTATCACTAGGATTCTGGTAACATGTTATGTTTGTTTTAGTTATGCTTTTGTATGGGCAAGGTTGTGCCCTAGGAATTCCAAGGGAAGGAATGATCATGTATACCGGCGGTAGAGATAGGACTTTGGTGAAGGATTGCCTTGGGCTTTCAGGACTCCGGTAGGATCACAAGATTCCGGTAGTGTGCACTTACCGGTAATGACAGTGGTTGCGGGTTTTCAGGAGCCTCTACCTTGGGTGGAGAAAATCATGTATTTAAGACAGGCTTCCTGACTCGCAGGAAACGCCAGACTTCAGACAGAACCTATATAAGAAATATACTTGGTTGAATGGCGATTCTCTTGCTCCCTTTCCCCTTCGCTTCTTCTAAGACCTTTTTGTCTTTACCTCTCTAGTCTCCCTTAGGAATCGAACGATAGCTGGCCTACCGCCGATCCCTATTGTATTAGTTCATACAGGTTACCACCTGTTACATATATAGTCAGATTCTATGGTATGACAATGGACAGTTCAGCCTAAAAGGTACTGTAACGGTTTGAGTAATTATTTGGCAAATAAATTTGACATTGCAACAATGTCAGCTATTATAGTACTACACTAAGATACAGTTCACCTGAAGAAATATCTATTTTGTCTACCATTAGTATATGTAAAGAGAAAAAAAAAAATGGTTCATAGAATACTAAGTAGTCAATACATATTTCAATGTACCTACTCGTGCCAAGGTTGTGGCTGGCAGCCACAACCCCCCGATATTTGCAAACTTACAACTAAGGGCACTCCTACAGAGTACCTGACAGCTCAACATGACTTAGTAGCTCAACATGATTTAGTGGCTTACCATAGTAATTTTGTAGCTCAACATGACTTTGTGGCTGACTGTAGTAATTTTGTGGCTCAACGTAACCCTCCAGTGTAATACAACAGTGTAACAATATAGCTTTATAGCTTAATAGAATTTTAGAAGTCTATGGAATATGATATTCTAACTTATAATTACTTTCATGACTTTACATGTCACTTGATACCCATTACTATGAGTCTGGATATTTTCTTCCTATACATATGCACAGCACGTCTTTCCTTTACCTATGCCTTCATCTCATCTAACAAAGGCTTATGTGCAGCACTTTTTGCTTTTTTTTGGGCATTTTGTGCCCTCCACAGCTGTATTTCTGCCTTTTCAACCTCTGCATCCTCTCTCCATTTTACCATCTCATGTGCTTCTGAAGTGTACAACACACTACCCCTTTGGACTTGCCTACAGCTCTGTGCACTATGCCTTGCATTTCTTGCTTCCTTTGTGGCTTGAGTATGTTCTAAATGTTCTATGGCTAATGTACCCAACTGTGCTAGTGCTAACCCCCCATGGAGAACAAGTTTAAGCTTATGCTGGAAAGTAGGTGATAGCTCTTTGGCATCATACAATAATTCATCCCCTTGGAATTTAAGACTTGCAATAGTGAGAGGAATAGTGTGAGAGGATTCAGCAGGAGGCAGTGGTGCTAATGGTTGAGTTGGAGTAATAGTTGCCTCACAGAGCTTTGAAATCACTACTTGTGGATTGTAAGGAATAAGTTTACATGCTTTAAATGCTGATCTGATAGTTGATGGCTTAAAGGTTTACTGGTGGATCAAGTCAATTGTGTCTAAGAATTCTGACTTGTCAAAATCTCCACATCCAGTGTGGGTCATAGCTTCCACTACCTCTGAATGGTAATATTTATATGGTTGGAAGACAACAACATCTAATAATTGAACTAGATGACTGGTATAAGGGGGGAGGCAAAATACAACAATTTTATATCTATCACAGTAGTCAAAGAACTGTTTCATAGAGTGCGAGCTGAAACTATCAAGCAACAAAAGTCAATAGGTACCAACCTGACGATAAGATGAAAACCTTTCAAAATGGGCAAACCACTTGATAGTTAATTCATTATTATTATAAGTAGTTTTAGATGTACCCATAAGGTAATCATCAGGGATACTAGTTGCTGTATACCACAGCTCCTGATGACTAACTCCAGGAATGATAATCATTGGTGGCAATACAGCTCCATCACCACTAATGGTTTCATATACTGTCATGAGCTCACAATTTGTCAAGCTCCCCAAGTAGGCCTGTCGATTTTGATCTTAAGTTATGATCCATTGGTCTCTACCAATTCCAATTCTGAATCCAGTTTCATTAAAGTTGCACTAGTCACTTGACTGGATAGAATATTTTTCACAAACTGTATAATATTTGTCGAACCAAGTTTGTATATTTTCAGGCTGATGAGCATTCTTCTGGTCAAGATCAATTGCTTATTGCTTGTGAATAAAGTATTCAGGATGGCGTTTAAGGAACCACTGAGCCCAGAGGTCACTGACAACAGGCGCTGCTGATAGACTAGTATTTCAGAATTGGCGAACTGCATTTGTGCAACCTGAAACCATTTGTAGACATGCACTTGTTCCTATATTATCTAGGTGATCCAAATACTGACAAATGGCTATCTCTTGGTCCTCAGATAGAGTTCGATTTGATCTGGCATGGCCTTGCCTTGATTGAACACCTTGTAAGTAGGCCCAAAGTCAAGAAACTGGGATTTTATAGGTACATGCTATTGCTGCAACATTGGGAAACTACTCCTGGCTATTCTAATAAAAGGTAATTGCTGCCTGAATTTGTGTTTCCACATCCTGATATGGTTCAACTTGCTGACTTGGAAGTACAAAGGAAGGTGCTGGTGGCATGATTGATTGTAAAATGTGTGGTGTTGGGTATTGAGAAATGGATGTTGAGAAATGAGTGATGAAGCTATTTTGGACTTGAGCTACTCGTGCCAAGGTTCTGGTTGCACCATAACCCACGGTCGCTCACTGGCTCGCGACCTTGGGCACTCTCAAGAGAGTGCCTGACAGCTCAACGCAAATTTACAGCTCAACACAAATTTGTGGCTTACAACAGAAACCTAACACTACAACCCTAGCTAGCTGTATAACCCCACCAACATGGTACTCACCAGGGGATTTTTATTGCTCAATAGAGCCTCCGTTTCCTCCACCATCTTTAGTCAATATACACGCACCTTCTCTCAACCGATAAACAAGATAACAAAACCAAACATGCCATCTGAGCCAGCATCTAAGTCAGCTCTTATACCACCCAGTCAACAGGTTGAACCATATATTGATATTGAAGCCCGCATTCAGGCTGCTCTTACCTTCCTTCATACCACCGGAGATGACACTCCCAATCTTGCTTCAATTGCCAAGCACCATGAAATACCATATTTCAGACTTCTAGCCCACTGGCAAGGACGCCAGTCAAAACAGGAACGTCCCCCAACTAATCGAAAGCTCTCCGACGATCAAGAGGCCACCGTATGTCAGCACCTGGACAGACTCGATACCGTGAGTACTAGTGCAAGACTACAGATGGTATCTGGTTGCGCAAATACAATTCTTCAGCTGGCACATACAGGCCCAGACCCTGCACCACTCATAAGTGAGCAATGGGCAAGGCGATTTCTTGCTAGACATCCTGAATACTTTATCTGCAAATAACGTACCATTGATGCAGACCGGAAAAATGCCCACCAGCCTGATGAGATACATACCTGGTTTGAGAAGTACCAGGCAGTTTGTAACCAGCATAACATTCAGGTAGTGGATACTTACAACTTTGATGAAACCAGATTTCATATCGGTATAGGGCGCGACCAGTGGATAATTACACGAGAGGCAAACCGGCAATCTTACCTTGGAACCACTATGAATCGAGAGTTAATTACTGTATGCGAAACGATTAGTGGTGATGGAAGTGTCCTCCCTCCTATGATTATTGTTCCCGGAGTTATACACCAGCAACAATGGTATACAGCCATTTCTATTCCGAACAATTACCTAATTGCGATGTCAGATACTGGCTATAGCAATGATGAATTGACCATGAAGTGGCTTGTTCACTTCAAAAAATTTTCTTCACAGCATCAAGTGGGTTCCAGTTGACTTCTTCTTCTTGATGGTTTTGGCTCCCACTGTACGAAAAACTTTATCGACTTCTGCGATGCACACAACATTGTTGTTTTCTGCCTGCCACCTCATACTAGCCATCTCCTCCAACCTTTGGATGTCATCATCTTCCAACCATATAAGCATTACCATGCAGAGGCAGTTGAAGCAGCGACGCGTACCGGAGGTGGTGACTTTGACAAGGTTGAGTTTTTGGATAAAATCGATTCTATACGTCAGCAAACCTTTAAAATGTCAACCATCCATTCCTCCTTTCGCGCTACTGGATTAATTCCCTATAATCCTGATATCGTAATCTCCAAGTTGCGAGAAGCACTTATTCCTTGTGCTATAGCTCCACCTACTACACCCCCACAACTTGCCTCTCCAACTATGCCTCTCACATTATGCAGCCTCAAGAGACAAGGTGAAGAGCTACAGCGTGAGGCAGCTAATTTGTCATCCACCTTTCAGCGCAAGTTGAGATTAGTTCTTCAAGGAGGCTTGGCTCAAGCCCAGTCTGGGGCATTGGCAATGGAGAACTTGGAAAATAGTCGAGCTGCAGAAGAAGCAAGAAATGCAAGGCGTAGGTCACAGAGCAGATGGCAGGTGCAGAAAGGGGGAGTCATTTATGCATCAGAGGCATGCCAAATGGTGAAAAAGAGAGAGGATTTGGAGATAGAACAGGCAGAAAAGCAGCAGAGATGGGCTCAAAATGCCAAGAAAAAGGCAGAGCAAGCAAAACACAAGCCTTTTCTTAATGAGTTGACGGTGTATGTTAAAGAAAGACATACAATTCAAGCCTATAAGAAGAAAATGTTGAGACTAATCACTACTAGTATTAAACGACAGGCAAAGGTGCAAAAATAAATGAAAAGTAGATTATTAAGCTTACATAGTGAAATTATAGCTATATGCTTCATCTGGAGCTTACTTCATTGGACTTTGGACATCCGGGATAGTGAGGTGTGACTGTAGACTGTACTGGTATGTTGTATTTAGCCACAAAGTCATGCTAAGCCACAAATTTGTGTTGAGCTGTAAATTTGCGTTGAGCTGTCGGGCACTCTCTTGAGAGTGCCCAAGGTCGCGAGCCAGCGACCGACCGTGGGTTGTGGTGCAACCACAACCTTGGCACGAGTAGATACAAAGTTGTGTCATGCAATAAAATCACCTCGTTGAGCCACAAAATTACTACAGTCAGCCACAAAGTCACGTTAAGCCACAAAATTACTATGGTAAGCCACAAAGTCATGTTGAGCCACCAAGTCATGTTGAGCTGTCAGGCACTCTATAGGAGTGCCCCCAGTTGTGAGTTTGCGAACATCGGGGGGTTGTGGCTGCCAGCCACAACCTCGGCACGTGTATCATAAAATCATCCTAGCTCTTATTTGACTCTGGCAGAGATGTGTGGGTTGTGGGTTGAGAGGGTAGTGGGTTGCTTGTTCCATTACTCTTGTCCATCAATTGATGATCTACCCTTGTGCCGTATGTTGCACGCAACTATGGAAAATCGCACACTAGGGGCTTTTCGAGTTGGCTTTTCGGAGAATTAGAAGAAGCATTTTGACACTAGGAGTACCGTAGTACCTGCATGGCATCCAAAAGGTTAACCGTAAATACTTGTACTTACTGTAATTTTTTGGAAATCCGCGCCCACCCTGCTTGTTAGAGATAAGTTAGTACCCGTACGGCAGTGGAGAGGGAAATTATGTAAACCAGCTGGATTACATAAGGTGCAGGTTGGGTGTGCCCTATTGGTACTTTCGCTGTTGTGATAATGAAACCCCACCATACAAGTGCCCAAGACCCTGTACCGTGCCGTAGTATCATACCTTCGCATCACCAATAAGGCTGGACAAGTATTATGCCCCGCTTTCCCCTCAACACCAACTCTGTGATATTCCATCGTTTTTGCAACTTACGTTTATTTGCGGTGCTGGTGGGACGGCCACCACACGCTCCTGCCGACTAAGATGAATCATTCTAGAGACCTGCAGCCGAATGCGACCGGGTCGGGCCACCAAAACAGTTTCAACACGACCAACAGTTACAACACTATCTACAACACTAACTACACAGACGAAGAGCAGCAGATTCTGGGATGGCTATCGCCTTTAGAACCTCGTGTGCGCCACCAGGATGTGAGTACACGGCGTCGCGATGGCTTAGGGAGTTGGTTTTTGCGAAACGAAGAGTTTTTGAGATGGCGCGACGGCAAAAATGGATCTGGCAAGGCTACGTTGTTCTGTTCCGGAAACCCAGGGGTTGGGAAAACCTATATGAGGTATGAGGGCAGAGCGATTCCTTACGAGCAACCATCATCGCTAACTAGATATGGTGCAATTCCAGTTCGCTAGTGATTGACACGATATGTGATCAGATCGGAGGGAATAACATCGCCGTGGCTTATCTCTACTGCGATTTTCAGGGCTTAAAGGAGCAAACCCCCGCCAATATGATCGGCGCTCTGGTTAAGCAACTTGTGTGTGCTTTGGGAACAGTGCCTGCCGAGATAAATACAGCTTTCCAGAAGGCAAAACGCGATGGCCGAGGACTTCGACCCCCAGACATTCTGGAACTCTCAAAGGCTACCTTAGCTCCCTTAGAACGTATCTTTATCTGTATCGATGCCCTAGACGAATGTCCGGATAGGGTTTTACCCGAACTTCTGAGCTCGTTGCGTGCCATTTCCAAAGGGTCACCAGGTGTCCGGCTGTTCTTCACTGGGAGACCCCATGTTCAAGGTCTGGTGGAAAAATATTTTCCGGATCGTGCTCACGATATCCCGATCAGCACGGACAGCGCTGACATAAGGGAATATCTCGCGAAAGAGTTGGATGCAGACTCAATCCCAGAAGCGATGGACCCTACGTTGGAGGCTGAGATTATGCAACTTATTCCGGAAAGGATTTCTGGCGCGTATGTAATGTCCATGTTCAGACCAAAAGCTACTAGTCATGACTGACCATAGTGCGTAGGTTTCTACTTGTTTCTTTAACTATAGCTACAATATTAGGCGAGACCACGATCCATAAGAGGCGAGAACAGCTCAAGAAAATAACCAGTGGAGGCCTCGGGTTGGACGACGCTTATCGCGAGACCTTGAGTAGAATAATGGCGAAGCGCGGAGGTCAATCAAAACTTGGCATGGATACTTTGATGTGGATTTCCCGATCGGAGCGGCCAATGACGAGTAAAGAGCTATGCTTTGCCCTTGGTTTAGAAATAGGTTCTCAAGATGTCAATTCCCAAAATATCCCTGGCATAAAAACAGTGCTGGCGTCATGCCTTGGACTTGTCACTGTGGATGAGAGTTCGACACTCCGGTTGGTGCATTTCACATTTCAAGAATACCTCAACAGTCATCCCGAATATTACGGAAATGCCTACACAACAATGGCGGAAGTCTGCTTGACGTATCTTAACCATGACTCTGTTAATGAAATTTCGGTTGATCACACTTACGCCCCCAGAGGTGTACCCTTTCTTGAATATGCATCAACTTGCTGGGGGTTCTTTGTGACAAACGGAATGACAGAAGGCGTAAAGTTGCTTGTGCTTCAGCTTCTTGATGAATTCGATCAACATATCTCAGCGAAAATTCTTTGTCGAGGGAAGGGGTTGTTGTACGGGGCAAGATCTCCTATTGGATTCACTGGGCTTCACTGCGCGGCATACATGGGGCTTCAAGAAATTGTGATATCTTTGTTGGAGAAGAAAGATTTGGATATGTCGATGACTGATTTCAAGGGCCGTACTCCGCTATCATGGGCTGCCGACAATGGGCACGAAGGAATAGTGAAGCTCCTCCTGGACCGGAAAGAGGTCAACCCCGACTCGAAAGACAATGATGGTAACACACCGCTCTTGCTGGCTGCTCGGGCAGGGCACGAAGGAATAGTGAAGCTCCTCCTGGACCGGAAAGAGGTCAACCCCGACTCGAAAGACGATGAAGGTAACACACCACTCTTGCTGGCTGCCTTGGGCGGGCACGAAGGAATAGTGAAGCTCCTCCTGGACCGGAAAGAGGTCAACCCCGACTCGAAAAACGATGAAGGTAGCACACCACTCTTGCTGGCTGCCCGGAATGGGCACGAAGGAATAGTGAAGCTCCTCCAAGACCACATAAACACCAAACTCGATCCCTGCCCGCTCTCTTCCCGAACGCCCTCCCCGCTTCCGGAGCCTGCCACAGACGATACAGAGGTCCCAGCATTCCCCCACACACAGCTGGACTTTATCGAAGTAAAGACAACCGCACCCACACCTGCACTCACTCCCGTTCCCCCTCCACCTCTGGATTCTCCTTCCAATAAGACAAAACCACTCCCCATCTCCTCACCCCTAGCATGCCCATCCATGGCGGTCGCTGTTGCAGTAATACTTGTTGCTATACTTGTCGCCTATTGTTTGCATTATTCTGATTATCTTGCATCTTGAATATTTCCTCTCTGCTCCCCGTGTCTGTTTCGGTCTTCCCTGTCCTGTATCCGGTTTTCTCCTATTTTTGGTGGCAAGTAGTACCAATGGCTAATGGTCTTTGTTTTTCATGTCTTTTTTTCCTTTTTTTCTGCAGCGAGATTAGTTATTCACTGGCATATTGTGCTGGCTCGAATTCGCATATTCCCTGAATTGGTGGTGTTCTTGTCAAGTCATGTATTATATGTTTCCCTTCGGAATATACGGGGGTTTTGGCATGCTGCTTGAGTAGAGTTACCTGGGAGATCCATCGGGTGTGTACTTTTTTATTCCTCTTCTACCTTATCCATTATGTACTCCTTAATTATTTTCCACTATATTTCTTTTTTATGTGGGGTTTTGGAAGCCAGCCTGAAAAAAAAAATTTCTTTTTGATCGTACTACTCTCCGGGTGGGTGAGTTTTTCACTTGTGATTTTTCCTCAGCCATTTTTGTCGATCCTGAATGAAGGGCATGCATGTTATCTCATTTTTTTTTCTAGACTGCAATTCTTGCTGGCTTTGATTGTTTTAAAATGCTTTTCTCCTAATGAGCTGGATAGAGATAATCCAATGTCGCTCTAATGACCAATAGACTCGAATATCTAGAGACTATCTGAGAAGACTCAATCCTGCCGGTGCATCCTACGGAACCCCCTACCACCTTAGAAGTTCGGGTTTGATGGGTAACCCATACTTGGCCCCAACGGAACATAACCTAACCCAAGGTTACAAATATCAGAGCCAGCCCAACCGAACTCGAATAGACCTGGGTTGGCCCAAAAATATGAGACCCGACTACAAGCCATATTCGGGATTGTCGCATATGAACGCGAGGTCAGCGAGGCATGGGAATGATGTCGGGAGGTTCCAAACGTTTGGCCTAATGTCATAGGAGGCAAGTTAGAAGGTTGGCCGGGGTTGATGTTGGAAGCATATTTCGCCATCGGCTCTCTTGTGCGGTCTGTCAGGATAATCGTTTCACAGCTGCATCTGTATTGCAAATTAGCTCTGTGTATTTGGCGATTACTGCAATGCACCAAAGGTACATCAATTGAATTAATCGGGCAGGACCGGTAATATCGCGTTGTAGTTGTCGATTAGAGCATTCGCTGTAGAACGAAGATCGATCAGTTAATAGCCCACGCAAAGTTACAGGAGGTGGATAGGAAGGAAGGATAGAAACGTCGGAAGTGAACGCTATGAAAGAATTTGGACACCAGTGAGGTACCGGGATCACGAGTGACGTTTGATGTTTGTTTCGCATCTTCCCTATATTTTCTGTATTAGTTAGGTCGGGTATTTAAGCTGCTGTATTTCCTTAAGTCCCAATTCGGCCGAGTTTCTTACCTCGAAATATGAGAATCGACTTCAATCTTCAAGTTTTCTTCTGAGAAACGAATGGACTGTCTGCTTTGATGAGTATGCACCGGACCTTATTCAGAAAGGTATTCCACATGTGGTCAATCCGTCCACAAGAATAATGGCCTGGAGTGGCTTACTAGTACCCGCCGTAACACCAGCAGGGATTAGGGGAGTGGTGAGAGAAACTGGTCGTATAACCATTTCGTTTCGGGCTCTTCGAAGTCAGTTGATCCTTGTTGCTAATGTGCAGCGTTCTCCTCTGCACCACTTAAGGTGTGAGATCGTATTTATACGCGCTCGTATAATACCGTATAATACCGTATGTTATTCTAAAAATACGTATTTTATTTGACCCCTAAAGAGTAATATTGCAAAATCTGGAAAATAGAGTGAGGAATTGAGGAGATAGAGAAATATGAGAACTCTTTAAGACCCAAGAGCAACTGTTTCAAACCTACCATAAACCTAACAATCTTTGGTTATGACCCATGGTCATCTCCCATGGTTAATTTGTAAAGGTTGTCAGAACAATTAGGCTATTAAATGTTCCACTTAGAGAGCGAATAACTAACATCGAGTATCATATTCTTTCTTTTAGGAAAGATTTGGGGGCCAGGGCTAATGCTATAGGGTTAGAGATTTTAGGGTCTGTAAGTATTATATGTATGGTTTAAAAAGGAATCGAAAATACTTGATAATATACGTATATTTGATTACACTAGCACCACTACACATTGTAGTAGATAGACGAAGTGAATAGAAGAAAATAGGGAAATTTGGTAATGAGTTTTGATCAAAGTTTGTGTGTAATTCGTAACCGTATGAAAGACTTAAACTTCTATCTACTTGACATCAAAGTAGATCAAACTATATACTATCAAGAGCCCAGCCTCATGAATGTCCATCCCTTCCGTTACATAACGGCTCCTCACTTCATCCTATAACACTCCTTGTTTCGCTCCTTGTTTCGCTCCTTGTTTCGCTCCAGTGCCACACCACCACTCCTCGCAGGAGTCCAGACCATGCAATGCCGGAGGTTATCGTGAAGCAACTCCTAACATCCTCCGCTGCATAACAACACACATGTATATCAGATGACGAGTGAGACCTTGTGATTCTGGAGTCCGCCGGTGACAGCCAAGAATACTACTGTGGTATAGACACAGTCGGGGGGCAATAGAACACAATATCGAACCACACAACAATTTCCACCCGGGAGCACGAAATAGATACCGCACAGCAAGGAAAATCAACCTTGCACATATCCCCACCATCCCCTTCCTCCTTTCCATGTCCACCATGCCTTACCCTATCCCTAACCTTCATCTCCAGAACTCACGATCACCCACCACCGTCAGTCTTTATTCAAAAGCACTATACAATAATACAATAAATGTGTGATA
Source organism: Choiromyces venosus 120613-1 (assembly GCA_003788595.2). Classification (NCBI taxonomy): domain Eukaryota; kingdom Fungi; phylum Ascomycota; class Pezizomycetes; order Pezizales; family Tuberaceae; genus Choiromyces; species Choiromyces venosus. The sequence continues at coordinate 434,969 of ML120365.1, forward strand.
AGCGCTGCGCGTAAGAAGGCCCAGAGTAAAAAAAGAAAAACTATCTCCCCCCTCTTTTTCAAGGGTGGATAGTCTAGTTTCGGTAGTACAGTATACGAATGATGACAACCCCCCCATACCCGAGCACAGTGTAGATCTCGGTTTAGAGCTGGACTGACTTGGTGAGGGGGGAGGAGGAGTGTTTGTTGGCTTCGTCCATGGTTTTGTATGGTAATGGGGAAAGCTATTGTGCTTGGTTTGGCAAGCATTTTGACTTAGAGCAGTGCCTCCACTCTCGTTGTCAGGGACTTTGCTTTGGCGGATCTTGCAGAAGGTTAGTTTGAGTACTATCGGTACAGAATTCATGTAATACATAGGAGAAAACATTCTGCTTTTCCCAAGCTTTCTTTGAATCCATTTGATATAGCCGGTAATCTCCAGCTGTGGCAGGACACTTCTCACTTCCGTGCGCACCTATCCCCCACTAATACAACCTCACTACTACCAAAAAACCAACTCCCCTCCCATAATAACTCAGGTCTTACCTCCCTAGATATAGTTCAGTGACATAGTTCATCGTTAGTCACCCATCGTACCTCCTCACAACATACCAAAACCACACACAATTGGAAAGAAAACCAAATGTAATCCATCTTTTAAATTCAGGTGTTTATTGCAATAGCAAGATCTATCGCTCAGCAAAAAAATAAACTTAATTGAGCAACTTTTGCTTATGTTCTAAAGCTAAAAAAAAAGAAAGAGTGTTTTTGGTGTAAAATGAATGCCCTGATGAACTATGTCACCAAACTGTATAAATAATCAAGAAAATCAAGAGAAGTACAAGAATTTAATAATTTCAGAGGGGGTCGAACCCTTGACCTTGGCCTTAACATTTGAATAATATTAGCACTACACACTAATCAACTGAGATATGGAACCTGGGGGTTGAAAGTTGAACTTCCTTGAAGCAAGAAAATTAACATGGCAGGTACAGTGAAGTTCTTTATCCCATGGACATTTCACCCTACAGGGTTCCTGCATCCGCAGCCATGTTGAGAACAGTCCCTTGATTGCTTCGCTCTAGTATCAATGGTAAGGACAGTAACGAGGGATTCCTCATAGAAGATGCTAGGGAGTGGTCAGCTTGGGATGAGGTTAACATACGGTACCATATTGTATGTGTCGTTCGGACCTGCTGAAATCTTGCTTGCTGTGTCATGGAATACTGATCGTTACCGTGCTGCGAGCTATCGTAGGTGATCCGATTAGCCATGGCTATCCGCTCCTATCATATTGTGAGACCTAGTATCATAGTTAGAAGGATCATATCGATTCACATCAAACTTCCATTCAGTACTTGAGTACATGTCCCCTCCCAACGATGTTAGCATCCTTCAGAAAATGGCTAAGCATCGGGAAGGTGAGAATGGTCTATAATACTCTGTGCATTTGGCAATTGTTGACATTGGCTTGTTTTTTTTGACAGAGTGGTGCAGAACGTTAAGTCGCCGATCGCCATTCGGGTAGCCGTTTGGACTGCTCGTGCGGCAGAGTGGAAGGATGGTGATGTGACTCGTTCACGAAAGATGAAAAAAAAAAAAAAAACAGTGTTGAGATTTTGAGCCTCATGGTCGAAAAGCTCTTTCATGATCGCCAAGCTTAAGGTTGATGGACTGAGTTGGGTTATTACGTAATTTACACACCCAATCCTTCGACAAAACAATCTGCGGCTGAAAATTCTTTTGTGTGAAGTTACAAGTACTCGTGCCAAGGTTGTGGTTGCACCACAACCCACGGTCGGTCGCTGGCTCGCGACCTTGGGCACTCTCAAGAGAGTGCCCGACAGCTCAACGCAAATTTACAGCTCAACACAAATTTGTGGCTTAGCATGACTTTGTGGCTAAATACAACATACCAGTAGAGTCTACAGTCACACCTCACTATCCTGGATGACCAAAGTCCAATGAAGTAAGCTCCAGATGAAGCATATAGCTATAATTTCACTATGTAAGCTTAATAATCTACTTTACATTTATTTTTGCACCTTTGCCTGTCATTTAATACTAGTAGTGATTAGTCTCAACATTTTCTTCTTATAGGCTTGAATTGTATGTCTTTCTTTAACATACACCTTCAACTCATTAAGAAAAGGCTTGTGTTTTGCTTGCTCTGCCTTTTTCTTGGCATTTTGAGCCTGTCTCAGCTGCTTTTCTGCCTGTTCTATCTCCAAATCCTCTCTCTTTTTCACCATTTGGCGTGCCTCTGATGCATAAATGACTCCCCCTTTCTGCACCTGCCGTCTGCTCTGTGACCTACGCCTTGCATTTCTTGCTTCTTCCACAGCTCGACTATTTTCCAAGTTCTCCATTGCCAATGCCCCAGACTGGGCTTGGGCCAAGCCTCCTTGAAGAACTAATCTCAACTTGCGCTGAAAGGTGGGCGACAAATTAGCTGCCTCATGCTGTAGCTCTTCACCTTGTCTCTTGAGGCTGCATAATGTGAGAGGCATGGTTGGAGAGGCAAGTTGTGGGGGTGTAGTAGGTGGAGCTATAGCACAAGGAATAAGTGCTTCTCGCAACTTGGAGATTACGATATCAGGATTATAGGGAATTAATCCAGTAGCGCGAAAGGAGGAATGGATGGTTGACATTTTAAAGGTTTGCTGACGTATAGAATCGATTTTATCCAAAAACTCAACCTTGTCAAAGTCACCACCTCCGGTACGCATCACTGCTTCAACTGCCTCTGCATGGTAATGCTTATATGGTTGGAAGACGATGACATCCAAAGGTTGGAGGAGATAGCTAGTATGAGGTGGCAGGCAGAAAACAACAATGTTGTGTGCATCGCAGAAGTCGATAAAGTCTTTCGTACAGTGGGAGCCAAAACCATCAACAAGAAGAAGTCGACTGGAACCCACTTGACACTGTGAAGAAAATTTTTCAAAGTGAACAAGCCACTTCATGGTCAATTCATCATTGCTATAGCCAGTATCTGACATCGCAATTAGGTAATTGTTGGGAATAGAAGTGGCTGTATACCATTGTTGCTGGTGTATAACTCCGGGAACAATAATCATAGGAGGGAGGACACTTCCATCACCACTAATTGTTTCGCATACAGTAATTAACTCTTGATTCATAGTAGTTCCAAGGTAAGATTGCTGGTTTACCTCTCGTGTAATTATCCACTGGTTGCGCCCTATACCGATACGAAATCCGGTTTCATCAAAGTTGTAAGTATCCACTACCTGAATATTATGCTGGTTACAAACTGCCTGGTACTTCTCAAACCAGGTATGTATCTCATGAGGCTGGTGGGCATTTTTCCGGTCTGCATCAATGGTACGTTATTTGCGGATAAAGTATTCAGGATGTCTAGCAAGAAATCGCCTTGCCCATTGCTCACTTATGAGTGGTGCAGGGTCTGGGCCTGTATGTGCCAGCTGAAGAATTGTGTTTGTGCAGCCAGATACCATCAGTAGTCTTGCACTAGTACCCACGGTATCAAGTCTGTCCAGGTACTGGCATATGGTGGCCTCTTGATCATCGGAGAGCTTTCGATTAATTGGGGGACGTTCCTGTTTTGACTGGCATCCTTGCCAGCAGGCTAGAAGTCTGAAATATGGTATTTCATGGCGCTTGGCAATTGAAGCAAGATTGGGAGTGTCATCTCTGGTGGTATGAAGGAAGGTAAGAGCAACCTGAATGCGGGCTTCAATATCAATATATGGTTCAACCCATTGACTGGGTGGTATAAGAGTTGACTTAGATGCTGGCTCAGATGGCATGTTTGGTTTTGTTATCTTGTTTATCGGTTGAGAGAAGGTGCATGTATATTGACTAAAGATGGTGGAGGAAACGGAGGCTCTATTGAGCAATAAAAATCCCCTGGTGAGTACTATGTGGGTGGGGTTACACAGCTAGCTAGGGTTGTAGTGTCAGGTTTCTGTTGTAAGCCACAAATTTGTGTTGAGCTGTAAATTTATGTTGAGCTGTCGGGCACTCTCTTGAGAGTGCCCAAGGTTGCGAGCCAGCGAGTGACTGTGGGTTGTGGTGCAACCACAACCTTGGCACGAGTATTGTCATAACACTACAAAAGTAAGATTCCTCCACCACTCAACTCAATTGACGCTTTTTCACTATACTGAGAATAATTATTCATGAAACCTTTAAGATTTGTCCAGGCAAGGAATTATTCGGATTTTGAAGAAAGTCCTTGCCTAGTCCCAGATATGGAGACCCACCAAATTCACAAGTGTTACTCGAGTAACAGGGTTCTCATGACCCTACTGTATGTGCCATTAAGACTATGACAATGGGCAGTTCAGCCTAAAAGGTACTGTAGCGATTTGAGTAATTATTTGCCAAATCAATTCGACATTGCAACAACGTCAGCGAGGACTTCATCTGGACTGACCATTCGAGAATAAATTTATTGGTAGCTGGCAGAAAGACTGCTAAGGTGTGATGGCATGATACATTTGGGGCTATGAAAACTTTCCGAAGAGCAATGGTAGTTTTCATTCCTTTCGCTACTGGGCAAAAAGGTAGTTGTACTACTTGTACGTATATACAGTGCCGTGTGTTGCATGCACACGGAAAATCGCTCACTAGGGGCTTTTTGAGTTGGATTTTCAGAAAATTGAAGAAGCATCTTGGACACTAGGAGTACCGTAGTACCTGCATGGCAGCCAAAGGGTTAACTGTAAATACTTGTACTTATCGTAATTTTTTTGGAAATCCGCGCCCACCCTGCTTGTTAGAGATAAGTTAGTGGAGAGGGAAATCACGCAAACCAGCTGGATTACACAAGGTGCAGGTTGGGTGTGTCCTATTGGTGCTTTCGCCGTTATGATAATGAGAGCCCACCATACAAGTGCCCTATAGACACTGTGCTTTGCCGTAGTGCCTTCTCATCACCAATAAGGCTGAACAAGTGCTATGTCCCCGCTTTCCACTGAACACCAACTCTGTGACATTCCATCGCTTTCACAACTTCCATCTACTCACAATACTGGTAGAACCACCACTACGCACTCCTGCCAACTAAGATGGATCACTCTAGAAACCTGCAACCAAATGCTACCGGTTCGGGCAACCAAAACTGTTTCAACACAATCAGTAGTTACAACACTATCTACAACAACTACACAGATGAAGAGCAGAAAATTCTGGGATGGCTATCGCCTTTAGAACCTCGTGTGCGCCACCAGGATGTGAGCACACGGCGTCGCGATGGCTTAGGGAGTTGGTTTTTGCAAAACGAAGAGTTTGTCAGATGGCGCGACGGCAAAGATGGATCCGGCAAGGCTACGCTGTTCTGTTCAGGAAATCCAGGGGTTGGGAAAACCTATATGAGGTATGAGGGAAGAGCGATTCCTTACAAGCGACCGTCATCGCTAACTAGATATGGTGCTATTCCAGTTCGCTAGTGATTGATACGATATGTAATCAGATCGAAGGGAATAACGTCGCCGTGGCTTATCTCTACTGCGATTTTCAGGGCTTAAAGGAGCAAACCCCGGCGAATATGATCGGCGCTTTGTGTTGAAGATTGAGGGTGATGAGGTACTTTCCCTCTGCTAAAATAGCGCAATAGTTAAGTTAGAACTTGGGATAGTTATTTGGTTGTAATTGCGACATTCTTCCGGCTATTATAGTCGCATCATTTCTATTTTCAGATAACTTAGCTTTTGCATATACTTTCCTTTTATGAGTTTTATTTATAACAAGTGATGGACATAAGTGTCGTTGATTGTTAGAGTGTATCACAGTTACGTTTATGTTTTCACATCTTTCAGTCATAACTGTTTCTCGTTTCTGTGTATTTAAACACCGGGATATCGCACATAGTTCAAAAAGAATAACAAGGATTACTCTTCGCTACGCTCTTTACCTATCTTAACCACTCTCTTTTCTACGCCCTGGTAATCATCTCAAAGTTGTTTCCCCATCGAGTTTTACCGCTCTTGCTGTTCTTCCAGTCAGCCTCACGCAACATTATCGATTACTTTGGTCAAACAACTTGTGTGTGCTTTGGGAACAGTTCCTGGCGAGATTAATACAGCGTTCCAGAAAGCAAAACGCGATGGCCGAGGACTTCGGCTCCCAGACATTCTGGAACTCTCAAAAGCTATCTTGGCTTCCTTAGAGCGTGTCTTTATCTGTATTGATGCCCTGGATGAATGTCCGGATAGGGTTTTACCCGAACTTCTGAGCTCGTTGCGTGCCATTTCCCAAGGGTCACCAGGTGTCCGGCTATTCCTCACTGGGAGACCCCATGTTCAAGGTCTGGTGGAAAAATACTTTCCGGATCGTGCTCACGATATCCCGATCAGCACGGACAGCGCAGATATAAGGGAATATCTCGCGAAAGAGTTGGATCAAGACTCAATTCCAGAAGCGATGGATCCTATGTTGGAGGCTGAGATTATGCATCTTATTCCGGAAAGGATTTCTGGCGCGTATGTCATGGCCATTACCATATCCATAGCCTCGAGTAATGACTGACAATAGTGCGTAGATTTCTACAGCCCCTCGTCAGAAGTGTTCATGATCTGAGACATGTTTAATTGCGGTTGCACCATAATGTGGTGGGTCAACGGTGGGGTTGTCAACGGGTGTGCGGGCGCGCGCGCTCACTCCAAGTCCCCTCCTCAACAATCAACAACGATCAATGATCAATCATCTACTGTATATATTTTAAAGTAAGAAAATAATAAAAAAAACTAGCTAATACCTTGTATAACCTCCCTTTGCTTCCAATACTGCAGCTACTCTATCAGGCATTGATTTCCACAACTTTTCAAAAAACTCCTCAGGAATTGTCTCCCAAACCAAAGGTAATACTTGTGCAAGCCTCTTCTTAACAGCTTCTTTTCCTCCTGGGGTATCTCCAATCCTTGGATACTGCTGGTGTAATCGCTTTTTAAGCTCAACCCATGCATGCTCAATAGGATTTAAATCAGGGGAGTAAGGGGGGTGTTCCACCACTTCAATACAATTTCTCTCCAACCATGCCATAACATTATAAGCCTTGTGAACAGGAGCATTGTCTTGCTGAAAAAGAATATCTTCAAGTTGCATACCAAAAGAAATCATTTGATGAATTACAGGAAAAAGATACCTTCTTAAGAGCCTAACATACCTGGTCTTGTTGATATTTTGGGTAATAGGAACCAAAGGACCTTTTCTCTTGCCCCAAAAGCACCCCCATACCATAAGTGAAATACCCTTATCCTTTTCCTTTGGGTGGATGCACTCTGCAAGCCACTGCTCCCTAGGTTCTCTGAAAACCCACTGCTGCCTTGGATCCTTGGATTTCTCCACACTACACTCATCACTCCAGATGACTCTCTCAAAATCCTCAGCTGTCCAATCCTTATAAGCTGTAGCCCACTTCCATCTCTTAGCAATATGCTCAGGCTTGAGCTTTGGTCTTGATTTGGCCAGCCATTTCTTGATATTGGCTTCTCTGAGTACTCTATCTACTATAAATTTGTTAGAGAATCATGTCCTATCACTCATGGGGGTACAAACCAGTAGAAAGAGAAACACCTAGTGCATATTTATCCCTGAAATCTGATCTCTTCATTTTCCGGTTGGATTTGGCTGCCTGGATGATTGTGCTACGCTGTCACTGGCTGAGAATGGGTGTGCGACTGGGGCCAGGAAGATTATCCAGTGATAGACGCTCACATGCACGAGCAAGGAAGCTTTTAATGGTTGTCCATGGCCATCCAATAATTTGAGCAACAAGGGCAATATTCCGGAGGCAGTAGAAAAATCCAATGATCATGCCTTTTTCAACATTGGTCATTTCTCTTCGGGCGGTCTTTGGGTTTCGCTTTTTTTTTTTTGATGTATATCCAGATCGATTAACCATTGGAAATTCAGAGAAAGGGTAAATTATTAAAAGGAGGTGGTAGATTTTCATGACACTGTTGTGAAAATAGGTAGCAGGTACGGTCACGATCAACTTGGTGAGGTGGCATTTAGCGAGGTGTCGTTGCTTAGTAAGGCGATCACAAATACTTCTGACGAGGGGCTGTACTTGTTTCTTTAACTATAGCTACAATATTAGGCGAGACCACAATCTATAAGAGACGAAAACAGCTCAAGAAAATAACCAGTGGAGGCCTCGGCTTGGATGATGCTTATTGCGAGACTTTGAATAGAATAATGGCGAAGCGCGGAGGTCAATCAAAACTTGGCATGGATGCTTTGATGTGGATTTCCCGATCGGAGCGGCCAATGACGAGTAAAGAGCTATGCTTTGCCCTTGGTGTGGAAATAGGTTCTCAAGATGTCAACTCCCAAAATATCCCTGACATAAAAACAGTACTGGCCTCGTGCCTTGGACTTGTCACTGTGGATGAGTGGTCGACACTCCGGTTGGTGCATTTCACATTTCAAGAATACCTCAATAGTCATCCCGACTATTTCGGAAACGCTTACACCACAATGGCGGAAGTCTGTTTGACATATCTTAACCATGACTCTGTTAATAAACTTCCAACTTCTCTCATTTACGCCCCCAAAGGTGCACCCTTCCTTGAATATGCATCAACTTACTGGGGGTTCTTTGTGACACACGGAATGACAGAAGGCGTAAAGTCACTTGCCCTCCAATTCCTTGATGAATTCGATCAACATATCTCAGTGAAAATTCTTTTTCAACGGAAGGTGTTATTTTACGAGACGAAATCTCCTACTAGATTCACAGGGCTTCACTGCGCGGCATACATGGGGCTTCAAGAGATTGTGATATCTTTCTTCTCCAAGAAAGATTTCGATATGTCGATGACTGATTTCAAGGGCCGTACTCCGCTATCATGGGCTGCAAAAAATGGACATGAATCAATTGTGAAGCTACTCCTCAGTTGTAATGAGGTCAACCCTGACTCGAAAGACAAGTATGACAGATCACCACTCTTGTTGGCGGCCAGGTATAAGCACGAAGGAATTGTGAAGCTTCTTCAAGACCACGCCATCAGAAAACACGACCCAACTACTCCCTCCTTTCAAGCTCACCTCCCACTTCCCGAGCCTACGACTGGCGATCTTGATGCCCCCACATTCATGCAGCCACCGCCCTCCAAAAGACGTCGATACAGCTAAATCTACCCTCCCCTCGCTTTCTCCTCCATCTCTGAATCCTTCTTTTGGTATCTCAGGGGTCCTAACCTCCTCCCCGATCCTAAAGCTCTTTCTCTTTACGGCCGCTGTTACGGCGCAACTTGTTGCTCTATGTGTTGCCTATCACTCCTGTTATTAATATATTGCGGGTATCTTATATTTTGGATCATTCGTCCTTTTTCATCTGCATGGCCAGTTTTGCCTGGATTGAGTTGTCTTGGCGATGCGGCTGGTTAGCTCGCTGTTTTTCCTTAAGTTACATGCCAACTAATTACTGCACTGCACTACGCCGCACCCGCTCTCGTCCTTGGGCGCATAGAAAGCAACAGCCCGTGCTTTAATCTTTTTTCCCTTCTTCACTGCTGTGCTATTAATTATATATTTTTATCCGTTGTCGATTACTGGGAATATGCGGGGCGTTTCTTTTTTTCCGCCGGTGGTGCCTCACGCGTATACACTATATTTTTGGGCGCGGCGGGTATTTTCTTGTCTTACGTACTGTCCACCCTCCGATTAGCTTTTCTTGGAGATCTCTTCTTTTCTTTTCTTTTCTTGGGGCCCTAGAGGAGTTGAGGAAGTATTCTACATAATCAAGCCTAGCCTTTCTTTTGTTTTCTCATTTTGTTATTTCATATGATTAAGTAATAGGCGGGCGTCTTGTAGGAGTTCATTTTTCATATTATCTTTTCCGTTTCTTTAAACTTAATCTTGACTGTGGATGTTTTGCTCATTTGTGATTTAAGTTGCGGCGGATTATAGCATGGTAATGATCAAACCTGCTTCATTGGAGAGAAATGGGGAGAGTCAATATCCAGACATTTGAGACTGTGAATTTCCTCTCTCCCTTTTGGGGAGGCGGTGATATAGTTCGGTGACATAATTCATCGTTGGTCGCCCATCGTACCTCGTCACAACACACCAAAACCATCCTCTTCTCGCCTCCTGGTAGGTTAGGGTTTGGGGGTCTGGCAGGAGGGATCACCTAATCCATGCACTTCGTTGCTTTCTCATGATAGCTTCAAAGTCTTTATTCTGCCCTCAAGCTATTTACCTTTTTTACTCCTTGGGACCCTCTTCATTGGCCCATATGGCTACTAGTTTGCCTTGAGGTTTTTCTTAGTTCATTATACTTGTATTGGTTTTCTTTTGTTGGCTGCTTGTGGGGGTTTTCTTTTGTTCTTCTATTTGCCTTCAGTGTGGATCATTAAGGTCTGCCAGCTGGGAACATAGTTGATAAGCCCTGGGTAGTCCCTAGGCAAGGACACATATGTGATTCAGGATCTCCTGAAGTACAGCTTATTCATTTTACATATTGTTTTTCTTTACCTTTACCTTGTGGCATGTCCCCCTTTACCTTTACATGACAAAAGTTTTTCCTTACCTCTTGGTTGATACCTGCCTCCACAGGCACCCTATGAGAAAGTGCCATCTCACTTGCCCTCTAGCATTCACTGCCCATATTATAAACCTAGCACAGAAAAGAGTTTTCACATGATTCATGATTATGGGATCATAGGTTTGTAAGGCTTTTGGGCACATGACTAATTAGATCATGTGAGTTTCACATATGACTTGCATTTGTGAGTCATAGTTATTATATTGATTTGGTTTCATGCACATGACTTATTACAAGTCAGGTTAGTTTTGCACATGATTTACTTTAGGTCATGTAGTTATCATATTATACAGATTGTATGAGTCACAGTTGTGACTCATAATTAGTTATTGATTTGTAAGCGAATTGTAGGAAGAACTATATAAGAAGAAGGATATAACATTGTAGTTAGTTCTTCATGCAACCACCTAAGGTATTTCCAATATATAACTTTACAACTTTACAAATATAAAACATCTTTACTTTCTTTACTAAAGAAGCTTGATGATATCCTCCTTATAGGAGAAGGAGGAAGTGGATGAAAGAACTTCATCTTAGAAAGACTAAGTATGAGTATAAGGAATTAGTGTTAGGAAGACTAGATATAAAGTAATAAAATATGACTCTGAGTATTTATGCCTATCTAAGAAACATTATAATAATGTTATCATATCATTACCTATTACATCATTATACATTAGAAGAGATCTCATAGGTGATCCTAACAACCCATTTGATACTCTATTTTCACTCATTACTCTCTGAGTACCCTACTATATAGTTCTGTTCACAGGTACTCCATGTCTTTGCCTACCTCTACCTGGTCTCTACTATTTTCCTGGTCTCAGCTAGACACCATTTGTGGAGGATCTATTGGACCCCTAAACCTCTCTCAGCTACCTTCAGTTTTGACTTTTTTTGGCAAAATTGCCATAGTATAATTACACCAGAAGCTCCAGTCTACCTGGGCACCTACACTGTTAAGAGTCTCAATGTGACATTTGGTACCTCCTATCAAAAGTTCTAGGTTATCTGTCACAGATCATTATTTTCACATACCAAATGCTAGCATCCTTACTAGTAGTCATGCTCCTCACATACATCTATGCAAAGCTGAAATAAATCATATCTCAACTAAGATTGCTCAAGAGCTCAACCAGATAACACATGAATATGTGTAGCTACAGCTCTACTTGTCTTGATGACTCTTTAGTATCCTGGAAGAAGTAAAAAAATAAGTTTCCTTTGTTATATAGTTTCATTTGTTATATGATTATATTATATATTAGGGTTGTTATGACAACTGGATTAATGGCAGCAGACAGGAGGATTTCCTTGAGTATGATTATGTTATCTATTATTTATACCAGCTATCATATTAATGACATTTTCACAGAGGAATATGGGAGGTTGGGAGATGGTTGGGAAATGATTATATATGTATTTAAATAATCAGGAGACTGGGGATAGATATATAAAGCCTGGGACTTTCATGTTATTTAGTTTCCTTATATAATCACTTATACATATAAGCTACTACTTGGTTTACATACTATAGTCCTATGGGCATCCAACCTATATCTCGAAGGGTGAGAAGAAGGTGCTGATTGATGATGGGTGATCTTGTGAATAGTTATATCACTCTACTATAATTATTGCTTGATTGAGATATCTGCAGCCTGATCCAGTAATATCAAGAGTGACAGAGTAAACATTCCCTGCTGTGTCAAGAAGTGGTGGTTTATCACATTTGATTGCATACACCTTTTAGTACTAAACATCACCATAGTGACCTTCAATCTCAAAGATTTCACTACTGCACTCTCAAGAACTGGTTCATCGATCCACAGTCCAGTCACCCCATCCCCAGCTATGTCACTTGGAGAACCAGAAATACCAGAAAATACAAGAACTGCCTGACAATCTGTGTCATTCAGAGATACTCCATTTATACCACCTGATATGTGAGGAGCAGGAGAAGCTAGCAAGCTCCGAGGGGGCCTCTACATGTCAAATGATCAAGTAGTACAGTTTACAGCCCAACTCCTTGCCGGAATCCAAGAAAGCGTAGGTGACAATAGAGGAGGAATCAAGCTAAAAGAGCCAGAAGAATTTGAAGGTAAACCAATCAAGCTTTATAGCTTTCTGGCTAACCTGCAGCTCATATTTAATGTACAACCCTGAAAATATGAGATAGATGCAGCAAAAATCAATTGTGCTCAGACCTACTTCAGAGACAAGGCTCTCAACTAGCTGGTATGCATGATAGAAGGACAAATACTAGTACCATGGACAACCTATACAATATTCAAAGAAGCACTACAAGATACATTCAGAGACAAGTAAGCTAAAGAAAGGGTAGCTAATACCATGGATAAGATCAAACAAGGTGTAATGGGGGTGCCTTAAGAGAAGATGGATCCCAAGTTCACGACTGCACTGAAGTGACTCAAAGATCAAAAGTGATAATCAATAGTAGAGTAAGAAGAATCAAAACAGTAAAACTTAATATCATTCAGCTGCAGCTTCACTCAGTAAGTTTCTCAAGAGGTGGTTGATTGCCAGAATAGAGTGAGACTCACATATAGTTTAAGTAGAATATCATATACTACCAGTCCTCACCTATCACTACTCTAACTTAATCATGAGCACACCCATCTCCTCTGGGCTAACCAATATACACCACCCAGGACATTATCCCTTTGTAGATGTTGGTCTACTCTGGCTAAATCTCCTTCCAACGTGAAGTGTTTGAAGCACTACATCTCTAATGTGACTGCAGAAGAAAAACTCTTCATATTGTTGACATGTTAGTGGTGAACTATCATGTACCTGAGAAGACATACCAATAATGAACTCTCATACCCATATGCATTTCATCTATGCAAGCCTTTAGTAGACAAAGCTTGCATGATTGAGCTGAAAATTCTACTTCATTCTTGTCAGACCTTGGACTGATAGGAAAGCCTACTTGACTCCCCTAGTGGGGTACCTTAGTGATTAGCTTGGTGGGTGCTACCCACAGTCAACTCCTCAAAAGCACCCCTACCATGACAAGAATCATGCTTCTAAAGTTCTCAAACAACCCCAATAGTCTTACAGCGATTGGGCATGAGTTGTGTCTCCATGCATTTTTCCTGCTCAGAGATGCTTCAACATCTTCTGGGCTACCCAGGGACTACCTGGGAGGCTCTGGACTACCCTTCTGGTATTACCTTAGTAACCCCTTCAGTTCATGTCCATCTTGTACATATTTGGTACCAGCAGATAGCCCTTCTTCAGGAGCACACCCTATGACCTCTCATATATCCTACAGATAGCATTCGGACAGATGGACAGTGACAACCTATACAGTATTAGACAAGTGCCTCCACTGAATCCCTTTTGTTAGGGAGGGAGCAACTCAACAACCATAAGCCCATAATATGTAGTCCTTATACTAGTGCTGTAGGAGGGTGTTAGGAATACCTCTGTACAATCCTGGAGCATTCGGAGCTTTGTAGCTTCTCCTATAGCCCCCTATAGGTACCAGGTTTAGATCCTTTAGATTTTATGGAGTCCCTAACCCATGTAGCAATACCCTTAGCCCCGAGTAACCACCTTTGTATGCTAGGTAGGGTAACTTGGGCCCCATTGCAGAGTAACTCTGACCTCATATCAGAGTAACTCAGACCTGATGTCAGGATAACCTAGGCCTCATTATATAAGCCTTTCCCAAGTCTGCCTTTAATACTGTTGACTATATAGCATCCGTAATTGTCCACTATAGTGAACTCAACTACTCTTACCCATCAACCTTAGGGTCTCCACTGGCAGTATGGGTGTAAGAATAGTCTACTGTAGGACCCCTTCTGGTGGGTCATTACATGACTCTCCTCTTCTGTAAGGTCTATTTCAGACTGTTAGTAATGTCTCTTATTTCTACGTTTTGGTATATCCACTATGCAGTAATCCCTTTACTTGGATGGATACCTCCTATGAAAATCATATAAGGCCTATGTAGCCATTCCTTCTAGCATCTTGAAAGGTTCCCTGAATTTTCCTCTGGTCCATAGCCTTCTTACACTACTAAGTATTAGACAAATTAGTAGCAGGAACTCATCTTTATTCCACTATACTAGCAGCTCTTGAGGATAGACTCAACAATATAACTTGGCTCATTGTCAACTATCTCTGGTAATGGAACCTCCCTCTGGGGTCTTCCTACTTTGTCATCTCAATATAGTTCCAGCAGACTGGCATTAAATACTGGGTGGATTGACCAATGAGCTTGGAGTTTGAGCTCATATGCCCAGGACCCTACCTTGCATTTAACCACACAGGGGCCAAACATTCAGTGGTCCAATTTCTCTATTGGCCTCTTAGTCTAGATGTTTTTTCAGTTCAACATTACTTGGTCTGCCTTTTTTGTGATTGTATTAGTCACATCTTCCATTGTCACATATTATGAAGATGGTAGCCTTTTTTGGTCATGCCATTTCTGTTACCTTTTCTTTGCCCCTTGTAAGGTTTCTCTGACTTCTTGCCATGAACCTTTTCAGTTCTGTACCAACAGCTCACTACTTGGATGAATCCCTTGGCTATCTGGAACTATGTCTGACCAGTTGGTACAAGGGTTGAATCCATAGTTAATCTCAAAGGAAGACACACTAGTTGATTCAAAAGTAGAAGTATTATATGCACACTGTGCCAATGATAACAAAGATACTCAATCATCTAGCTGATATGAGCAATAGCTCTGAAGATATTGTTCCAAAGTCTGGTTCACCCTTTCAGTCTACCCATCAGTTTCTGGGTGAAAAGCCATTGATATGTGGAGCTTGATATGCAGTAACTTCATCAAGCTTGCTGAAAACCTAGAGGTGAATTGGCTATCTCAGTCTGAGATTATTGATTCTAGGAGCCCATATAGGCGCCATATCTCCTTTAGGAATATTAATGCCAACATTTCTATAGACACCTCCATTGTCAATGGTATAAAGTGGGCCATTTTTGAGAAGTGATCAACAATAACCCATATCTTTGTATACCCCTCAGACTCCAGTAAGGCTACAATAAAGTCCATAGAAATCACATTCTACAGTCTTATTGGCACCTTAATTGGTTCAAGTAACCCAAACTTCTTATGCCAGACTGTATTGCTCCTCTGACATGTATTACAAGTATGTATGTACTCTATGATGTACTCATCTATCTTTGGTCAGTAGAAGTTTGCCTTGATTCATCCATCTGTCTTGTATATCCTAAAGTGTCCTGCAATATGTAAATCATGTTCTGCCTCCATGATTATTTACTTAACCCTTTAGCCTTGGGTATATACCACTTATTCTTATAGAGTAGTAAGTACTTCTCTAATGAAAAACTCAGGTCAATATCTTTCTGCCCATTGATGACTGACTTGAATACAATGATGTACTTGTCATCCATGCTAGTTGCCTTCTTTAGCACTTCTAAAAAGGAAGATTGCAACTGGTGACCTTGGCAAGATCACAACACCTATGGTAACAAGATAGTCTGCTCCTCATTTATGACATATTGGTGACATTGGAAAAAGGTTGTTTCAGGGCTTGATTGAGAATTACCCTCCCCTTCAAGGTGGTAGTTGCTACACCTCAACAATGCATCTGCCTTCTCATTCAATGTACCCTCACTGTCTATAACCTTAAAGTTGAATGGTTGCAAGAACTCTGCCCAGCAGTGTTGCCACCTATTGAGTATCTTGGTACTATTAAGGTATTCAAGATTCTTGTGATCAATATATATAATAATCTGATCAGTAACAGACTCCAATGAATCATCCTATTCCTTGAATGCCACTACAATTGCAGTGATTTCCTTATCATGAACATCATAGTTCACCTCTGCTAGCATGAACTTCCTACTATGATAAGTCACTAGGCGCCATTTCTCATCCTCATAGAGCTGGGATAGAATGGCACCTAATATAAAGTTACTTGCATCAGTCTCCAACTTCATTGGCTAATTCAGATCAAAATGTGCTAGAATAGTACTGGATATGAACACTTCTTTAATTATTCAAAAGCCTATGTGCAGGCAGGTGTCCAGTCCTATTTGATGTCCTTCTTCATCAGGTCTATCAATGGCCTCGCGATTTTGCTAAACCCTTTAATAAACCTTCTGTAGAAATTACCAAAGCCCATGAAGCTTTGTACTTCAATGATGCTTTTTAGACTCAAGCAGTTCTTGATCAATTCCACCTTTTCTATTGTCATTGATATCCCATTATCAGATATCTTTTACCCTAGGAATTTAACTTCCCTTTGGTGGGACGTTGACTTCTTAATGCTAACATATAAGCCTACTTTGGGCAATTTTTCCCTTACTCTTCTGACTACAGTGATGTGTTCTTCTATAGTTTCTGAGTAGATTAGGATATCATCCATATAAGCGATGACTCCTTCATCTAGAAGACCTCTAAATACATCGTTTATCATACTCTGAAATGTAGCTGTTGCATTACATAACCCAAAGGGCATTACAGTATATTCATACAAGTCATACTAATAATGAAAAGCAGTCTTCTACTCTTCAACCTTTGCCATTTGCAAAAGGTAGGAACCATTCTTCAGGTCTAACTTAGTAAACACCATTACTTTCCCAAGTTTATCTTTCAACTCATTCATCAATAGGAGGGGATAACAGCTCTTCTTGGTTATCTTGTTCAATCCTCTATAATCAATACATAACTGTAATGTACCATGTGGTTTTAGTACAAATAATATAGGAGTAGGAGCTGGTGAGCTAGATCTACTGATCTTTCCACTTACTAGCATCTCATCCAGATACTCACAGAGGGCCTTTAGTTCCTTTTCTGAGAGGGGATAGATTGAGCCAAAAGGAGGGGTCATATCTGCCTGTAATTTGATCTTGTACTCATACCTGGAATGCTGCAGTAATGACTCTATCCTCTTGTGACTAAAGATATCACTAAAGTCATTATATTCTGAGATGAGCTTTATTGCGATATCATTCCAATCTTCATCTGCGAACTTAGCCAAGCCTAGGAGATGGACAGATCCTTGATCTTCAGCTATTATTTCTTCTTCAGTAATGAATTGTAATCACCAGTAACCATACCCAGCTATACAGTTAGCCTTGCAGTATGCTGACTACTATAACAGAATACCTCTTTCCTAATCAATGTCTGGGTTATGCTCATAGAGCCAAGACATTGAAAGATACCCATTAATTTTGCCTTCTGGCATTTCTGCAATCTCAAAACTCATTCTATTTGAGTGGTCTCCTATCTTCAGCTTTACCGACTTGGTATAATGAAGACCAGATCTAGGGATATTATTCTCACTTACATCTAATATAGGGGAAGGTGACTTCCTTCAGATACAGGGTATTTGAGTATCCTTAACCCATTCACTACTGAGCACTGCTCCCATAGCACCACTATCTAGAAGTAGTACTGCTTCTACACTACTTCTCCTTGCATTTAGTTGCTACTCAAGTCTAATCTTTACTCGGATAGACTTGGTATATACAGTGGACCTGAGAGTCTCTACCACTTTCTTTGTTTTCCTTCACTAGACATCTTTAAAAGTTAATAAAGTAAGTAGGTAGGTAGTTAAGGGTATGAGTTCTCTTATCCTTTAATATAAGAGGGGTTACAATAGGTCGATATCAGTTAAGTTATAACAGTGTTTGCAAACAGTTAAGTAATAAGAGTTTCAGAATCATGAGTCAATGTAGGTAGTAGTGTTTACTATCATACTAGCATGATTTTGGGTACTAAACCCTCCTCAGGTAAACTTAGAAATAACTTTCAATTATATATAATCAAGTCCCTTCTGATGTAAATATAACCAAACCAGATCCAAACAAACCAAGAAAGGTCAAACAGAACATAATAAGAGAAACCAAATAGATGCATAACTGAGAGAACTCCCAATACCAGAAACTTCTAAGAAAACTCCTTCATCTTTGACCACCTTGCTCCACTAAACCTAGTCAAATTTAGCTTTCTATATATAGTTTTCAGAGGGTGGACTTACCTTGTCCATCTCCAGTCTATCAAGTTTCCATCACATCAGCATACCATTGTTGGCCTGGAAAATTGTTCATTGCTAACTATATTCTTTTTTGAAGGTTACTTACCTAGTCTGAAGCATCTATATTGACCTCCATTATCTGAGAAGTTGATTCACAAACTTTAAGGATTTTTCTCGTAAGAGGAAGAGGGGCTTCAATATGCTGGACTTCATTAGAGGGACCTGATATATGGCCAGACTCTTCTACTGATTGCTTGCATACCTTGGCTGGCTTGGAAGAGCTAACAATAGGAGTAACCAAAGTACACTTCCACCAGAAGTGCCCTGGTTATCCACACTTGGTGCATTGACCTAACTTTTGCCGCTTGTCAAGGAGCATGTGAGGAATATTCTTATGAGTGATTGAATACTCTGAATTTTCCAGCTTTGACTGATGGCTGCCCAAGGAGTTAGCAGGTTTGGGATTCTACTTACCTACTAGTATACCCTTTTCCTTCATCTGTTGCTTCTTTGAGGAATGCTTGTCCTTATTCTTACCATGACTAGATCCTTTATCCTTAATCACTGTCTAGCTGAAGTGTGTATTATCTTCTAAGTCATGTCTAGTTTTCCTTAGGACATCAAGATACTCATGAACATCCACAGGATAGGGGTTTTTTTGAGCCCAGGCAGTCCATCATTCCAATATAATACTGATATGCACCTTGTCTTTAACTGCTCATCCATCTGTATACCTTAGTTTCATCATTAAATCAATGACCTTATCCAAGGACTTGTCTACTTGGCTGGGTTTCATCTCCAATGAGGTCCACTTGGCTAAAGAGCAATCCCAATGGGTATGTCCTCCAAAACTGGTTTCCAAATGACAATGGAATCCTTCCCAGGTACAAAGTTCATTGTCTGGGTTAAAGGGTATTCTACTTTATTGAGTGGCCTCCTCATTAATATAATAGTGGAGACCCACATGCCAGCTTTTGGTAGAACCTACTAAGAGAGGGATAACCAAGCTAATCTTATCTATGTCTTCAGTAACAGACTCACAGAAATAATTAAACTTGATTTCCACATTATTAAGAAACCTCAGAGTATTGTTAACATTCCTAATAAAAGCCTTAATGTCACCTAATTTCTCAGGTTTCTTAGGCTTTACCTTGGAAGCTGTCTTGCTTTCCTTCTTACATGACTGTAAGAATTTGGCCAGCTTACAAGTTCTGTGGTCATAGTGTCTCTTCTTTGAGTTGTTCCAGTTTAACTTGTGTCACTCAAGGAACTGCCCAAGATTGGTAAGGGAGTCAGTATCATCATCTAAGCTGCTAGAGGATTCAGAATCACCTAAATCTCCTGTGGTACCTGCATTTCCACTTGCAAGAGGTCTATTACCTCTGCCTCTCCCTGGATATTCATATCCATCAAAGGATTTCTCAGAACTACCTGGTTCACTAAAGTGGGAACCACCCCTGGATGGTGAGACTCGGTGTGGTATTAGAGAGGGTAAGCAAGTACTATTCGGTTGACCCAGAGTTCCCATTGCTAGCTCAGGTTTGTACCAGGACTATTGGTATTCCAAACAGGTATCCAGTTTGAGTGGGAGTTCTTGTAGCTAAGTGAGTTACAGAAATCACTAGGGGTTTTTTCAACTTAAACCTTTTGATAGACTAGGTCACATTATCTTCCAGAAACTTGAACTCCTCCCACATCGCAGTTTTCAATTCCTGACAGTACTTCAACTCCAGAATGACTCTGTACCTAATTGGATCCTCTTCAGTAATAGTAGCTACATCAATCCCTATTACTACATTCATAGTAGTATGAGCATAAGGGGCTCAGGGCCCCTTTACTGTGACTCTCTGAGAACTGTACCAATTCATAACTTTGGGTACTTAGAAGGGTTCTTCAGTCCTTAGATTCCCCATAGGAGATGCCTCTTCATATCTATCAATAGTTGTCACTCTGCAGTAAGTGGACTTACTAAACTCAATCTCAGGTTGAGAATTATCACACTCTTGGGTCCCTTTAAACATAGAGTTATCCTTCCAGATACATGGAAGAGTAGGTACTGTCTACTCACTAAGACCAATAACCTGTTCCAGAACTCACAGTACCTACATGCTTAGCAGTACTCCAGGTGGGTTCAACATAACTGTATCCTGCTTAGGGCTACTTCTTTGCTTTACACTACTGAGTCCTCCTCCAGGAGTATATCTTCAGATATAGAAGAGTATAGAATCTCAATCTCCTTATCTTCTTCCTGAGTGCCTAGTACTTAGGCTTCATCAAATATAATATTTGAGGCTTCAATCAATTGGGAATCCTGCCTGTCCCATAGCCTCTAAATCTTTCCCATATCATATACATAGGCTACAAATATGTACTCTTTAGAATGCTCTGAAAACTTTCTCTTCCTTAACTCTTTTATGATGAATGTATATGCTACGATTCTAAATCATCACAAGTGGCCTATCTTTGGTTTCTTGCCTTGTAGTTTCTCATAAGGCATTACCCCTAAAATTGATTGTGAAGGTATATAGACATGCAGGTAGACTGCTTTGTTAACTACTTTGATCAAAAGGTCATCAGCTATTTTCAAGTCTATAAGCATTGCCTGAGCCTTTGTGACAATCATACATATCATCTACTCTGATACTCAATTCTTGGACTGTGCTTATGGGGGACTAGGCTTGAATGATATGCCTGCCACTCTTAAAATACCACAAAATAGGGAGTTATTATACTCCCCTCAACCATTGTCACAATGGAAATACATGATGGGCCACATTGGGTAATCTTTTTCAATATGAGCTTGCAAGTCTTGGAATACCAATACTACTTTGATGGAAGTCTTTGTCTTCAGAAAGTATACCCATATTACTCTTATCAAGTCATTCAAGTAGAGTATGAAATAACAAAAACTCAATTTGAAAGGAGGACTAATTGGGCTACAGAGATCAGAATTCAATAACTCGAATAGTTTCATGGTTCTCTATTGCAGCTTTCTTTCAAACTTTTGAGTATGCTTTGACTTGATACACAATGAGTAAACCCCACAGATAGGATCTTGCTCCTGCTGATACGCTTTCTGCAGTATAAGACAGGAAAGAGTTTTATAGCTTAGATGAGCCAAATACTAGTACAATAGAGTAAAGGTTGGCAGGGCCTGTATTGCAAGAACAGCCAACAGATAGAGGCTTTTCCTTAAACATTGATCCTGACTAAGAGTGATATGGTATAGTCTATTGTACAAACAGGCAAGTGTCTCTTGTCCAGATTTCTTGCATTCCAGAAAGTATGACTCATTGCAGAAACCTATCTACTTGTGCTCAAATAGGCAGCTGATAGACAGGAGATTCCATAATAGGTTCAGGAGGAAAACTGCTTGTATTGTTATCATTATTTTGAAGAGCATAAGTAAAACTTCTGCAGTGCCTATTGTATAGACTGCCAAATTGTCTTCCAAATATATAGTAATGGGCTCCAAGTATCTCTTGAGCAAGTAAAAGGCCAGATGATCAAGGCAAAATTGATGGCTTGCACCTATAATAGGTGGTAACTTGTACGAACTAAGTACAATAGGGATCAGTGGTAGGCCAGCTAGGGTTTTATTCCTAAGAGAGACTAAACTTGAAGAGGTAAAGATAAGAAGGCCTTAGAAGAAGCAAAGGGGAACAGGAACTATAGAATCACTGTTTAACTAAGTATATTTCTTATCTAAGTTCTGTCTGAAATCTAAAATCTCCCAGTTCCTGCTAGTCAGGAAGTCTGTCTTCAATATATAATATCCTCTACCCCAGGTAGAGGTTCCTGAAAACCTGCAACCACTGTCATTACTAGTAAGTGTACACTACCAGAATCTTGTGATTCTACTGGAATTATGAAAACCTAAGGCAATTCTTGACCCAAGCCTTATCTCTACTGCTGGTATACTTGACTATTCCTTCCTTTGGAATCCCTAGGGCAAAGTCTTGCTGGTACAAAAGCATAACTAATATACTCATAAATAAGTTACTGGAATGCTAATGATACTAGTAGTAAAACAATCAATCCATTAACATAAGCAAGAATAAATGAAATAACATAACAGGGAAAATGTAAACATAACCAGTATACAGTTACCAGAATATATATATAGGTTATAGCACTAGAGTCCACAATCCAGGTACCATAACTCACAAGATCACAATTATCTTCTTTCATTAGGGAATCTGCAAGTGCCCTAACAGATGTGAATACTGCTCCAGTATCATCTGTTTGTCTCCTCATGTTTCTTCTCACTTCCTTGTATCTTCTCTCTTGTAGCTTCCTCAGCCCTTCTATGAAGACAACAACTATCCTATTGAGGACTAGGCTGAAGACAGTACCAGCAGGTTGAACTGGAGCTTGAGTAACCTTATCTACCAAATCGATGGAGACAAGTATTGTGAGAGTGCTGATTCTCAGCACTTAGTTGGTTATAAGTATACCTTATGGTAAAACAGACTTTTTGATGAAATTCTATGTATATGGAGGCGGCTATTACTGTAGCTGAGATTGTAGCTTCAGTCTCCATTTTCTTGATTTGGTTTGACACTTCTCATTCAATCAAGGTCAAGATTACACAGTCTACAATTTATTCATTATTTAGTCTGTGGATGATGATATCAGTAATTGAGTTGAATGACTTCAGCAATGTCATTAGGAGATGTGTAATAAATGTTTCTTTTAAAATCTACTGTTTAGTTCCACTCAGCTCCTTATGGCACTCTAGGAGTTGAGTGACATAATGGGCAATAGAGGAATTAGGAGAAGGTCATAATTGATTGAACCTTTGTAGGATAGCAGTTCTTCAAGCATGTAAATTTGCTGTATCAAGCTTGGTTTTTAGCTTGGTATATAGGTGGTGCAGCTCTCATAAGTTGTGAAGGTATTGTACGTTAACAAAATTAACCGTACATCCATGATCCGTGGCAACGCAACCCTCCTCATCACCTCTCACTTTGAACACCACCTAAAGAAATTCCTCTACATCAACCAAAACTCAACCAATTTTCCTAATTCTTTTGTTTTAAGAAACTATGCCTCCTATTCTTCGCAGTCATGCCAAAAAGCCTATTCCCTCCAAGCACCTCTCAGAGTTTACCAGGGGGAGAATTCTCGGGTTACACAAACCTCAAATGAGCTATCGCCAAATTTCCCACTACCTTGACATCCCCCTCAACACTATTAAAGATAGTATCTTAAAAGGAGATCAAGAGGGCCAGGAGAGAAAGGGTAGAGGAAGATATCCTAAAACTACCAAGTTGCAGGATGATGCTATGGTGGAGGAAGCTCTCAGCTATCGCAATACTAGCTATTCTGAGATTGCCAAAAAAGTTGCTCCCAATATCTCTTCTATGACAGTGAGGAGAAGACTTCAACAAAAGCATCTAAAAAAGTGGTTGGCACAAGAAAGGGTTCATTTGGATGAGGATCTAGCTCAAGAGAGATTGGAATGGGCATTAGCTCATAGGCATTGGACAAGAGAGATGTGGAGAAGGAAGGCAATGTGGGGAGATGAGGTAGCTGTGGAGAGAGGAGGAGGAAAGAGGAGAAAATGGATATTTAGATATCCAAAAGAGAAGTGGAATAAGGATTGTATTAAGCCTGCTGCTAGGAGAGGAGAGAGGAAGATTAGCCAAATGATGACTGGTTGTTTTTATGGTCAAACTCATGGTCTCTTTTTACCTGTTTTTCCTGATCCTACTTCTGCTAGGGGTGGAGTGACTGGAAAGTCAATTATTGATGTTTATGATCATTATGACTTTCTAGGGATATGGGAGGATATCAGAGAAAGGGTTGGAGATGAAGAGGTATTTTTTATCATTGACAATGCTAAGACTCACTTGCCCTTTAGGAGATGGCTCAGAGTGCAGGGAATTACTCTTCTGGAAATTCCTGCCTATTCACCAGATCTCAATCCTATTGAGAATGTTTGGTCTCTGGTGAAAGATAAGCTTCACAAGAACTATCCTGAGCTCTATCTCATGAAGGGTCCTGTTGATGAGGTCAAAAAAGCAATAGAGGAGGCCATTACTAATTGTTGGGAACTTCTTGACCCAAAGGTTTTTGATACTTTGGCAGGATCAATGATAGATAGGGTGGAAGAAATTATTAAGGCTGATGGATGGTATACTAAATATTAATTTCTACTATGTATTTACATTTTTTTAATTTTAATTTTTTTGGTTTTCATGATGGTGGGGTTGGTGGGGTAGTGGGGTTGCCATGGCTGAGTTTTTCCGTCCGTTGATGTACGGTTATTTTTGTTAACGTACAATAGACTTTCAAGGAAGATTCACAGGATGTGTGAATTATTGCTGCTGAAATGCCAGCTTGCTTGTTGAAATCACTTGTGTTTGTTCCCTCTCCTTCCAGATGAATTTCCTCACCTAGAATGATCAATAGGGCATATTCTGCCTAGAGGAAGAATTCAATATCATGACGCCATTGACTATAATTTAGGTGGTTGAGTTTTGCTATCTGTATGTATTTACAGCAGTAGACTCCTTTCTTGGTATTGCTCATTGAGCTCGAAGTTAAGGGCATTGCAATCAGGTTACGGGAATATCTTCTGTTGGTTTTTGGAGTGATGGCCAAGTCGGAATTGTCAATTCTTAGCTGCTGGCCGGGCTCATAACCTGTTGAAAGAAGGAACGTTTTTGTGTGCAGTGGAGAATAGACAATTGCATTAAAAGCTAACTAAGGGGGGATATGACCGGCATATATATATTCTACTGGGGGTACGTAAGGCATTACGCATAATGCCGTCCTCCATGTACATCTCCATGTACATCTCCCTATCCGCAATAGTGAGTAGGAAGCAAGTACCAAACCGCAGCCTCCTAACAGAACCAAGGTACCGGACCAGAATATCTCAACAGAGACTACCGTACCAGATTCATTTCTTATCCCCCCATGGGCTTTCCAAATACCCGCCCGGGACGGAATCAGAAACCCCAACCAATTAGCCAGCAAGCCATTTGTATAATACCATATTTAACAACCGCTGTGCTTTAGTACGGTATTCTGAAAGCTGAGATGTCAATATCTACCTGGATTAATCATTCACCTTCACAACTCTTACTCCTACTCTTACAGTAATTGAGCAGTTTCCCCGTCGATATAGAAAAGTGCGCATCCTCGCCCCACATGGTTATCATCTGCGGTAGCATACTATACCTGGACACGACTGTTGTCGTTTTGGTGGAGAGTACTGTGGTGTTAGAGTTGGGATATACTAATAGTATTGCACCGGGGATGGATCGAATGCTGGAGGTAGCACGGGGGACTCATGCATGTTTCGTACATCCGGTTTGAACTTTAGATTGGGTTTTATCGAAGAGTGTGGTTTTGTATGGTAGGTCCTGTGTTGTGGGCATGTCGTGTCGTATATGTTTGGGATTGGTAAAGATATAAAGTTACTCCCAATGCTAAATTCTCCTTTTTTTTTCTTTTCACCATTGTTTAGCGGATGTATCGTGGGGACTCATGGTTAATTGAGGCTATGATACCTAAATAAATTACACCTGTGAGTATCGGCGCCAGCAACAGGTCGTTAATCATAAAATAATGGATAATGCCGTGTTGATGTTTCGAATAGATGTTCTAGATTTCGGCTAACTACGCATATATTTACATGAAAAGACAGCTAGTTAGAAAGTTCCGGAATAAATTACATCCTGCATCCCTTTGTTATGAACTTATGATAAGAAACCATCCCCTGAATCTAAGAGTGTAGAGATATTATACCCTGCTCGCTGCGTTATAGCTGGGACCTGATGATCTGGAAAACTATGTCTATCGAATGTGTGAAGTCATCTGAGGGGTGAAAGCTGAACTTCCTTGAAGTAAGAAAATAACCATGGCAGATACAGTGAAGTTTTTTATCCCATGGACATTTCACCCCACAGGGTTCTCGCATCTGCGGCCATGTTGACAACCATCCCTTGATTGCCTCGCTCTAGTATCAGTAGTAAGGACAGTGACAAGGGATCCCTCATGGAAGATACTAGAGAGTGGTCAGCTTGGGATAAAGCTAACATACGGTACCATATTGTATGTGTCGTTCAAACCTGCTGAAATCTCGCTTGCTGTGTCATGAAATACTGACTGCTACCATGCTGAGAGCTATCATAGGTGATCCAATTACCCATGGTTATCCGCTCCTATCGTATCATGAGACCTAGTATCATAGTTAAAAGGATCATATCAATTCACATCAAACTCCCATTCAGTACTTGAGTGCACGCCCTGTCACGGTGATCGCATCCTTGAGAAAATGGCCAAGCACCGGAAAGGTAGGAAGGTGGGAATGGTCCACCATGCTCTCTGCATCTGGCGATTGTTCACATTGGCTTGTTTGCTCAATGGAGTGGTGTACTAGGCAATTTTTTAAGTATTCGGAATAGTAAAAGGTAGGTGATCAGGTTATGGTATAACCAATGCGTTCGCCGGGGCCTAATATCGAGCATAAAGTTGTAACCCACCCCTAGAGTCAGGTAACTCACGATCCGATTACTTTAAAAATGGCCTTGTAGAACAATAAGTCGCTGCTCGCTGTTCGGGTAGCTGTTCGGACTGTTTGTGCGGCAGGGTGGAAGGATGGTGATGGGACTCATTCATGAAAGAGGACAAAAACATGCAGACTTTGAGCCTCATGGTCGAAAAGCTCTTTCTTGATCGCCAAGCTTAAGGTTGATGGACTGAGTTGGGTTATTACGTAATTTATGCACCCAATCATTCTACAAAAAATCTGCGGCTGAAAATTCTCTTGTGTGAAGTTACAAGTATTGTCATAACCCCGCAAGAGTAAGATTCCTCACACCACTCAACTCAATTGACGCTTTTTCAGTATACTGAGAATAATTATTCATGAAACCTTTAAGATTTGTTCAGGCAAGGAATTATTCGGATTTTGAAGAAAGTCCTCGCCTAGTCTCAGATATGGAGACCCCCCAAATTCACAAGTGTTCCTTGAGTAACAGGGTTCTCGCAGTTGCAGGAAAAAGTGGAGTTCACATTCCGGAAAATACACCAAAATTGGCACTTTTCGAGAAACGTTTTCACCATCTTCCTCTCAATCGATAATTCCCAGAATCTCGCAGTTAAGAGACAACTATCTCGAAATTCTATCTTTAAAATTTGAGTGAGTTCGGTGAAAGGTTGAGGGATTGGCAAATTTTAGAAGGCCACGAGGTCGGTTGTATTGTGTGTTTCCCATACAAATTGGCCATATAAGGGGTGGTTCAGCAGGCTTCAACTACAACCTCTGAGGACCATTCTATGAGGGCTACCTGTAAAATTCTGGTAAAAATATATGATGAATTCTAGGTATCTCTTAGTCTTATAAAAAAATCTGGATCAAATTCGACTACATCTTGGTACTGCTACAAAGCTCTGAATTGGGCTATTTTTGTTATGTTTCGCGGCACTGAACTCCACTTTTTCCCGCGACTGCTTGTGACCCTACCGTATGTGCCATTGAGACTATGATACTACAATGAACAGTTCAGCCTAAAAGGTACTCTAGCGACTTGACTAATTATTTGCCGAATAAATTCAACATTACAACAATGTCAGCTAGGACTACATCTGGGCCGACCATTCGAGAATACAGATAGCTTGCAGAAAGACCGCTAAGGTGTGATGGCACGATACATTTGGGGCTATGAGAACTTTCTGAAGAGCAATAGTAGTTTTCATTCCTTTCGCTACTGGGCAAAAAGGTAGTTGTACTACTTATACGTATATACAGTGCCGTGTGTTGCACGCACATGGAAAATCGCTCACAAGGGGCTTTTTGAGTTGGATTTTCAGAAAATTGAAGAAGCATCTTGACACTAGGAGTACCGTAGTACCTGCATGGCAGCCAAAGGGTTAACTGTAAATACTTGTACTTATCGTAATTTTTTTGGAAATCCGCGCCCACCCTGCTTGTTAGAGATAAGTTAGTGGAGAGGGAAATCACGCAAACCAGCTGGATTACACAAGGTGTACTTGTAGGTTGGGTGTGTCCTATTGGTGCTTTCGCCGTTATGATAATGAGACGCCACCATACAAGTGCCCTAGACACTGTGCTTTGCCGTAGTGCCTTCGCATCACCAATGAGGCTGAACAAGTGTTATGTCCCCGCTTTCCCCTGAACACCAACTCTGTGACATTCCATCGCTTTCACAACTTCCATTTACTCACGATACTGGTAGAACCACCACCACGCACTCCTGCCAACTAAGATGGATCACTCTAGAAACCTGCAACCGAATACTACCGGTTCGGGCAACCAAAACTGTTTCAACACAATCAGTAGTTACAACACTATCTACAACAACTACACAGATGAAGAGCAGAAAATTCTGGGATGGTTATCGCCTTTAGAACCTCGTGTACGCCACCAGGATGTGAGTACACGGCGTCGCGATGGCTTAGGGAGTTGGTTTTTGCAAAACGAAGAGTTTGTCAGATGGCGCGACGGCAAAGATGGATCTGGCAAGGCTACGCTGTTCTGTTCAGGAAATCCAGGGGTTGGGAAAACCTATATGAGGTATGAGGGCAGAGCGATTCCTCACAAGCGACTGTCATCGCTAACTAGATATGGTGCTATTCCAGTTCGCTAGTGATTGATACGATATGTGATCAGATCGAAGGGAATAATGTCGCCGTAGCTTATCTCTACTGCGATTTTCGGGGCTTAAAGAGCAAACCTCGGCGAATATGATCGGCGCTTT
Organism: Choiromyces venosus 120613-1; assembly: GCA_003788595.2. Lineage (NCBI taxonomy): Eukaryota > Fungi > Ascomycota > Pezizomycetes > Pezizales > Tuberaceae > Choiromyces > Choiromyces venosus. The sequence goes on from ML120365.1 coordinate 464,217, forward strand.
GGTCAAACAATTTGTGTGTGCTTTGGGAACAGTTCCTGGCGAGATTAATACAGCGTTCCAGAAAGCAAAACGCGATGGCCGAGGACTTCGGCTCCCAGACATTCTGGAACTCTCAAAAGCTATCTTGGCTTCCTTAGAGCGTGTCTTTATCTGTATTGATGCCCTAGATGAATGTCCGGATAGGGTTTTACCCGAACTTCTGAGCTCGTTGCGTGCCATTTCCCAAGGGTCACCAGGTGTCCGGCTATTCCTCACCGGGAGACCCCATGTTCAAGGTCTGGTGGAGAAATACTTTCCGGATCGTGCTCACGATATCCCGATCAGCACGGACAGCGCAGATATAAGGGAATATCTCGCGAAAGAGTTGGATCAAGACTCAATTCCAGAAGCGATGGATCCTATGTTGGAGGCTGAGATTATGCATCTTATTCCGGAAAGGATTTCTGGCGCGTATGTCATGGCCATTACCATATCCATAGCCTCGAGTAATGACTGACAATAGTGCGTAGATTTCTACTTGTTTCTTTAACTATAGCTACAATATTAGGCGAGACCACAATCTATAAGAGACGAGAACAGCTCAAGAGAATAACCAGTGGAGGCCTCAGCTTGGACGATGCTTATTGCGAGACTTTGAATAGAATAATGGCGAAGCGCGGAGGTCAATCAAAACTTGGCATGGATGCTTTGATGTGGATTTCCCGATCGGAGCGGCCAATGACGAGTGAAGAGCTATGCTTTGCCCTTGGTGTGGAAATAGGTTCTCAAGATGTCAACTCCCAAAATATCCCTGACATAAAAACAGTACTGGCCTCGTGCCTTGGACTTGTCACTGTGGATGAGAGTTCGACACTCCGGTTGGTGCATTTCACATTTCAAGAATACCTCAACAGTCATCCCGAATATTACGGAAATGCCTACACGACAATGGCGGAAGTCTGCTTGACGTATCTTAACCATGACTCTGTTAATGAAATTTCGGTTGATCACACTTCCGCCCCCAAAGGTGCACCCTTCCTTGAATATGCATCAACTTACTGGGGGTTCTTTGTGACACACGGAATAACGGAGGGCGTAAAGTCGCTTGTGCTTCAGCTTCTTGATGAATTCGATCAACATATCTCAGCGAAAATTCTTTGTCGAGAGAAGGGGTTGTTATACGGGGCGCAATCTCCTATTGGATTCACTGGACTTCACTGCGCAGCATACATGGGGCTTCAAGAAATTGTGATATTTTTGTTGGAGAAGAAAAACCTGGATATGTCGATGACTGATTTTTTTGGCCGGACTCCGCTATCATGGGCTGCCGACAATGGGCACGAAGAGATAGTGAAGCTCCTCCTGGACCGGACGGAGGTCAACCCCGACTCGAAAAACAAGTATGGTAACACACCGCTCTTGCTGGCTGCCCGGAAAGGGCACGAAGGAATAGTGAAGCTCCTCCTGGACCGGAAAGAGGTCAACCCCGACTCGAAAGACAATGATGGTAACACACCGCTCTTGCAGGCTGCCCGGGAAGGGCACGAAGGAATAGTGAAGCTCCTCCTGGACCGCAAAGAGGTCAACCCCGACTCGAAAGACAATGATGGTAGCACACCACTCTTGCTGGCTGCTTCGGAAGGGCACGAAGGAATAGTGAAGCTCCTCCTGGACCGGAAAGAGGTCAACCCCGACTCGAAAGACAATTATGGTAGCACACCACTCTTGCGGGCTGCCTCGGGAGGGCACGAAGGAATAGTGAAGCTCCTCCTGGACCGGAAAGAGGTCAACCCCGACTCGAAAAACAATTATGGTAACACACCGCTCTTGCAGGCTGCCCGGGAAGGGCACGAAGGAATAGTGAAGCTCCTCCTGGACCGCAAAGAGGTCAACCCCGACTCGAAAGACAATGATGGTAGCACACCACTCTTGCTGGCTGCTTCGAAAGGGCACGAAGGAATAGTGAAGCTCCTCCTGGACCGGAAAGAGGTCAACCCCGACTCGAAAAACAATTCTGGTTCCACACCGCTCTCGCAGGCTGCCTCGGAAGGGCACGAAGGGATAGTGAAGCTCCTCCTGGACCGGAAAGAGGTCAACCCCGACTCGAACAACAGGTATGGTAGCACACCACTCTTGCTGGCTGCCTGGGGAGGGCACGAAGGAATAGTGAAGCTCCTCCTGGACCGGAAGGAGCTCAACCCCGACTCGAAAGACGATGAAGGTAACACACCACTCTTGCTGGCTGCTTGGAAAGGGCACGAAGGGATAGTGAAGCTCCTCCTGGACCGGAAAGAGGTCAACCCCGACTCGAAAGACAATTATGGTAGCACACCACTCTTGCTGGCTGCCTCGGGAGGGCACGAAGGAATAGTGAAGCTCCTCCTGGACCGGAAAGAGGTCAACCCCGACTCGAAAGACAATGATGGTAGCACACCACTCTTGCTGGCTGCCTCGGAAGGGCACGAAGGAATAGTGAAGCTCCTCCTGGACCGGAAAGAGGTCAACCCCGACTCGAAAGACAATGATGGTAGCACACCACTCTTGCTGGCTGCCTGGGAAGGGCACGAAGGAATAGTGAAGCTCCTCCTGGACCGGAAAGAGGTCAACCCCGACTCGAAAGACAATCATGGTAGCACACCACTCTTGCTGGCTGCCTGGGAAGGGCACGAAGGAATAGTGAAGCTCCTCCTGGACCGGAAAGAGGTCAACCCCGACTCGAAAGACGATAAAGGTAGCACACCACTCTTGCTGGCTGCCTGGAATGGGCACAAAGGAATAGTGAAGCTCCTCCATGACCACATAAACACCAAACTCGACCCCTACCCGCTCTCCCCCCGAACGCCCTCCCCGCTTCCGGAGCCTGCCACAGACGATACTGAGGTCCCAGCATTCCCCCATCCACAATCGGAAGTTATCGAAGTAGGAACAACCGCACCGGCACCCGCACCCTTACTCACTCCCCTTCCCCCTCCACCTCTGGATTCTCCTTCCAACAAGACAAAACTACTCCCCGCCTCCTCACCCCTGGCATGCCCATCCTTGGCGGCCGCTGTTGCAGTACTACCTGTTGCTATACTTGTTGCCTATTGCTTGAATTATTCCGGGTATCTTACATCTTGAATATTTCCTCTCTGCTCCCCGTTTCTGTTTCTGTCTACCCTGTCCTGTACCCGTTTTCCTCCTATTCCTGGTGGGGAGTAGTACTCACGGCTAATAGGCTTTGCTTTTCTTTCTTTTTTTTCCTCTTCCATTCCCTGCCTGGAGATTAGTTATTTACCGGTATCTTGCGTTAGCCCGAATGTGCATATTCCCGGTATTTGTGGTGTTCTTGTCTAGTCATGGATTATATGCTTCCCTTTGGAATATACGGGGGTTTTGGCGTCTTGCTTGAGTGGAGTTACCTAGGAGATTCACCGGGTGTACTTTTTTTTTATTCCTAATCTGACTTATCCATTATATACTACTTTATTACTATTCTTTTATATTATTTTCTCTTTTATGGGGGGTTTTGGAAGCCAGCTTGGAAAAAAGATTTTCTCTTTCATCGTACTGCTCCCCGGGTGGGTGAGTTTTTCATTTTTGTGATTTTTTCTCCAAGCCATTTTTGTCGCTCCTGCGTGAAGGGTATGCATGTTGTCTCACTTTTTTTTTTTCTAGACTGCGATTCTTGCTGGCTTTGATTGTTTTAAAATGCTTTTCTCCTAATGAGCTGGATAGAGATAATCCAATGTCACTTTAATGACCAATATACTTGAATATCGAGACTATCTGAGAAGACTCAATCCTACCGGTGCACCCTACGGAACCCCCTACAACTTTAGAGGTTCAGGCTTGTTGAGTAACCCACACTTGGCCCCAACGGAACATAACCTCACCCAAAGTTACAAACATCAGACTCAGCCCAGACGAACCCGAATAGATCTGGGTTGGCCCAAAAATATGAGACCCAATTACAAGCCATATCCGGGATTGCCGCATATGAACGCAAGGAGGTCAGCGAAATGATGTCGGGAGGTTCCGAACGTTTGGACTAATGTCATAGGCAATTTAGAAGGTTGGCCAGGTTGATTTTCGAAACACACTTCGCTACCAACTCTCTTGTGCAGTCTACCAGGATGACCGCTTCACATCTGTACTTGTGTTGCAAATTAGCTGTGTCTTTGGTGATTACCACAATGCATCGAAGGTACAATTGAATTAATCGGGCAGGACCGGTAATATTGCATTGTTGTTATCGATCGGAGGATTCGCTCAAGAAGGGACATTAATAGTTCACGTAAAGTTACCCGAGGTGGATAGGAAGGGGGGGATAGAAACATCGGAAGTGGACTTTATGCAAGAATTTGGACACTGGTGAGGTACTGGGATCACGAGTGACGTTTGATGTTTGTTTCGCATCTCCCCTATATTTTCTGTATGAGTTATGTCGGGTATTTAAGCTGCTGTATTTCTTTAAGTCGCAATTCGACCGAGTTTATCACCTCGAAATATGAGGATCGACTTCAATCTTCAAGTTTTGTTTTGTTTGAGAAACGAATGGACCGTCTGCTTTTGATGAGTACTCGCCGGACCTTATTCAAGAAGGCACTCCAGATGTGGTCAACTGGTCGATAGGAATAATGGCCTGGAGTGGCTTACCCGCGGTAAGAGCAGCAGGGATTAGGCGAGCGGAGATAGAAACTGGGAGTGGAAACATTTCGTTTCGGGCTCTGCGAAGTCAGTTGGCCCTTATTGTTGCTAATGTGCCGCGTTCTCATCTGTACCATTGAGGGTGTGAGATCGTATTTATACGAGTTTGTATAATACCTATAATACCGGATAAAACCCATATATTGTCCTAAAAATACCTATTTTATTTAACCCCTAAAGAGTAATATTGCAAAATCACGAAAATAGAGTGAGAATCTGAGGAGATAGAGAAATATGAGAACCCTTTACTCTTTAAGGCACAAGATTAGCTGTTTCAAACCTATCATAAACCTAACAATCTTTGGTTATGACCCACCGCCACCTCCCACGGTCAACTTGCAAAGGCCGCCAGACCAACCAGGCCATTAAATATCCACCCAAAGAGCAAATAACTAACATTGAGTATCATATTCTTTCTTTTAAGTAAGATTTGGGGCCAGGGCTAACGCCACAGGGCTAGAGATTTTAGGATCCGTATGTGTCATATGTATGGTATAAAAAGGAAGGGAAAATATATGATAATATACCTATATTTGATTACCCTAGCACCACTACACATGTACAGTACATCAGTTGATGAGTGAGACCTTGTGATGGTGGAGTCAGCTGGTGACAGCCAAGAATACTACATACTGTAGTATAGATACAGTCGGGGGGCAATAGAACACACCATCAAACCATACAATAATTTCCCCCCTGGGAGCATGAAATAGATACTGCACAACAAAAAAAATCAACCCTGTACATATCCCCACCAGCTCTTTCCTCCTTTCCATGTCCGCCACGCCTCACCCTATCCCTAACCTTCATACCCAGAACTCACGACCACACATCACCATCAGCCCTCATTGAAAAACACTATGCAATCTATAAACTATAAGCAGATACTTTGAGATTTTTGTCACTTTAAAGCCTTCTGATTGGCTGATATCCTGATTTGCTTTTTTGAGGGTTAGGTATCGGTGAAATCCTTGCACTCCCATTGGCTAAAAAGAGAAAAGGTAGATAAAAAGTGGTAGGACATTGAAATGAGGGTAATGATATCATAATGCTAGTGTTTCATTATAAAGAGGTCAATGATATCATATCACTAAGGCTAACTTCAAGAAAGATACCATAATCAATGAAACTATAATAATATTGTTCCATACAACTCATAGTAATAGTACAACTAGTTCCAAACTATGATGTCAGAGTACACAGTTCGCCTATACTAACCTTCAAGTTCGTAGGAAGATTTGTAATATGGTAGTACTATTACCTATTATATGAACTAGTCAATAGTATTATAATACTGTTATAACTTGAAGCTCCATAAAGCAATCAATGATATCATAACCATTTAGTTAGCTTTAGAAAGAATGTTATAGTACCAGAATACTATTACTAAGTTGTGAAAAGTTGTTCAAAAGAGGATAATTGTATCTTAATAGTATTCTGTATATTACAAATAAGTCAATACTATGACATAATCAATGACATAATCAATGATATCATCATACCATAGTTACATGTAGTTTAAGATAAATGATACCATATGACGATTGATTTAAGGTCAATTATATCATAATATAAGAAAATAACTTTATAAAGAAGTTAATATTATTATCATATTACTGTTATGATCCACTATATGATCTCTCCTTTCTTATATCTTGCAACAGGCAACGAGTCTGTAGTTAGCTCTTCTTAGAGGTAATCCTTACTATTACAAACCTGGCATGGTTTGTAATAGTTTCATTTGTTAAAAAGTTTTGCACATGACTCAATTGAGTCATACGATATTATGTTTCGCACTATGACTCACATACGAGTCATAGGGTCTCACATGACTCACAGTTGTGAGTCATAGTTGTTTATGTTTGAATTTGATTGGTATGTTGAGTGTTGACTCATAGGTGCGCCTATGAGTCATGAGGATTAAGAGGCATGACTTCGTTTATACGAGTCATGAGGTTTCGCACATGACCCCTTTAAGGTCATGGGACTTTCGCGCATGACCAAGTATGGTCATGAGGTTATATGTTACGCGAGTGCATGAGTCACAGTTGTGACTCATTTGATTTGTAAGCGGGTTGCTGGAAGAACTATATAAGGAGGTCGATAGGACCTGAGAGTTAGTTCTTCACGCAACCACCTAAGTTATTTCCTATCTTATAAGTTATCAATAAAACACCTTTATGCTCTTTACTACAAAGACCAACCATCACGACGAAGGAACAGAGCTAATACTTGTTAGCACTATAAGGACTTAGTATTTGTTAGGCATATGGAATAGTCTAGGCGGTGGATCACGTGATTCTAGGGATAGGTCATGTGTTCAAATCCCCGACATGACATAGTTATTTCTAGTTAATAAAACATTCTCGTATGAGATATTTTCTACCAACTAGATAACGACCTGAGCATCGAGATCTAATAACACCGACGGGTAGTTATTAGGCCGAGCCTCTTGCTTTGAAAGAAGTAGTGCCCCAAGAGGGCCTACTCGAGAATCGGTATGAGAGGTTTTCACTGGATAAGCTATTGGCTCGATCCAGAGCAAAAAACCCTATATATCCGATGGGCCTTGTGATGCATCAATATGCGACACAATGGCCGCGCTCATTCATTAAAGCTGATCACTTTATGTTTTGAGGAAGAACAATTGGTATAGTTGCCATTAGGGCGGCATACTCAAATTAAGTTCATATAGTGGAGAGATCGAAGGCTACCTACTGGAGGGGTATTCACACCCCCCAGAAACAATAGGAGTTCAAAGAGATCAAAGCTAAGCAAGGCAAATATTCTCAGGGTCAAAGGTGTTCGCACTTAAGAAATTTAAGAGGCTTTTGACGGAGGTACTTAGATAGTATGGGAGTTGGTTGTAGCCCGCAATAACCCAGACGTGGAATATAAATATCGAGGTACTCCCAGCTATCAGAAACATCAAGCAATGGAGAAGAGATCTTATTAATATATTTATTACCTTACTCTTGAGAAAACTATTATTACACATATCCTTTATAAATACTTTGGGAAATACGAGCCTACCTTAACGATCTTCGTTTTATCCTACTTTACCTTATTTCAAGAAGCTTACGGCCTAGACCTACCGGCCCTATCTACGGTTGGACTACCCCATAACAGTATATTAATACTCTCCACGTTACCTAGGCTCACTACCTACACAATTACCTCTACCTACTACCTATACCTATCATGGATCATATTAGACAAGACTCACCTATGCCCTTGGCAATTCAAGGGCCAGGGCACGACATACAAATGGAAGAAGGAGCCCCTTCCCCAGCCAGCGATGTGACATCTATACTGGCCACTACCGCTACGCAAAACCCCCCTTACCTCTCAAGCGGAACTTCCCCAACAGGCTCCCTAAGAGGAAGGAGATCATGGGGAAGGATCGAAAAAAGAGTCGCTATCCCTAGGGAAGGATCACGCGGCCCCCCGAGACAGTCAGAAATTCCGGCTATCTTAAGACACATCATGGAATCTCTAAGCCAAGTTGACCGAAACGCTTCAAGATCCATAAACGAGCAACATATAGCCTATAATGAGCTGTCCGTACAAGGACGCCAATATGCCGATGATCTTGAAGGTTACCACAATAGGCTTGATCAAGGGGAACAAATAGTAGGAAATGAATTAGTGGGAATAAACCTAAACATGGATAGACTTGCACGAGAAGTCAAGATATCTCGAAGACACTTCCAGGACCCAGTAGCAGCGGAGCTACGAAAATATAACGCTCAACATGAGCAGCAACAAGAGGTGAGTACCCAGTTGGATCAGAATATTGACTTGACAGGACAAGCATCCCTCACGAGAGATCAACAATTGGAACAGTTGATCCAACAAGTCCAAGCCCAGGTTGAGATCGACCAGGAACAACAGAGAGCTGCCGAACAAAGAATGCGAGAAATGATGGAATTAGTGCAGCTACAGTTAACCGAAGTAGCTCACTCAGCAGCAACCCCCTCCATTCCAACAAGACAAGCGACAGTAGAAACTGCTCCACCTTCCTCTGGTTCCCTAGCTGGCAGGCCAAAGAAAGGAAAAAAAGTCAACCGAGGCCACTCAGCAGCAGGAGAAGGAGGAGGGGGAGAAGGAGGAGGTGGCCAAGGGCCCCCAAGGATGCGTGGAGCTGGAGGTGGAGACCCTAACCCCAGCGACAGCAGCAGCAGTAGCTGCTCCAGCAATGGTGAAGGCCCAGCCCCAGTTCCAACACCAAGACCTGAGGGCCGCCCCCCGCAAGGAAACACCCCAGACCAGGACCACATGTTAGAGGTACTTAGATGCGTCAGGTTGTGGGTGCACAATTACAGGAGTATCTGGAACCGGAGTTTATATCTACCGCCCAGACGCACGGAAAAGGGAGACCGTTAGCGCGAAGGG
>ML120365.1:479485-776935 GCA_003788595.2 Choiromyces venosus 120613-1
GCAAACGCGCAAAAGTTTTTTACCCTAGCATGTTGTGTTCCCATGAAAAACTTTTTTTATTTTTTTGATATATTTATTTAAAGGAAGACGTTCGAGACGAAGTCTTGGGAGGGGGAGCTACTGTTAGGCATATGGAATAGTCTAGGCGGTGGATCACGTGATTCTAGGGATAGGTCACATGTTCAAATCCCCGACACGACATAGTTATTTCTAGTTAACCAAACATTCTCGTATGAGATATTTTCTACCAACTAGATAACGACCTGAGCATCGAGATCTAATAACACCGACGGGTAGTTATTAGGCCGAGCCTCTTGCTTTGAAAGAAGTAGTGCCCCAAGAGGGCCTACTCGAGAATCGGTATGAGAGGTTTTCACTGGATAAGCTATTGGCTCGATCCAGAGCAAAAAACCCTATATATCCGATGGGCCTTGTGATGCATCAATATGCAACACAATGGCCGCGCTCATTCATTAAAGCTGATCACTTTATGTTTTGAGGCAGAACAATTGGTATAGTTGCCATTAGGGCGGCATACTCAAATTAAGTTCATATAGTGGAGAGATCGAAGGCTACCTACTGGAGGGGTATTCACACCCCCCAGAAACAATAGGAGTTCGAAGAGATCAAAGCTAAGCAAGGCAAATATTCTCAGGGTCAAAGGTGTTCGCACTTAAGAAATTTAAGAGGCTTTTGACGGAGGTACTTAGATAGTATGGGAGTTGGTTGTAGCCCGCGATAACCCAGACGCGGAATATAAATATCGAGGTACTCCCAGCTATCAGAAACATCAAGCAACGGAGAAGAGATCTTATTAATATATTTATTACCTTACTCTTGAAAAAACTATTATTACACATATCCTTTATAAATACTTCGGGAAATACGAGCCTACCTTAACGATCTTCGTTTTATCCTACTTTACCTTATTTCAAGAAGCTTACGGCCTAGACCTACCGGCCCTATCTACGGTTGGACTACCCCATAACAGTATTGACAACGGTCAATATCTAAGACGTAATGTAAGATAATAAGTATTGAGAATTCTCAAAGGAAAGAGAATACAGCAAGAGATAAGTGAGTATCATCTCTAAGGAAAAGCTAATGATCAGCTCATTGCCTGTTGCGAGATATAAGAAAGGAGAGATCTTATAGCCGATCGTAACACTTACTGACCTTCTATTGTATTCTTCATCTTCGAGATTTCTTAATACTTACTATCTTTTGCTACATCTTAGATATTGACCACTGTCAATACTAAGTCCTTATAGTGCTAACTAGTACTAGTCTTATTCTTCCTGTGATCGTTGTCTTTTAAAGAGCGTAAAGATGTTTTATTGATAACTTATAAGATAGGAAATAACTTAGGTGGTTGTGTGAAGAACTAACTGTTAGGTCCTACCAACCTCTTTATATAGTTCTTCCAGCAACCTGCTTACAAATCAAATGAGTCACAACTGTGACTCATACACTTGCGTAACATATAACCTCATGACCATACCTTGTCATGAGTGAAAGTCCCATGACCTTAAAGGGGTCATGTGCAAAACCTCATGACTCGTATGAATGAAGTCATGCCTCTTAATTCTTATGACTCATATACACACATATGAGTCAACGCTCAACATACCAATCAAAATCAAACATAAATAACTATGACTCACAATCGTGAGTCATGTAAAACCCTATGACTTGTACGTGAGTTATAGTATGAAAACATAATATCATATGACTTAACTGAGTCATGTGCGAAAACCTTTAACAAATGAAATATTATGACAAATAACCTTTTTGTCATGTGAAACCATTACAAACCATGCCTGGTTTGTAATAATTACTTCAAGAAGAGATATATAAAGAATCAAAATCCCTACAATTGTCATATAGAGCTTTATTATACTTCAAATCTACCTTTGACAACTCAGAACACATACTACAACTACAACTTGGCATAAGATTTCTTGGTTGTTCTTTTTACTCTTTTATTCTTCTCGAAAGATATTTCTCAGACTTCTTCAATCCTCTTATTGCAACTTAATTCTTTACCATTCGCCTTCTATGGCTTTTAACTATTGTGATAATAATGCTGCTTATATTTCCTGTTTGATTGAGTTTACTATGAGAAATAGTAAAACTAACTTTCGTAAGGTGTTTACCTCCTCTTTAAGTTGTATAAACTTCTAGGGTTCTTTATCTGACGACATTGTCGATATGGATGAACTCCCATGTCAATTGGTGTGCAATGTTGGCGATTTGCTTCCAGAGCCTACTGAAGGCTCGGTTGGGGTATGTATTGGATCGCTTTGTGATTTTGGAGGGAGTATTGGTGTTAGGATTGCCTATACAATCACTCCTATTATATAACCGTGCAACAGGCAACGATGATAAATGACTATTATCGTATTGTACTGGAAGGGGATAAATACTCAGAGTCGTATTTATTCTTTACTTAATCTTCCTAAGACTAAGTTCGTATCTTTTACTTAGTCTTCCTAAGACTAAGTTCGTATCTTTTACTTAGTCTTCCTAAGACTAAGTTCTCGTATTTGTATTAGTCTTCCTAAGACTAAATTCTCGTAATCGCACTTATGAGTAAAGAGAGTAAAGGTGTTTTATATTCATAAAGTCGTAAAGTTATATCTAGGAAATAACTTAGGTGGTTGCGTGAAGAACTAACTACTACGTCGTATCCTCCTCCTTATATAGTCCTTCCCCCAACCCGCTTACAAATCAATAACTATTATGAGTCACAACTGTGACTCATATATTCACGTAACATAATAACCACATGACATTAAATAGGTCATGTGCGAAACTCACATGACTTCTAAATAAGTCATGTGCGCAAAACAATCTTATAACTCAAACAAGTTATTGTGCAATTAAATCAAATATAATAACTATGACTCACAAGTGCGAGTCATGTGTGAAACTCACATGACCTAATTGGTCATGTGTGCGAAAACATTACAAACCTATGACCTCATAATTATGAGTCATGTGAAAACCCTTTTCCGTGCTAGGTTTGTAACAATTGGTATAAAAATCACAGTAACAAATGTAAATGAGTAAGTTAAAATATCTTTCCATTTTTCAGATATTACTTTTTTCCATTCTGCAGGTTAGTTGAAAATAAGTTTTATCATTTTATCTAATTAATGAACAAGATTTCCTGGGAATCCAAGCAAGGCAGAGTTCGATAGCCATGCACCATCAATGGTACCAGCAAACATATTTATTGTAGGAAAGACTGTACAAACTCCTAAGGCCTCATCAGTTACTAGTTCTTCAGAACCTATTGGATGACAAAGCTTTGATATTAGAACTGGATCTTACGATTGGGAACCATGAGCCTGAAAGTCCTTTACGATTTGATGTTTCTTAAAGGATCATCCCCAATGGCAAAGATTTAATATTCCTGATATTAATAATTTGGTTCAAGTTCAGGGAAGACTAATTGGAAGACTTAAATATAAGGATACTCGGTTTCAATATCTATGTTGTCGTATTGAAGACCTTTCTGTATTTGGTTCTCAACCAAAGTCTGAAAGACCGAGTATGTCAGGTACTGCTCACAATAATACCTCGCAGACTAAGAAGGGAATGGCTACTAGCTTTACCCAACATTCTCAACTAAAAGGCTGGACTGCACGATCGAAATCCCCAATCATACAACAAAACTTAGTCTCTAAGCCTCATACCTTAAGTGATATTACCTCCTCTTCACCCCCTCAGCCTCCTTCCCTATCATTACCAATTAATCAAAGTTACAACCTTCCTCCATCACTAAAGTGATCACATACCGAAGCCTTCAGTTCTGTGAATGATGGTGATCTTTATACTCCTCCAACTCCTCCAACAATCCCTTCAAGTAATCCTCATATTCTATCTCTGACTACCTCTAAGCAACAACGATCACCGATCCTGCATCCTCAAGTTATATCTGATCATGAGTATATTCATTCAGAAGAATTACAGTCTTCTGATAAACCACCCCAATGATCAAATCGGCCTTGAAAACCTAATTCAAAGTTTTCCTATTAACTATTTTATTATTTATTGTATAACTATTTGTTATCATACATACTAATTTCTTTTCTTCCTTCATATATGTTTTCGTATCTGATATTACATATTTTCTATTTCTATTCTTTATTCAAATACAGTTTTATTACTCTCTTATCCTTCTATTTCTTCTTTAATATATATATATTGCTTGCATGATATATCATATTAAATGTGGTATTCTATTTTCTTTCTTAAATTGTATTACTTTCTTAAATATTTCAATTATTTCTCTAGTTTCTACTCAAAATTTTATATTAAAACATGTTTTACTACTATATACTTTTTTGAAGTTGTAATATATATTTCTTTAATAGTACCAGTATTTAAAAACCTATATGAATTATTTGTATTTACAGCAGAGAGCTCCTGCTTCTAGCTCCCATAGTGTGAAATATGTGGATTAGAGCTCTTCAATTTAACAATAATGATTACCTCTAATATCAGTTGTATGAGACTATTCACATAGACAATGGAATATATAAAGAGAGGTTCATGCCTACCTTTTCATCGAGATTGAATTGAACCTCGATATTATGCATTCTCAATTCCAAGTTACTGTAAAGCCTGAGTTCAAAAATTTTGCCAGCCTGAACACATCATTTCAGTATAAATTTCAACCAATTACCTTTCTTATAAAGATAACTAACTATATATTATAGAAATAGACTACCAAAGTTTAATTTATTACCACAATGCCACCTACAAGAAATATATGAACCCGAGCTGAAATTGCTGAGGCAAATTAAGCATTAATTACTCGACGAAGGCAGCAACTTTATGATGCTCAAAACAACCTGAGTACCTAAGCAAATACTATTGGTTCAGGACCTACTCAGTGTAAGTATTTTCACTTAGTCATACAATATAATTTCACAATAAGTTTCATCTTTAAAAGATATATTGAAGTTTTCCTGTAATAAGACTAAGAAAGAAGTCATTTAGGTTCAGAGTAGTGGGATATATTACCAACATTATGTGTTGAACAGTTGATCAATAATTGGAGCCATATATGCTCCTGGTGTGGAGCTGATCTATTAACTACAGAGGCAAATGGTTGGTATTGTACCAAAGGAAAATATATTGTTCCTGCATTACGACCTTATTCTTCTGAACTTAATAGGACGATTGACTCTTGCCAACACTTACTGGGGTCCCAATTACACCGCTTGAATAGCATCTTCACATTTACCTCAATTGGTGTCACTGGTGGCTTTTGACAATTACCAATCCCTTCAAATGTGGCAATAACTGGTCGTGTTTACCACCAGTTACACGATATCACCCAGGGAAGCCAATCACTCAGGTGGTTTCTGTATGATGAGCAAGGTCACAATCAAGTAGCAACAGAACATGGAATCTCCCCTGAGTTAGTAACAAAATTTCGTCAAGAGCTAGCAACCCAAAATCCTTTTATTGCTAAACTTCAATATTTCTTCGATTCCAGGACAACTCAAACTCTCACTGTAGAATTGTGAGCTTTCTCGACTGGTGGTGATATTGCTGCACTTATTCATGGTAATAATCTTCATCAAGTCGATCCCCAAAATATTCTCATATACTATAATGGAAGTCTAACCCAACAAAAAATCGATATTTTTTGCCCTTTTTACGAGCCTTTGCAATATCCGATATTCTTTCCAGAAGGTACACTAGGATGGTCACCAGATGCTCTGATGAGTCAAGTCCAATGGTACTGAGGACTTCTAACAACCGAGAAGCAATTTCTACAGTTTGGTCGCCTAACTGGAGAGTATCTCGTGGATATGTATTCTCGTGTAGAAGATGAGCGACTATCCTATATACGATGAGCTTTGCAACAACAAATGAACCAAGTTGAAGAATTTCAGCAACTAGATTCTGAAAACCAACATCAACATAACCATTCTGAATCATATTCAAATCATGGAATTGTGCTTCTGGAATCTTTTCTAGGGTCTTGGGCTTGGGCTGCCTCTGAGGTAGCAGATTCATTAGCACTTTGTCATACAAAGGGAAAACTATCGTTTTTCATCACAATTACAACAAATCCAAATTGGCCTGAGATTAAGGAAAAGCTTGCTACTGGGCAAACTGCCTCAGATATACCAGTAGTTGTTTGTCATGTTTTTAAAGCTTGATTAGAAATGGCTATTAAAGCAATACGAAGGTATCTTGGCAAGATAGTATACCTTATTTGGGTAGTTGAGTTTCAAAAAAGAGGTCTTCCTCATGCCCACCTTGTGATTAAGGTAAGTAAATTCTATTTTTTAACTCATCTTAGCCTACTATTCAGTATTCCAATTCAAGTTTCCTATATATAAACCCTATTGATAGTTAATATTTATTTTCACTATTTAGACACATCCAGAACTGCCCTTTGAAAAAATAGATCAACTGATATCTGCACAAATTCCTGACCCAGTATATGATTCAGAACTGCATCAAATTATCTCTTGGTTTAACTGCCATCTGAAGACTCATTTCTCGGTAGCCTATAGTCGGTGTAATCACAATGGATCCTATCTATGGGGGTTTCCTAAAGACTTACAACTTTCAACAACCTTAAACAACCATGGCCGAGTATGCTATAAGCGTATTAAGGAGGAGGATCGCTATATCATATCATATATGCCTTTTCTTAGCAGATTACTTGAATGCCATGTAAATGTTGATATTTGTTTTACTGTATATGTTTTTATGTATTTGTACAAGTATCTTTTTAAAGGACCTGATTGGACACTTTTCAATATTATGTCAGATGAATTTCATGATGAAATTGCTGACTATATTGATACTCGATATCTCTCAGCTTCTGAAGCAGCCTGGCAAATTCTCGAATACAATATATCAAGAAAGGAACCATCTGTTACGATCAGCTATAAGATCTCTCCTTTCTTATATCTTGCAACAGGCAACGAACCTATCGTTAGCTTTTCTTCTTAGAGACAATACTTACTATCTCTTATTGTATTCTCTTTCCTTCGAGAATTCTCAATACTTGTTATCTTACACTACGTCTTAGATATTGACCGTTGCCAATACTAAGTCCTTATAGTGCTAACTAGTATTGATTCTGTGATTGTTGGCCTTTGTAGTAAAGAGCGTAAAGGTGTTTTATTGATAACTTATAAGATAGGAAATAACTTAGGTGGTTGCGTGAAGAACGAACTGTCAGGTCCTATTGACCTCCTTATATAGTTCTTCCAGCAACCCGCTTACAAATCAAATGAATCACAACTGTGACTCATGCACTCGCGTAACATATAACCTCATGACCATACTTGGTCATGCATGAAAGTCCCATGACCTTAAAGGGGTCATGTGCGAAACCTCATGACTCATATAAACGAAGTCATGCCTCTTAATCCTCATGACTCATAGGCGCACCTATGAGTCAACGATCAACATACCAATCAAATTCAAACATAAACAACTATGACTCACTATCTGTGAATCATATAAAACCCTATGACTCGTATGTGAGTCATAGTGTGAAACATAATATCATATGACTCAATTGAGTCATGTGCAAAACCTTTAACAAATAAAATACTATGACATATAATTGTATGTCATATGAAACCATTACAAACCATGCCGGGTTTGTAATACCATCAGTTAAAGTATTATCCATTCATCTTCCCAACCAGTATCTCTCTCAGATGTATCGGACAAACAAAAGTCAATTGGCAGCAACAAAACTTCTTCGCTACTTTGCTAGACCTCGAATCGCTGCTCTCAAAGCACTACTTTATACCGAGTATTATGAAAAATACTGTCTATACCCAATGGCCTCAAACATAACACGAAATTCAGCATGTCTTCACCCCAATGATCTCTTAGAAATACCCTACCAGCCATTTCCACAACAAATAATCCGGCTACGATCTCGTGGTGAGGTTGTGGCCAGAATTCGCACTGTGCCTCCTCAAACAGGGGAACTCTTTTATCTTTGTGCTTTGCTTTTACACAAATCTGCCTTCAGTTTTGAAGACCTCCAATTTCTCTTTTGCCAGTTGCTTTTGAATTTACCTATGAATGCCATTCCACTCTTCAACCTCTATCAAGAGCAGTTAATAGCTGACTACCTAGATCAGTTCGGTAGTGCTGAGCTAGCTACAGATTTAGCTCTTCGTGATCTTGAGAGATATTTGAACACTCAAAGTTCAAAATTAGCTGATTTTGGCTTACCTCAACCAGAGCAACAATCGTCATTGCTACAACTTGAGCAAGCCAGCTGTTCAAGGCAATACACTGATCTCACTATGAAATACTAGCATGACAAACTATTGCTTTCGAATGAACAACTTGATATATACTATACTGTTTTAGCCTCCTTCTATATACCATTAATCAATCGAAGTCAGACTTGCTATTTTATTGAAGACAAGGCTGGTCATGGAAAGAGTTATACTGCAAATGTATTGGTAAATAAACTTTAGAGTGAGGGATATATTGTCTTGGTTGTAGGCTCAACTGCATTGAGTGTTACTCAATATGAAAGAGGATGAACTGCTCATTCAGCTTTTGGCATTCCAGTTACTGAGGTAAAGTACTTATTTAATATACTTTTATTTCCATATGGCTCTTATATTGGCTATTTATTTTATTATCTAAAATGCATTATTGAAGCTAATATTAAAGTTATCTGCCAACAGAATCATATGGAGTTGCAGTCTTGAATTGGACCTCATTCAGACCATGCTTGATTTCTGCGAAATGTGGACATTATATTTTGGGAGGAGTTACCAATGTCTAATCATGCAGCAATTGAATATATGAATGCCTTACTATAACTCTTAATGGGTAGTCCAAGGCCATTTGGTGGAAAGATAATTATTGGACTAGGAGACTTTCATCAAGTAGCTCCAGTAGTAAAGAATGGTAGACTAACAGCATCTCTAGATGCTTCAATTCAATCATTATAGCTTTGGAAACACTTTTAAATCCTTCGTCTACACCAACCAGTTTGTAATGCTCAAGATCAGTCATATTTCAAATGGGTGGATTCAATTAGTGAAGACTTCTCAAATGACTCTCCCATTGATTTACCTTTAATCAGTAGGATTGATTCATATGATGAAATTACAGACTTTCTTTTTCCTGACTATACTTTTCAAACCATTTGAAGTTTACCAAAGGTCATTTTTAAGTCCTTTAAACTTTTATGTTGATGAATTTAATCATCAAATACTTGATAAAATTCCCTTTGTAACAGGTAAGCTTTTTAAATCCTTTATTCTCCTAGAATTGAAATCTTTCCCCTACAAACTATAAATCTTTGATTATAATTAATAAAGTTTAAGAAGCTAATATGAAAATAATATATGTAGAATATAAATACTTCAGTTATGATGGTATAAAGGACTTAGATGGGGAAACCAGACAGGTCAAGGCAGATGAGAGATTCCCGAACCCAACTCTGAGAGGTCAGATTTCAACTCCAGAATTTCTTCATGAACTTCAGTAGCCTGGAGTACCACCACATGAACTTAGGTTGAAGGAGTCAGCCATTTGTGTCCTAATGCGAAACCTGTTGTTGGAAGAAGGATTGGTTAAAAATGCATGAGTAATAATACTCAAGCTTTTAGAAAATATTATAGAGGTACAGTTAGTTGGAGGAGAAGCAGTAGAGAGAAGTCAGTGGAAAAGGTTTTATCTTCCAAGAATTATATTTGAATTTCAGCCACGATATTGCTCTTGGACAATGCAACGAAAGCAGTTTCCTCTCCGATTAGCATATGCAACCACTTTTAATAGTTGTCAAGGTTTAACATTGAACCAAGCTGTAATTGACTTATGGGTAGCACCTTTTACACATGGGCAACTATATATAAGTATCTCCAGAGTTAGACATTGGGACCATATTCGCTCATTCTTTAATCCTGAGAATGAGAGAGGTGTAACAACTAATATTGTATACCGAGATTTATTACTATTAGATGAGTAGGAATAGAGGAGTTTGAAGATGTTATTTCATAGTTCAGTTTTACAGTAATATATACTTGATTTTGAAATATATATAGTATTGACAGAGTTGATATTCATTCTCTGAGTAGTCTCTTGCTATTAGTACCCTGGCGATCAAGATTTTCAATGGCTGATTCCTCCACAACCACTTATCCAATCTCGTGAAGGATTTCTGGAGATTGTTAGACTCAATTCCAGCTACCCAATGGTATAAGTTATATCTCTATCTGGCTATTATTGACAGAGTTGATATTCATTCTCTGAGTAGTTTCTTACTATTTGTAGCCTGGTGATCTAAATTTTCAATGGCTGATTCCTCCACAACCACTTATCCAGTCTCATGAACGATTTCTGGAGATTGCTAAGCTCAATCCCAACTACCCAATAGTATAATGTATATCTCTATCTGGCTATTATTGACAGAGTTGATATTCATTCTCAGGGTAACTTAGTCTCTTACTATTAGTAGCCTAGCAATCCAAACCTTCAATGGCTGATTCCTCCACAACCACTTATCCGATCTCATGAATGATTTTTGGAGATTGTTGACCTTGATTCCAGCTATTCAACGATATAGATTATGTCTCCATCTGATCACTATTGATCCTGTTGCTAGTGACTCTGAAAGCTATGTATTATATTCATACTCCTAGTTCACTAGTCTTTGGTTGCCACAACCCATGAGTGGTTGCCACCTACTATTTACCCTCCCCTCTCCTCTCTTTCTCGCTTTTTCCTCCCTCTCTGCTATTTTCCTCTCCCATTCTTCCTTGCTTACCTCTGCCTTCGCTTACTTTTTCCTCTACTCGTGCCAAGGTTGTGGTTGCACCACAACCCATGGTCGCTCGCTGGCTTGCAACATTGGGCACTCTCAAGAGAGTGCCTGACAGCTCAACCCAAATTTACAGCTCAACCCAAATTTGTGGCTTACAACAGAAACCTGACACTACAACCCGAGCTAGCTGTGTAACCCCACCCACATAGTACTCACTAGGGGATTTTTATTGCTCAATAGAGCCTCCGTTTCCTTCAGCATCTTTAGTCAATATACACACACCTTCTCTCAACCAATAAACAAGATAACAAAACCAAACATGCCATCTGAGCCAGTGTCTAAGTCAGCTCTTATACCACCCAGTCAATGGGTTGAACCATATATTGATATTGAAGCCCGCATTCAGGCTGCTCTTACCTTTCTTCATACCACCAGAGATGACACTCCCAATCTTGCTTCAATTGCCAAGCGCCATGAAATACCATATTTCAGACTTCTTGCCCGCTGGCAAGGACGCCAGTCAAAACAGGAACATCCCCCAACTAATCGAAAGCTCTCCGACGATCCAGAGGCCACCGTATGCCAGTACCTGGACAGACTCGATACCATGGGTACTAGTGCAAGACTACAGATGGTATCTGGCTGCACAAATACAATTCTTCAGCTGGCACATACAGGCCCAGACCCTGCACCACTCATAAGTGAACAATGGGCAAGGCAATTTCTTGCTAGACATCCTGAATACTTTATCCGCAAATAATGTACCATTGATGCAGACCGGAAAAATGCCCACCAGCCTGACGAGATACGTACCTGGTTTGAGAAGTACCAGGCAGTTTGTAACCAGCATAACATTCAGGTAGTAGATACTTACAACTTTGATGAAACTGGATTTCGTATCGGTATAGGGCGCAACCAGTGGATAATTACACAAGAGGCAAACCGGCAATCTTACCTTGGAACCACAATGAATCGAGAGTTAATTACTGTATGCAAAACAATTAGTGGTGATGGAAGTGTCCTCCCTCCTATGATTATTGTTCCCGGAGTTATACACCAGCAACAATGGTATACAGCCACTTCTATTCCCAACAATTACCTAATTGCGACGTCAGATACTGGCTATAGCAATGATGAATTGACCATGAAGTAGCTTGTTCACTTCAAAAAATTTTCTTCACAGTGTCAAGTGAGTTCCAGTCGACTTCTTCTTCTTGATGGTTTTGGCTCCCACTGTACGAAAGACTTTATCGACTTCTGCGATGCACACAACATTGTTGTTTTCTGCCTGCCACCTCATACTAGCTATCTCCTCCAACCTTTGGATGTCATCGTCTTCCAACCATATAAGCATTACCATGCAGAGGCAGTTGAAGCAGTGACGCATACCGGAGGTGGTGACTTTGACAAGGTTGAGTTTTTGGATAAAATCGATTCTGTACATCAGCAAACCTTTAAAATGTCAACCATCCGTTCCTCCTTTCACGCTACTGGATTAATTCCCTATAATCCTGATATCGTAATCTCCAAGTTGCGAGAAGCACTTATTCCTCGTGCTATAGCTCCACCTACTACACCCCCACAACTTGCCTCTCCAACTATGCCTCTCACATTATGCAGCCTCAAGAGACAAGGTGAAGAGCTACAGCATGAGGCAGCTAATTTGTCGCCCACCTTTCAGCGCAAGTTGAGATTAGTTCTTCAAGGAGGCTTGGCTCAAGCCCAGTCTGGGGCATTGGCAATGGAGAACTTGGAAAATAGTCGAGCTGCAGAAGAAGCAAGAAATGCAAGGCGTAGGTCACAGAGCAGATGGCAGGTGCAGAAAGGGGGAGTCATTTATGTATCAGAGGCATGCCAAATGGTGAAAAAGAGAGAGGATTTGGAGATAGAACAGGCAGAAAAGCAGCTGAGACGGGCTCAAAATGCCAAGAAAAAGGCAGAGCAAGCAAAACACAAGCCTTTTCTTAATGAGTTGAAGGTGTATGTTAAAGAAAGACATACAATTCAAGCCTATAAGAAGAAAATGTTGAGACTAATCACTACTAGTATTAAACGACAGGCAAAGGTGCAAAAATAAATGTAAAGTAGATTATTAAGCTTACATAGTGAAATTATAGCTATATGCTTCATCTGGAGCTTACTTCATTGGACTTTGGACATCCGGGATAGTGAGGTGTGACTGTAGACTGTACTGGTATGTTGTATTTAGCCACAAAGTCATGCTAAGCCACAAATTTGTGTTGAGCTGTAAATTTGCATTGAGCTGTCGGGCACTCTCTTGAGAGTGCCTAAGGTTGCGAGCCAGCGAGCAACCGTGGGTTGTGGTGCAACCACAACCTTGGCACGAGTACCACTCCCATCCTACACTACCTTTATACCAATACCAAACATGGGAAAAGGTTTTATTCTCCTTCTTTTTATCTTCTTTTATTTCTACCATCTTAATTTTTTCTTTTTGCATTTAGCAATACATACTTAGTACTCATTTACTGCATGTGGTGGGAGCTTTATAGTATTCGCTTTATCCCTAAAGAATTAATTTTTTTTGGCTAGTTATACATATTCTATAAGCTCTTAACCACCTTTCCAGTATGATTTTACTTATTATATTTTAATTTTTTAGTTAAAAAAAATAAACACACTGAATTTCTTCAAAGTGCTGCAACTTGGGCAAATACCAACTCGGACTTTTTGCAACTTCTTCCACAAACCTACCAAACAGGTCCTCACCTGCAACTTTGTACTATTTTGCAGAACCAATTTCCTACCAAGAGTTCTGATCCTATGAAACTTTTCTCTGATCTTATCTCTTTTGCCACTACCTCTTCAAACCAAGAACCATATACCACCTTTGCACCTCTTCTTCATTCTATCCAAGACCTTCAAACCAACAAAAATCAGTACAAACAGAAGTGAGCACTTTTAGCCTACAATCTCTACCTTAGCCTATCCTCTAAAGTGAGAGATGAGCAGTTTTTATGCTTCCTTCCTACAATTTCTCTTTCCAAACTATCCAAACCAGATATCTATCCTCCTCCTGGCAACTGGATTTATGAAAGTGAGGAAATCCGAGCTCTTTGGGAGGACCATCTTGTGCATGGAAGACAGCCAGATGCTAGGTTAAGAAGATACCCTCTTCTGAAATTAGAGGAAGACCAGTTGAAACTTGATATTGCTGGCAATCAAAGTGCAATCATTCAGGATAAGGTCTCAGGTGAGATAGTTGCTATGGTTTACAGAAACTTTATACCTGGACAATAGCTTTCTATTCTTGAATGGATTAATCAAGCCATTATGACAAGTATTAATAGGAAGAAAAGTGCAAGAGTAAGTTGATATCCAAACCTTATAGAAGGAATTAATATTATTATTATTATACTAATTTTAAACCTATACTATAGTTAGAAGATCCAGGAAGCATTGTTCAGACTGGCTATTCTGCAGGATCCCGAAGCCATCCTCACTTTGATTAAGCAAAAAATCTATTATCCAAAAACTACAACACTCAAGAGCAACAAGAGATTGATTATGAAGAGCATAGTCTGTTTGCACTATTTTGGAATATGGCTAGAAGGCTTATTCATAGTGATATCAGCAAGGATATTGAGGAGTTTCTGGAAACAGGTATCAAAAGAATGGATAATAGGGGAAAATAAAGCGAGAACAATACTTATACAATCCAGTATGAGGGAGAGGTGTATGAGTTTCAGCAAGGGTAGCTAGCCCCTCCAGTAGTCTTCTTTGCCAGCAACTACTCCAGGTATGTAATAAAGCATGAAGTTTGGTTGGAAAAACTGCTAACTGAAAGCTTTAGAGCAATTCATAAGGAAGGGACTCCTCATAAGTACAGTCTATTCTGGACAACTGAGAGAAGCTTGGGGGAAGGTGAGGGGGGCAACTTCTTTATTTCTGATTATGGAATCAGAATTCAAGGAGCAAAAAATACTATGGTAGCCTGGCAGACGAAAATGTTTCATGGAACAAGTTTAGCCAAGCTAGAGAGTATTCACTCTGACTGAGGGAGAGGACAGGTAGGTATGAGTATAGTTTCTCCTAGCAGGCTTCTGAATATTTGGCAGAGGTATATGGGTGAAAAGCTTGATGAAAATGATTTGGAGAAGGAATTAGAAGTGGGAGAGGAGGAATGGGAGTAGGATATGCAATGCAGGATGGATGTTGGTATATGAGTTTGTCTGCAATTTGATATGCTTCTTAGTTTTGTCTATTATTACTGGAAAAATATACTCGGCCATGATAGCCATGTTCAAAATGCACATCCGGCCGGAGGCCGGTTGCCACTTGTAATACAATAAACATGTGATAAGTGCTGGGTGTAAGAAGACCCACAGTAAAAAAACTATTCCCCTTCTCTCTTTTTTTTCCCAGGTGGATAGTCTAGTCCTGGTAGTATAGTATATGAATAATGATAATCTCCCCATACTTGAGTCCAGTGTAGATCTCGGTTCAGAGCTAGACTGACTTGGTGAGGGGGGAGTGTTTGTTGGCTTCGTCGGTGGTTTTGTTTGGTAATGGGGAAAGCTGTTGTAGTTGCTTTAGCAAGCATTTGGACTTAGAGCAGTGCCTCCACTCTTACTGTAAGGGACTTTGCTTTGGCGGATCTTGAGGAACGTTAGTTTGATTACTACAGGTACAGAATTCAAGTAATACGTAGAAGAAAACGTTCTGATTTTCCCAAGCTTTCTTTGAATCCATTTGATATAGTCGATAACCTCCAGCTGTGATAGCATGCTTCTAACTTCCGTGCGCACCTATCCCCACTAATACAACCTCACTTCTGCCAAAAAACCAACCTCCTTCCCATAATAATCCAGGCCTCACCTCCCTAGATATAGTTCAGTGACATAGTTCATCGTTGGTCGCCCATGGTACCTTGTCACAACATACCAAAACCACACACAATTGGAAAGAAAACCAAATATGATTCAGCTTTTAAATTCAGGTGTATTTATTGCAATAGCAAGATCTATCGCCTAGCAAAATAATAGACTTGATTGAGCAACTTTTGCTTGTGTTCTAAAGCTAAAGAAAAAAAAAATGCAGTCATTTTGGTGTAAAATGAATGGCTAACGATGAACTATGTCACCGAACTGTATAAAGAATCAAGAGAATCAAGAAAAGTACAAGAAGGTGATGGTTCTACAGGGGGTCGAACCCTCAACCTTGGCCTTAACATTTGGATAATATTAGCACCACGCACTAACTAACTGAGCCATGGAACCCTAATGAAGTCTGACAAATTGACATATAAGGATATTTTTCTAACGCCTTGGTCTTGTATTAGAGAACTTTCTGGGTGTTTTCCCTGGGGCATTCTAATAAAGTACTATGATAACAGCTACTCTCCCCACCACAATTCCCAAGATCTCCATCATCCCGTTCTATTATTACTCCTCTATTCTTCCCCGAAAGCATAGAGACCTAAAAACCAAAGTTTCGATATCATACATGCACTAGCATCTGCCAGCACTGATTACACCCACAACCCCCAAACAACCAGAGAGTTTATAAGTACAGTACACATCTTCCTTACTACCCTCATTCGCTTCCTAGGATCCTGAATCCTTGCTTACCATCAAATAGTCAAACTATAACTTCTGCACAGTGCCTGTACGCCTCAACTACTCAATTCCCTTCAGGAGCGGTGGTACGCCATGTGGTGATCATAAGGAATCACTCGCATTTCCTGCCGTGCGACTACCATACCGGATTCATTTCTTACCCCCCCCCCCACGAGCTTTCCAAATACCCGGCCGGAACAGAATCAGAAACCCCAACCATTAACCAGCGAGCCATTATCCAATACCATATTTAACAACCACTGTGCTTTAGTATGGTATTCTGAAGGCTGTGATGTCAATATCTACCAGGATTAATCTCCTTCACAGGTCTTACTCCCACTCCTACAATCATTGAGTAGTTTCCCAGTCGATATAGAAAAGTACTTATCCTTGCACTCTGTGGTTATCATCTACGGTAGCGTACTGTACCTGAACATGGCTGTTGTGGTTTTGGTGGAGAGTACTGTGCTGTTAGAGTTGGGATATTCTAATAGTATTGCACCGGGGATGGATTGAATACTGGAGGTAGCATGGGGGACTTATCCATGTTTTGTATATCGGGTTTGAACTTTAGATTGGGTTTTGTCATAGAGTGTGGTTTTGTATAGTAGGTCTTGTGTCGTGGGCATGTAGTGTCATGTATATTTGGGATTGGTAAAGATATAAAGTTACTCCCAATGTTAAATTAAAACTTTTTTTTTACCATTGTTTAGCGGATGTATCGTGGAGACTCATGGTTAATTGATGCCTAGATGAATTACACCTACGAGTATCGGCGCCAGCAACAAGTCATTGATCATAAAATAAGGGATAACGTCGCGTTAATGTTTTGAATAGATGCTCTAGACTTCGGCTAACTACGTATATATTTACACAAAAGGACGGCTAGTTAGAAAATTGCGGAATAAATTGCATCTTGCGTCCTTTATTATGAACTTATAAGAAACCATTCCTTGGTTGAAAGTTGAACTTCCTTGAAGCAAGAAAATAGCCATGGCAGGTACAGTGAAGTTTTTTATCCCATGGGCATTTCACCCTACAAAGCTCCCGTATCTGCGGCCGTGTTGACAATTGTCCCTTGATTGCCTCGCCTAGTATCAGTGGTAAGGGCAGTGACGACGGATCCCTCATAGAAGATGCTAGAGAGTGGTTAGCTTGGGATGAAGTTAACATATGGTACCATATTGTATGTGTCGTTCGGACCTGCTGAAATCTCGCTTGCCGTGTCATGGAATACTGATCGTTACCGTGCTGAGAGCTATCGTAGGTGATCTGATTAGCCATGGCTATCCGCTCCTATCATATTGTGAGACCTGGTATCATAGTTAGAAGGACCATATCATGCACATCAAACTTCCATTCAGTACTTGAGTACATGTCCCCTCCCAACGATGTTAGCATCCTCCAGAAAATGGCTAAGCATCAGGAAGGTGAGAATGGTCTACGATACTCTGTACATTTGGCAATTGTTGACATTGGCTTGTTTTTTCTGACAGAGTGGTGCAGAACGTTAAGTCGCCGGTCGCCGTTCGGGTAGCCGTTCGGACTGCTGGTGCGGCAGAGTGGAAGGATGGTGATGTGACTCGTTCATGAAAAATGAAGAAAAGAAACAATGTTGAGATTTTGAGCCTCATGGTCGAAAAGCTCTTTCTTGATCGCCAAGCTTAAGGTTGATGGACTGAGTTGGGTTATTACGTAATTTACACACCCAATCCTTCGACAAAACAATCTGCGGCTGAAAATTTTCTTGTGTGAAGTTACAAGTATTGTCATAACACTGCAAGAGTAAGATTCCTCACACCACTCAACTCAATTGACGCTTTTTCAGTATACTGAGAATAATTATTCATGAAACCTTTAGGATTTGTTCAAGCAAGGAATTATTCGGATTTTGAAGAAAGTCCTTGCCTAGTCCCAGATATGGAGACCCCCCAAATTCACAAGTATTACTCGAGTAACAGGGTTCTCATGACCCTCCAATATGTGCCATTAAGATTACGACAATGGGCAGTTCAGCCTAAAAGGTACTGTAGCGATTTGAGTAATTATTTGCCAAATAAATTTGACATTGCAACAATGTCAGTTAGGACTACATCTGGGCCGACCATTCGAGAATACCGGTAGTTTGCAGAAAGACTGCTAAGGTGTGATGGCATGACACATTTGGGCTATGAGAACTTTCCCAAGAGAAATGGCAGTTTTCATTCCTTTCGCTACTGGGCAAAAAGGTAGTTGTGCTACTTGTATATACAAGGGTAGATCATGAATTGATAGTGCAGCAGTAAAAGAACACCCCGCGCCGAATAGTACACCAAGATACAGTTCGCCTGAAGAAATGCCTATTTTGTCCACCATTAGTGGATGTAAAGAGAAAGAAAAAAAATGGGTTCATAGAATAGGCAATACCAATCTCAGCATACCAATCATGAAATTAGCTCTTATTTGGCAACTCTAGCAGAGTTGTATGGGTTGTGCATTGAAAGGGTAGGGGTTGCTTGTGCAATTACTCTGGTGTAAAACCATCGTCAAAAACCCTGCTCCGTACCATCAATTCATGATCTACCCTTTTACCGTATGTTGCACGCTTGCACGCACGTACGGAAAATCACTCACCAGGTGATTTTTGAGTTGGATTTTCGGAAAGGTGAAGAAGCATCTTGACACAAGGAGTACCGTAGCAGTGTGCCTGCTTGGCAGCCAAAAGGTTAACCATAAATATTTGTACTTATCTCCTGGACTGTTGAAACCGTGTGAAATGTTGTGCCGCCCCTGTCACTGTCTCAAACAGTGTTTAAGACAATATTAGTCAGGAAAGTGAAGACGGTGAGGAATGAGGAAGCAGAGAACGATTAGGAACCAAAAGGTCAATCAAAGATGTCTTCACGAAAGCCTCTCCAAGTTCAATCCAGTAATAGAGTTTCGATCTCTTGCCCTTCAAAACAAAGGAAGACTGTCAAGCAGGCTCGCAGAGCTGTTGAAATTGAGCATCCGAACCCTACTGAGAGAGATGAAATCGATGGGCAATTTACCGCAAAACCAGAGATTCTAGAAACATTTATCCCGCTGCCCCATAGGTTTCCACCTCATGACCCAAAGCCTAAGCTTACAGGGAGTTGTCTTTCAGCATACGATTTCTTTTCTCAGTTTTGGGATGAAGAAGTTTTCTCAATTCTGGTTACAAATACAAATCAATATGCAGCCAAACTCCAGGGACCAGTGCCACTGCCTGGGCTTTTTGGAGCATAACCATGGAGGCCAGTAACTATAGCTGAGATGAAGAAATTTATTGCACAACTGATTTTTATGGGCCTCCATGGGTGTAAAAGTATTGTAGAATATTGGCAGCAGGTTAAGCGGTATGGGAGGATTTGGAGGGTTGAGAATATGCTTTCACTTGTACAGTTTCAGCAAATCAAGTGATATCTTCATGCTGAGCCAGTCCAAATACATGGAAGGAGTGATAGTGAGTGGTGGAAGAAGATTGAACCCCTTCATTTGATCATTCAGTAGCACTTTCAGAGTGCCTTGATTCTGGGTTCAAATCTGGCCTTGTATTACAAACCTGGCATGGTTTGTAAATGGTCTCACATGACATATGGTTGTATGTCATAGTATTTCATTTGTTAAAAGGTTTCAAGTTTGCACATGACTCAGTTGAGTCATATGATGGTATGTTTTCACACTATGACTCACTTACGAGTCATAGGGTCTCACACGACTTACAGTTATGAGTCATAGTTATTTATGTTTGAATTTGATTGGTATGTTGAGCATTGACTCATATGAACACATATGAGTCATAATGAGTAAGTGGCATGACTTCGTTTATACGAGTTATGAGGTTTCACACATGACCCCTTTAAGGTCATGGGACTTTCACACATGACTAAGTATGGTCATGAGGTTATATGTTATGCGAGTGTATGAGAGACAGTTGTCACTCATTTGATTAGTAAGTAGGTTGGTGGAAGAACTATATAAGGAGCCTGAGGTCAATAGGACCTGATAGTTAGTTCTTCATGCAACCACCTAAGTTATTTCCTATCTTACAAGTTATCAATAAAACAGCTGCACGCTCTTTACCTACAAGACCAACGTTCATGAATAAAGAAACAAGACCAATACTAATTGGCGCTATAAGGACTTAGTATTAATGACGGTCAATATCTAAGATGTAGCGTAAGCAAATAAGTATTAGAATTCTCAAAGGAAGGAGAATACAATAGAAGATAAGTAAGATTACCTCCAAGAAAAGGCTAACTACAGACTCATTGCCTGTTGCAAAGATATAAGCTAGGAGAGATCATATAGCCGATCATAACATTTGGTTGCGTCTTACAAAAGTAACACCCAATGACAACAATGGCTGAAGCAGCAGAAGATCAACAGATGAACCCACCACCAGAGGAAGAACAACAAGCAGAAGGACAGGAAGAAGGAGAACAGAACCAAGGAATACCCCTAATACCCACTGCAGAACAATTGACACAGATCCTGACAGGATTACAAGAAGAAAGAAGACCTAAAATAGAAAAACCAGAAACCTTCAATGGAGAATAAAGCGAGCTACAGACATGGCTAGCTAAACTAAGGGTCTACTTCCAAGCAGTAGGATGGCATGAGAACCATGACATGGACAAGATAGTGTACACGACAAGTCTGCTAAAAGGAGATGCAGCTACCTCGATCACACCCTATATAGATGGAAGCCTAGTACAACTATAGGGAGGATCTTGGGAACACTTCCAGATAGCTATCAGGGAACAATTTGGAGCCATCAATGACAGAGGAGAAGCCCGAATGAAAGTTAAAAAACTAAGGCAAGGAACCAGACGCATGACAGAATATTGGAATAGTTTCAGGATGACTGCCACTGAGGCAGAATTGGACAAAGCAATAAAAGGAGAGTGGCTATTAGCAGGAATGGACACAACACTACAGAATGCTTGGGGAATAGATACAGCAACATTCAAAAGTACAGAATAACTTGCTTGATGGGTAATTACCAAAGAAACCAAGCTGGCCATGGTTAAGTATATTCAGAAAGGGACCCAAGGCAATAAGATATATGACACTGTTATGGGGTAGCCCAACCATAGATAGGGCTGGTAGGTCTAAGCTGTAAGCTTCGTGAAATAAGGTAAGGTAAAATAAAATGAAGATTGTTTAAGGTAGTCTCAGGTTTCCAAAGGCTTTGGAAAGAATGAGTGCGATAAAGTCTTTCAAGAGTAAAATAATAAATATATTAATAAGATCCCTTCTCTGTTGCTTGATGTTTCTAATAGCTGGGAGTACCTTGATATTTATATTCCACGTCTGGGTTATCGTGGGCTACAATCAACTCTCATACTATCTAAATACCTCCGTCGAAAACCTCTTATTTTTCCTAAGTGTGAACACTCTTGAACCTGAGAATATTTGCCCTGCTTAGCTTTGATCTCTTCAAACTCCTATTATCTCTGGTGGGTGTGAACGCTCCTCCAGTAGGTAGTCTTCGATCTCTCCACTATATGAGCTTAATTCAAGTATGCCACCCTAATGGCAACTATACTAATTGTTCTGCCTCAAAACATAAAGTGATCAGCTTTAATAAATGAGCGCGGCCATTGTGTTGCATATTGATGCATCACAAAGCCTATCGGATATATAGGGTTTTTTGCTCTGGATCGAGCCAATAGCTTATCCAGCGAAAACCTCTCATACTGATTCTCGAGCAGACCCTCTTGGGGCACTACTTCTTTCAAAGTAAGAGGCTCGGCTCTATGGCTACCTGTCGGTGCCATAGGCTCGTGATATTCGGTCACTAAGATTTCTTCCCAAATTGTCCCATTACTTATCAGCCATAAAATTCAACTGCTAATGTACAGAATAATAGCTTGCTCAAAACTTAACCAAATCCCTCCAAGTTACTTCCCATGAGTCGCCTAAGGTGCCCTCTCATATATCCTACGGACAGTATCCGGTCGGACGGACGGCGACGACGTATATGGTGTTATGCTGAAGGTGTCATTTATTGTGGCTAAAGTGTTGGGACGCAACTCGGCCGTAATACCGTGATGATGCCCAGTCCCTACATGGGGGCTGCAGGGGCATGGTAGAAATAATCCTGAGTAAAGGCCGGGTAACTTTCGCCCTTTTTCCCATATGCCTAACAGTAGCTCCCCCTCCCAAGACTTCATCTCAAATGTCTCCTTTTTCAAAATAAAAATAAAAATAAAAACTTCTTTCATGGGAACTCAACATGGTAGGGTAAAAAACTTTCGTGTGTTTGCTTGGCTACACAAAGAAAACCTTGCCACATTATTCCAATCCTGCCCATCCTGGCATTTCGGGATTCAACATATGAAATTCCTTCACTAATTTCTTGGCATGCTCTAGGTGCTCCGAGGGTTCCCAGGTATTCTCATCTTCAGAACAACCTTTCCATTTCATGAAATATCAGAGCTCTTGGAGGACTTTATTTCGTCCTCTAACTTGTCTTGTATAGCAGATTATTTCACTCCTCACAATTCTCTCCACTTCCCATTCTAAGTCACCTTCAACTTCTTCTGGGTTGCAGGGTGGCTGTACCCATCCGCGCTGAATAGAAACTCGGTAGGGTTCGAGCAGCACTACATGAAAGACTGGATGGATTCTCCACCGGTTGGGTATTTGGAGTTTGTAGGCTTGTTCACCTTTCCTTTCCAATACTTTAAAAGGCCTGTAGAGTTTTGGGCTCAGCTTTTTCGAGGCTCTTTTTGATCGCATATTCTTGCCATTAAGCATGACTTGGTCTCCAACTTTTATGTCTGGTTGCTCCCTGGCTTTTCGATCATAATACCTTGACATAGCCTCTTGTGTAGATTCCAGTATCTCCTTGACTTGTTCATGTATATTTTTCATCCAGTTTGCATAAAGGGCTGCACCTGGATTTTGAGCCTCATGTTCTCTCATCCATTCTGTCTATGGATGGAAACCATAGTTCGCAAAGAAGGAGGTCAATTTCGGTGCATTGGTGGTAGAGTTGTTGTAGGTATATTCTGCCACCAGTAGGAGTTGATACCAATCATCCTGATCATAGTTGACAAAGCTTTATAAGTAACCTTCCAGTACTTGGTTGGTTCTTTCGGTTTGCCCATCAGTTTGAGGGTCATAGGCCATTGACATTCTTCTTTTAATTCCCAGAGCCTGGCACAATGACTCCCAAAATTCGCCTTGAAACTTTGCATCCATGTCAGAAATAATTTCCGTGGGTAGCCCATGGAGTTTCCATACTTCTCAGAGCAAGACGTTGGCAACATCTTGTGCAGTCGCATTGACTTTTTAGACCAACAAAATGTGCCATCTTGGTGAACCGATCTACTATGACTATGATCTGGGTGTGTCCTTGTGATTCTGGTAGTTGGACAATAAAATCCATCGAGATAGATGTCTATACTGCATATGGTACTTCTAAGGTTTGAAGTAACCCATACCTTGCATGTTGAGGAAATTTATTGTGTTGACATTCATTGTAGGATCTGACATAGTCATTAACCCAGCCTGTTAACCCCCTCCAGTAGAAGTCTTGTGTGACTATTTCTAGGGTTTTTTCCTAGCCGAAGTGTTTGGCAACTTTTGAGTCATAGCATCCATTCATTATGAGAGTTTGGATACTTTCATCTGCTGGGATAAAAAGCCGGTTTTTGTAGTATACCAGCCCATCCTTCAAGTTGCAGAATTTTGGAGGGTCCATGCCATCATTCCTCAATCTTTCTAGCTCCTGCCTTCTCGTGACCCACTCTTCATCTCATTTGGCTGGTTCTTTGACTTTGGCCATGAACTCCACATCGAAGTTCTTCATTTCCACTCTTGCAATGATGGCATTAGACAACATTACTACTTCTTGTGATAGTTTAGGATTGTGTTCCTCATCGTAATGGTCAAAATGCTCATTGTTTCTAGAGCTCACTTGTAGAAAGCATACTATTAGCTTTTTTCCGAGCAGGTCACTCCTTCCAAAGCCCGCGTCAGCTCGTTCTGTTATTGCCAAGTCCACCACTTCTAGGAGCTCACTGTTGTCGATTTTCTTGATAATAATTTGAGCTATCCGATCCTCCTTGATGACTTTGTAATCTGCATCCCTCAGGTTAACTATTAAGACTTTTATTTCATTAGTATAGTTGGTGTCTATCACCTCGGTGCCTATGTATATGTCATGTCTAAGCGGCAATCTACTTCGTGGTGCAATTCGCCCATAGGTTCCTTTAGGGAGCCCTATAGCTATTCCTGTCATGACCAGAGCTTGTCCCTTCCCTGGGATGGTTAGCATATCTATGCTATACAAGTCATGTCCTGCTGCGAAAGTTGATCCTCTAGTGGGGACCTTAGCACTTTCTGCCAATCTATGGACTCAGATTCCTTGAGGCTCCAAACTTTCATCCAAGTCTTCCGTATCCGACATCTGGTCATTCTCTGGCCTAGGATCGAGCTCTATGTCCTCTGTGGGGGTTAATCTTTTGTCCCTGAGGGTTTTCCATACAACAGCAATTTGCAAGAAGTTTCCTGGCTTCAAAATTGACTGTTCACTGTGGGTAGCTCCCCCTTCAGGATGGTACTCTGGCCATCTACTCAGTGCATCTGGTTTCCCGCCTCAGGTTCCTGGTCAGTAAACAATGCAGAAGTTAAAATCTGCCAGCTTTTAGGCACATCAAATTTGTCTTGTGCTCCATGCCTTGGTGCTGAGGAAGTACTGTAAATTCTGATGATCAGTGTAAACAGTGATGGGGACCTCAGTTCCCACCAAGTAGTCACGCCATTCCTTGAAGGCTTCTACAATTGGCAACAATTCCTTGTCATGAACATCGTAGTTCCGTTCTGTAGGGCCGAAGTTTCGTGAGTGGAATGCTACCAGGTGTAGTTTTTTCTTTACCTGCTGTGATAAAACACAGCTGAGTGCAAAATCACTTGCTTCGGTTTCCACTATTGTCTCTTTCATAGTATCAAAATGGCAAAGAATTGGAGCTGTCACAAATTGTTCCTTCAGGAATTCCAAAGTTTCGTCCTGTTCTCTGCCCCAGGCAAAATGTTTGGAATTTCATTTCAGGAGCTCTGTAATTGGTTTACAAATTGCTGAGAAATCCTTGATAAATCTCCAGTAAAAATTTGTGAACCCCATGAAGATTTGTACGTCCTTTACTGATTTTGGCTGCTTCCAATTTCGAATAGACTCTACTTTTTTCTCACTCAAAAAGACTCCTTTTGTGGTTACTACATAACTGAGAAATTCCACCATGGTAATATGAAAGTAAGACTTTGTGATAGAGACTGCTAGTTGATATTCTCTCAGGCACACCAACACCTTTTGGACTAGCTCAACATGGCTTACCTCATCCGCCGAGTAGATGAGAATGTCATCCATATAGACCACAACCCCATGATCTAGGAATTCTCTTAATACTGTGTTCATCATTACTTGGAAAGTAGCTGGGGCATTAACCAGCCCAAATGGCATGACTTTGTATTCAAAGTGCCCATAGTGAGTCCGAAAAGCCATTTTCCATTCATCTCCTTCTTTAATCCTGATCAGGTGGAATCCATCCTTTAGGTCTAATTTAGTAAAGATGGTTGAGCTGATGACTCAGTCTCGTAACTCCGTCATCAGGGGGAGTGGGTATTTGTTGAATACCATGACCTTATTGAGGCCTCTATAATCAATGCACAGGTGCCAGCCACTGTTTGACTTTGGTACAAATAGTATTGGAGCCCCACAAAGTGCCATGCTATGTCTGATTTTTCCTTGTTCTAATATCTTGTTTAGGTATATGTGTAGAGCCTCTAATTGAGAGGCGGAAAGCTTGTAAATGGGTCCCCAAGGGGGACTTAGACCCTCTTTGAGGTCTATTGCGTGATCGAAGGCCCTTCTTTGAGGTAATTGCTCCACAGCCGAAGGTAGAAAGAGGTCCGTATAATCCAGGTACTCTTCTGGCAACTGGCTGATCACCAATTCCTTGCTCTCATCAATGGAGCTTACCAGGCTAACAACTATCGCATCTGGGTCGTGCACTACGTCATCATCCCATTCAAACTGTTCATCCCACTCACACCATGTACCTGGACCACAGTGGTTATGACATTTCTGGTTTTAAAATTCCTACCTATCAGAATAGATTATATTAGATATAGGGTGTTCTTTCAACTATCCATAGGGTATTATCATCCCCTATCTATTCGTAGGTGCCACTTTGCAGGAGACTTCAGTGGTGTGGCAATTCACCCCTATTTTCATTTTTATGGTGGTAGTATATTGTTTGCCACTGGCCTTAGCAATGTCACATGTAAAGCCTTTAATTGGAATGTGATTTCTGTGAGTAATACGGGACACATCTAATTCTCATACTAATTTTTCATTTAAGACAAAAACATCAGCCCCTAAGTCTAGTAAAACTTTGATACGGTAGCATTTTCCTTTAATGTGGAGGTATGCATGACCCTCCAAGTGCTCGTAAAGGGTAGGTTATAGGGCAATGAGTTCATGCCTCTTGCCTCATGGCTCTGTCTCGATATGTCTTCGCATCGACATTTTTTACAACCAGAATCTGGTATGGACTTCAATGGGTCCTTTTGTGCTTAGTGACGGTTCGAGAGTCCTTCTTGAGTAAAATCTTTATCTGGATGAATATGTTGACCTGGCATACCTAGGTACTTGAGGTCTTTGGTGTGCGCTTGGAGGAATATTCGACACAAGGAAATAATAGTACAATGGTGTACTTTAGTTTATTCTTGGATTTTTGTACAGATGTTCCCTGTGGGGTGTACAAAAGACGATGGTTCCCTTGGGATAAAGGATAAGTGTTCCTAGTCCCAAGTTAAGACATGTACTGAGTGAAGTCATGTTGGTACTAAGGTATAATCGGTGTAGGCATTAATTATTTTATTCTTGCAGTTTGTATAGTTGGGTGTAAGGGGTGTAAAGCTTTTGAGTTTACTATAATGCCCACATTATTTCAACCAATCAGGTCTCCTCAGGTAAACTGACAAGAAATGAATATTTTATGGTTATTGGGCAACCCACTACTATCGGTCTTTACCCCCTGCCGAGGGGTTCCCGATATAACCTGACCAGTACTTTTTCATTATGATAAAGTGTGGGTACAATCTGTCAGTACTGTAAGTGTGGGCTAAGATTCAAGTTAGGTGGGGCATAAAACCCCCATTTCGAATTTGTGTCAGACTACAAGTACCCATATGCTGTTGCTGTATGGTGCCAATCTGTTCCTCGTCTACTCAACCCCTTTGCCTCCTTAAGCTTATACACAGACCCGAATCAGTGTCAGGGGTAACCCTTTCAATTAGATGGTGACCAGTCCAATACTCTTCAGCTGAGAAGAGGGTGTGTAGACCTCGCTAAATTCCCCTCAATTGGATCCCAGGTCAGATAGTTCCCAAAGTTGTAGTGGTGGCCTAGTCATTGCCACTTGACCAACCTGTGGCCACCTTTCTTGCGGGGCCAGGGCCTCCAACTGAGTGTCTTATCTTTTTGGCTATCTGCATCGAGTTACAGAACTAACCACGGCTGCTCTTCTACACATGACCCACTTGTGGTTGGTTAGTCCACAATGGGTGCATGAGCCCTGTATCTCTTTCCTTTTGTCTATCAGAGTCTAGGGAATTCCTTCATGAGCTTTCTTCCAATCTGTGTATATTGGCAATTGATTGCTTTCTCCTATGTTTGGCTTTTGTGTCTTCTACCCTGCTGTGGCTGATTTTGGTGACAGAGGCTTTTTGTTAAACCTGGTATCAGGACTTTTATTTTCATTGCCACACTTTCTTTTCGTGGCATTTCCTCACCCTTTGCCATTGCCTGGGAAAGGTTCTGGTGTTGCAAGTAAGATTCCTCCAGCTTGCCAAAGCCTCTTAGTGCCTTAAGCCAATCTTCATCGGAATCACATGTCTCTCCTGAGAGCCTTCTCAGGATTTGTTCTGGGAGTTTGACCTCGACCAGGAGCCTCCATCCAATGCCTGACATTTTGGCTTTGATATTTAGGTTTTCGAGTAGAAGGAGGTATTCTTCAATGTCATTATTGTATGGGATTCTTTTCATGTCCCATGCTGCCTCTCTTTCCTGCTCGATGCCCAAATATCTGCTAACGATTTCCTGGGTAAACCTGGTCTAAGAGACCAATTCGGGCCGAAATGGAGCACCCATAGCTCCTGTCATGCTCTTTCGGTACCATTCAGCAAAGGGTGAGACCTTTTTCCCTTTTGTCCTTTTTAATGCATAGACGATTCTATGATGGTCTTCTGTCCATTGACTTGGGTTTCTAGCAAAATAGTCTTCACAGTCCAACACCCATGTATTAATGTCCTCATAGACCTTGGCCTTGAATATGAATGGTGGATCTGCATGCCACTTTCCTCTGGCAATCACGCTTCCCAGTATGTCTATCAGATGGTCCTGGTTTGGGGCACTCCCTTAGGGGGGCCGGCTTTCGAGTCTAGGTGTTGGACCTGGAGCTGGTCCATCACCATTGCTGGAGCTGCTGCAGCTACTGCCACTGCTGGCGTTATGGTCCCCACCCCCAGCTCTGTGCATTATTGGGGGTCCTTGACCCCCTCCTCCTTCTCTTTCTCCTCCTCCCCCTGTTGCTGCTGGCAGGCCTCGGTCAACTTCCTTGCCTTTTTTTGGCCTTCCAGCCAAGGAGCCGAAGGAGGAAGGTGGAGCAGTTTCTACTATCGCTTGTCTTGCCAGAATGGAAGGGGTGGCTGCTGAGCAAGCTACTTCAGTTAATTGCTGTTGCACCAGGTCCATCATTTCTCGCATTCTTTGTTCGGCAGTTTTTCATTGTTCCCAGTCGATCTCGACCTGGGCTTAGAATCATTAGATCAACTACTCCAATTGTTGATCTCTTGTAAAGGATGCTTGTCCTGTCTGGTCAATACTCTGGTGCAGCTGGGTACTTACCTCCTGCTGCTGCTCATGTTGAACATTATGTTTTCATAGCCTGCTGCTACTTAATCTTGGAAGTGCCTTTGAGATGTTTCTACTTCTTCTGCGAATGCTCCCATTTTTATGTTTATACCGTTTAACTCATTTTCCACTATTTGTTCTCGCTGATTAAGCCTATTGCGGTAGCTTTCGAGCTTGTCGACATATTGGCATCCTCATGCAGACAGCTCATTATAAGCTATATGTTTCTCATTTATGGATCTTGAAGCGTTTCGGTCAACTTAGCTTAGGGATTCCATGATGTGTCTTAAGATAGCCAGAACCACTGGCTGTCACGAGGGGCCATGTGATCCTTCTCTTGGGATAGCGGTTCTTTTCTCGATCCTTTCCCATGATCTTCTTCCTCTTAAGGAGCCTACTGGAGAAGCTCCACTAGAGAGGTATGGGGAGTTTTGTGTAGCGGTGGTGACTAGTATAGACATCACATCACTGGCTAGAGAAGGTGCTCCTTCTTCCATTTGTACATTGTGCCTCAGCCCTTGAATTACCAAGAGCATAGGCAAGTCTTGCCTAGCACGATCCATGATAGGTATAGGTGGTAGATAGAGGTGAGTGTGTAGGTAGTGAGCCTAGGTAACGTGGAGAGTATTAATATACTGTTATGGGGTAGCCCAACCATAGATAGGGCTGGTAGGTCTAAGAGGTAAGCTTCTTGAAATAAGGTAAGGTAAAATAAAACGAAGATCATTTAAGGTAGGCTCAGGTTTCCAAAGGCTGTGGAAAGAATAGTAGTGATAAACTCTTTCAAGAGTAAAATAATAAATATATTAATAAGATCCCTTCTCCGTTGCTTGATGTTTCTAATAGCTGGGAGTACCTCGATATTTATATTCTGTGTTTGGGTTATTGTGGGCTACAATCAACTCCCATACTATCTAAGTACCTTCATCGAAAACCTCTTATTTTTCCTAAGTGCGAACACTCTTGACCCTGAGAATATTTGCCCTACTAAGCTTTGATCTCTTCAAACTCCTATTATCTCTAGGGGGTGTAAATGCTCCTCAAGAAGATAGTCTTCGATCTCTCCACTATATGAACTTAATTTGAGTATGCCACCCTAATGGCAACTATACCAATTGTTCTACCTCAAAACATAAAGTGATCAGCTTTAATGAATGAGCACGACCATTGTGTCACATATTGATGCATCACAAAGCCCATCGGATATATAGGGTTTTTTGCTCTGGATCGAGCCAATAGCTTATCCAGCGAAAACCTCTTATACCGATTCTCAAGTAGGCCCTCTTGGAGCACTACTTCATTCAAAGAAAGAGGCTTGGCTCTATGGCTACCCATCGGTGCCATAGGCTCGTGATATTCAGTCACTAAGATTTCTTCCCAAACTGTCCCATTACTTATCAGCCATAAAATTCAACTGCTAATGTACAGAATAATAGCTGGCTCAAAACTTAACCAAATTCCTCCGAGTCACTTCCCATGAGTCGCCTAAGGTGCCCTCTCATATATCCTACGGACAGCATCCGGTCAGATAGACAGCGATGAGGTATATGGTGTTATGCTGAAGGTGTCATTTATTGTGGCTAAAGTGTTGGGACGCAACTCGGCCGTAATACCGTGATGATGCCCAGTCCCTACATGGGGGCTGCAGGGGCATGGTAGAAATAATCCTGAGTAAAGGCCAGGTAACTTTGGCCCTTTTTCCCATATGCCTAACAGACACCCTGAGAAACAATAATGGCACATTCAAAATGGCACTTAGTGAGCCTCTTCGAGGAGATCCTATGGACCTGGATGCCAGAAACCCAAGAAAGTACCAAAGGCTACCTCAGGAGGAGTGGAAAAAATGCACAAAAGAGGGATTGTGCTACCAATATGGAAGAAAGGGTCATCTGGCAAAGAACTGTGGAGTCAAGAAGGACAACATCAATAGGCCAAAGATCCGAGAACTGAACATGGAAAAAGAGCAAGAGGAGGCTTTGAATGACGAAAGTCCCCAGGAATAGGTGGTCCTGGGGACAACAGAACGAAACCCATCAAAAGAAGGAAGACGTCCCCAGGAAATGATGGGCTGGGGGACAACAAGACAGAAACCATCAAGATCGCACATCCCAACGCCGCTATAACCAATAAAGAACTAAGTAACCTCAAAGTGGACCACATAATGGTCAAAGTGAAAATTTACAATAAGCAACAACAAATATCAACCAATGCAATGATCGACTTGGGGGCAACTGCAGATTTTATAGATCACAACTTTACTATAAATCAGCAGTTACCCTTAACAAAAATCGAAAAACCAAAGGGATATATACATGGTAGATGGAACAGTATCGAATGCAGGACCAATCATCCATGTCATGGAAATCACTATAGACATCGGAAGCCACAAAGAGAAAGCAACTTTCCTAGTGGCAAACCTTGTCAAACACGAAGTCATCCTTGACATGACATGGTTGAAAGATCACAACCCAAGGATTGACTAGAGAAAAGAAGAAATCACCTTCAATAGTGATAGGTATAAGGCAGTATGCCTTGATGCCTCCCCAACAGTATATGCTGTAC
Source organism: Choiromyces venosus 120613-1 (assembly GCA_003788595.2). Taxonomy (NCBI): domain Eukaryota; kingdom Fungi; phylum Ascomycota; class Pezizomycetes; order Pezizales; family Tuberaceae; genus Choiromyces; species Choiromyces venosus. The sequence goes on from ML120365.1 coordinate 511,347, forward strand.
CAGAAAAGGAAGCAATTCAAGAGAATCTGAAAAGTCAGATTCTAAGACTCAGTACTGAAGATGGACCAAATCAAGAAATAACAGTCAAAAAGGTGAGAGAGGACATGAGAATACCCATGAAAGGCTTGCAAAAGGCTGCAGGTAGTGACCTGTTCAGCATCGAAGAAGCCATAGTCCCAGCAAGGGGACAAAAGCTCCTCGGAACAGGAATCACAATGGGCCTCCCGAAAAACACCTATGCCCGTATTGCAACGAGAAGTGGTTTGGCAAGCAAAAACAGCCTTACCATTAATGCTAAATTCATAGATGCAGACTATACAGCAGAAATTCGGGTCCTACTAGCAAACCTGTCAGAAAGGGAGTACGAAGTCCACAAAGGAGATAGAATTGGCCAAATAATTATTGAGAGGATAGTCTCAACACCCTTCAAGGAAGTATGACAACTTCAACCCACAGAAATAGGCAACCAAGGATTTGGCAGTACCGATCACCAAGAAAAAGAACCGACTCAGGACAAGAAAAAGCTATCAATAGCTTTTATCTCAGTACAAGCATTCGGCAGGATGCACAGAAAAGGAGAAGTCACCAGAATCCTGAAATGGAACGATGCAAGACTGGAGCTAGTGGCTACAACAATGAGCACTGAACTAGCCTTGCAAAAGAAAGGGAAGGGTGGAAAAGAAACTTTGATGCAAATAGTGCTTAAGGAATATCACAGCTTCTTAGACATAGTTAAAGAAAAAGAAAGGACTGAGCTACCACCACATTGGGCGGTGGACCACAGGATAGAAATGGAAGCACTGCCACCATTCATAAAACTCCACCTCTTAAGAGGAGAAGAACTTAAAGAACTCAGAGAATATCTAGAAAAGAATCTAGAAAGACGATGGATAAGACCTTCATCCTCATCAGCAGGAGCATCCATACTCTTCATCAAGAAAAAAGATGGGGGCTTAAGGCTCTGTATGAATTACAGAGGCCTAAATGCAGTGTCAAAAAAGGACAGATATCTGTTACCATTAATAAGTGAAGTATTAGATTGGTTGCAAATGGCGAAATATTTCACCAAACTCAACATCAAGGATGCATATCAACATATACAGATTGCCAAAGGAGATAAATGGAAGACAGCATTCAGGACACGATACGGGCTATATGAATATATGGTCATGCCATTTGGATTAGCCAATGCACCGGCAACCTTCCAATGATGGATCAACAATGCACTCAGCAAATACTTGGATGTCAACTGCATAGCTTACCTGGATGACCTATTGGTGTATTCAGATACCATGGAACAACATCAGAAAGATATAGCCATGATGCTAGCAAAGCTTAAGGAAATTAGAGTTTGCCTAAAACCCACAAAATGTGAATTCCACAAAGAAGAAACAGAATACCTAGGATTCATTATCAACTCTGAAGGAGTACGAATAGACCCTACCAAAATAGATGCCATAAAAGTATGGACAACACCGGAGAAAGTCAAAGATATCCAAAGCTTTGTAGGATTCTGCAACTTCTACTGGTGATTTATAGAAGGATTCAGCAGAATAGCAATGCTGCTGTACTACAGGACAAAGCAGAATCAAAAGTGGGAATGGGGAGAGCCAGAACAAAGGGCCTTTGTAGGTCTTAAGGAAAAACTCACCACAACTCCAATACTAAGACATTTCGACCCAGAGGCACCCATTATGATCGAAACAGATACATCCAACTATGTCTGTTCCAGAATAATATTGCAACAAGATAAGGAGGGACTGTGAAAACCAATATCCTAGTGGTCAAAAACAATGACCAAGGCAGAATGCAACTATGATATCTATGATAAGGAACTCCTCACAATCATGCAAGCCCTCAAAGAATGGAGGAAATATGCACAAAGAAGCCCACATATTGTCAAGATTCTTACAGACAACAAGAACCTTGTCCTGTTCACAACCACCAAGGCCCTGAATGGAAGACAAATACAATGGAGTGATGAGCTCAGCCAATACAACATCAAAATCAAATATCGACCAGGCAAGGATGTGGCAAAACTGGATGCCCTCACACAAAGAATAAATGACATACCAACAGAAGAAGATGACCGCATTACACAACGGCAAAAGATTGTATTACCCAAGGAACAATTCTTCAAGGATGAAGGATATGCTTCAGGTTTGGAAAGAATCAACACTATGAAACTATGGATGATAGAAGACCAGGGAACAGAAAAGAATATCAAGGAAAAAACATCACAGGATGCTTTACTTCAGGATATTCGAAAAGCAATAGAAAGAAAAGATAAGGAATACCTGAAGGTTGCATTAGGGTCATACGATTGGAAAGAAGGATATATGTGGTATGAAGGAAAAATCTGGCTACCCAAAGATGAACCAATAAGAACTGAAGCAATTAGAAGGAATCATGACACACCACAAAACAGATATAGTAGAACGGCCAAGACATTAGAACTGACACAATGAATATACTACTAGCCCAGCATGCGCTAAGATATTAAGCGATATGTCAAAAACTACAACATGTGCCAATGGATAAAACCAGGTCATCATGTGCTATATAGACTACTGCAACCATTACAGATACCAGAAAAACCATGGAAATCTATCAGTATGGATTTCATTACAGACCTACTACTATCAAATGACTATGACACCATATGGGTCATCGTGGATCGCCTGACCAAGATGGCTCATTTCATACCCTGTTGGAAGGGTATGAAAACCAAACAATTTATCCAGCTATTTATGAAAAATGTTTTCAAACTGCATGGATTACTGAAAGATATCATCAGCAATAGAGGTTCAATATTCACATCGGACCTATGGAAAGAGATGACCAAAGGATTGGACATCACACAAAAGATAAACACTGCATTTCACCCCCAAACAGATGGTCAAACAGAACGAACAAATGCCTCACTAGAACAATTCCTAAGGGCATATGTGGAATATTCCCAAGAAGACTGGGAAGGATGGCTATCATTTGCAGAGTTTGCATACAACAACACAAAACAAGATGTTATCAAGACAACACCCTTTTATGTGAATTGTGGACATCACCCTATCAATGAACCTATGGGACACACAGGGTTACCAGAAATATTAGAAATGGATGATATCAGCCGACTACACAAACTCATTCAGACAGAAATACGAATGGCATAAGACAAAATGAGGGAAAACAATGATCGACACAGAAAACCCGATCCAAGACTGGAATCAGGAGATAAAGTCTGGTTAATTACAAAGGACATTCAGACCACAAAACCATCAAAGAAACTGGATTACTGAAAAATAGAACCATACAAAATCATCAAAAAGATTGGAGAAAAAGCTTATAAGCTAGACCTCCTGGCCTCAATGAAAACAAAATATTCAGTCTTCCATATCAGCAAATTTGAACTCTACTCAGACAATCCTTTACCCTCACAAAAGAAACTTCCCCCTCCTCCTATTGAGATAGAAGGAGAAGACGAATACAAACTCGAGCAAATTATTGATTCGAGATTACATTATAGAAATCCACAATACCGAGCCAAGTAGACCAGTTACTCTACATAACATGACCAAGAGTGGTACCCAGCCACCAACTTCACCAACACCCAAAATGCAATCTCCACCTTCCACCAACGATATCCACATAAGCCCGGTCCCAGGAAATGAGGACTGGAGCAAGATATAATTTGAAGAAAAGAAAGATGAGCATGCAGCATACTACTTCATGGCATGCATGGACGAAGAATGCCTGATCCATAAGGATGCGAAAGAAAGGCACAACTTCTGGCCCATGGCCAAAACAGTAACCACTAGCTTGAACGGTTCCAGTGATGCCAATAGCTGAGAGCAGAACCAGGAAACATTCCCACCATGCACACCAAAAGAATCAATCTATTACAAACCCAGCTTGGTTTGTAATGGTTTCACATGACATACAATTGTATGTCATAGTATTTTATTTGTTAAAGGATTTTTGCACATGACTTAGTTAAGTCATATGATGTTTTGTACTATGACTCACGTATGAGTCATAGGGTTTCACATGACCCACAGTTGTGAGTCATAGTTGTTTATGTTTAATTTTGATTGGAATGTTGAGCATTGACTCATATGTGCGCATATGAGTCATGAGGATTAAGAGGCATGACTTCATTTATATGAGTCATGAGGTTTCGCACATGACCCCTTTAAGGTCATGGGACTTTCGCGCATGACCAAGTATGGTCATGAGGTTATATGTTACGCGAGTGTATGAGTCACAGTTGTGACTCATTTGATTTGTAAGCGGGTTGCTGGAAGAACTATATAAGGAGGTCGTTAGGACCTGATGGTTAGTTCTTCACACAACCACCTAAGTTATTTCCTATCTTATAAGTTATCAATAAAACACCTTTACGCTCTTTACAACAAAGACCCATAATCACGAAACAGAACAAATACTAATTAATGCTATAGGGGCTTGGTATTGGCAGCGGTCAATGTCTAAGACATAGCGCAAGATACAAGTACTGAGAATTCTCGAAGGAAAGAGAATACAAAAGGAGATAGGTAAATAATATCTTTATAAGAAAGCTAAGGATAGGATCGTTGCCTGTCGCGAGATATAAGAAAGGAGAGATCATATAGCCGATCGGAATATTTGGTTGCGTCTCTAAGCAACACCCAACAACAACACGGATTTTGAATACGAAGACCAGTCCTTAGAACTCCCAGAGGTTGTACACGAACTTGCAAGAATAGCCTCGGAAAGAGGGAGAACACCAAGTCCAGTTACACCAGAAGAAGGGTCACAACACAACAAATCTTCAAGCGAGGAAGAAGAAAGAACAGAAAGAATGTCGGGCCAAGGACAAGCAGCGGGACAGGCTGCAAATCTACCACCAGCAGAAGAAGAACCACTTAGACAACTAGCCCAGATACTACAAGCCATGAATGTTCCGAAACCAAAGGTCAAACCACTGAGCACATACATAGGTGATAGAAAGGAACTCAGGAACTGGCTAGCGGAACTGCAAATCTATTTCCAAGTAGTAGGATGGGTAGAAGAACACAATGAAGAAAAAATCACCTATGTATCCAGTCTACTAAGGAAAGAGGCAAGCTCATGGCTCACACCCTATACAGAAGGAATAAGAACCAAACCCTGGAACAACTGGGAAGAATTCAAGGAAGCAATTAAAAACCAATTTGGGGAAATTGATCTAAGAGGAACAGCGCGAATACAACTCCACAGCAAGCAACAAAAAATATCGACAAACACACTGATTGACTCAGGGGCAACAAAAGATTTTATAGATCGCAACTTTGCTATAAACCATCAGTTACCTTTGACCAAAATCTAAAAACCAAGAGATATATATATGGTGGCTGGAACTGTATCGGACGCAGGACCAATCACCCATGTAACAGAAATCCCTATGGACATCAGAAGCCATAAAGAGAAAGCCACTTTGCTTGTGGCTAACCTCGTCAAGCACGAAGTCATCCTTGGCTTGACATGGTTAAAAGACCACAACCCAAGAATCAATTGGAGAAATGAAGAGATCACCTTCGATAGTGATAGGTGTAAGACAGTATGCCTTGATGCCTCCCCGACAGTATATGCAGTACCAGAAAAGGAAGCAATTCAGGAGAATCTGAAGAGTCGGATTCTAAGGATCAGCACTAAGGAGGGACCAAACTATGAAGTCATGGTCAAAAGGCTGAGAGAAGACGTGAAGATACTTAGGAAAGGTTCACGAAAGGCTGCAGGTAGTGACCTGTTCAGCATAGAAGAAGTAACAATCCCAGCAAGGGAACAAAAGCTCCTTGGAACAGGGATCTCGATGGGACTTCCAGAGAATACCTATGCCTGCATCGTACCCAGAAGTGGTTTGGCAAGCAAACACGGCCTCACCATTAATGCTGGAGTCATAGATGCAGACTACACAGGAGAAATTCGGGTCCTATTTGTAAACCTGTCAGAAGTAGATTATGAGGTCCACAAAGGAGATAAGATCGCCCAGATAATTGTTGAAAAAATAGTTTCAACACCATTCAAGGAGGTACAACAACTTCAACCCACAGAAAGGGGCAACCAAGGATTCGGCAGCACAGACCACTAAGAGGAAGAACCATCTCAGAACAAGAAAAAACTATCGATCGCTTTCATCTCAGTACAAGCATTCGGTAGGATGCACAAAAAAGGAGAAATCACTGGAATCCTAAAGTGGGACAATGCAAGACTCACACTGGCAGCTACGACAATTAGCACTGAACTAGCACTGCAAAAGAAAGGAAATGGCGGAAAAGAAAACTTAAGACAAATAGTGCCTAAGGAGTATCACAACTTCTTAGATATATTTGAAGAAAAAGAAAGAACTGAGTTGCCACTGCATAGGGTAGCAGACCACAAGATCGAAACAGAAGCACCACTACCATTTATGAAACTCTACCCCTTGAGAGGGGAAGAACTCAAGGAACTCAGGGAATAGCTAGAAAAGAACCTAGAAAGACGATGGATAAGACCTTCGTCCTCATCAGCGGGAGTACCCACACTCTTTGTCAAGAAAAAAGATGGAGGATTAAGGCTTTGTGTGGACTACAGAGGCCTAAATGCAGTATCAAAAAAGGACCGATATCCATTACCATTGATAAGAGAAGCCTTGGATCGACTACAAACAGTGAAATATTTCACTAAACTCGATATCAAAGATGCCTATCAACATATAAGGATTGCTAAAGGAGACGAATGGAAGACAGCATTCAGGACGCAATATAGACTATATGAATATATGGTCATGCCATTCGGATTAGCTAATGCACCAGCAACCTTTCAACGATAGGTCAATAATGCACGTAGCAAATATTTGGACGTCAACTGCATAGCTTACCTAGATGACCTATTAGTATATTCAGATACCATAGAACAACATTGAAAGGACATGGCCATGATACTAGCAAAACTCAAGGAAATAGGAGTTTGCCTCAAACCCATGAAAGGCGAATTCCACAAGGAAGAAACCGAATACCTACGATTCATCATCAACTCTGAGGGAGTTTGAACGGATCCTACCAAAACCGATGCCATAAAAGTATAGACAACACCTGGAAAGGTCAAAGACATCTAAAGCTTTGTGGGATTCTGCAACTTCTACCGAAGATTTATAGAAGGATTCAGCAGAATAGCAAAACCACTTTACAACATAACAAAGAAAAATCAGAAGTGGGAATGGGGAGAGCCAGAGCAAAAAGCCTTTGAAGGCCTTAAGGAAAGACTCACCACAACTCCAATACTACGACACTTCGACCCAGAAGCACCCATCATAATAGAAACAGATGCATCAAATTACGTCTGTTCTGGAATAATATCGCAACAAGATAAGGAAGGGCTATGGAAACCAATAGCCTATTGGTCAAAGACAATGACCAAGGCAGAATGCAACTATGATATACATGATAAGGAACTCCTTGCAATAATGCAGGCCCTCAAGGAATAGAGGAAATATGCACAAGGAAGCCCTCACACAGTCAAGATTCTTACAGACCACAAGAACCTTGTCCCATTCACAACCACCAAGGCTCTAAATAGAAGACAAATACGATGGAGTGAAGAGCTCAGCCAATACAATATCAAAATCAAGTATCGACCAGGCAAAGAAGGGGCAAAACTGGATGCCCTTACAAGAAGAACGAATGACATACTATCAGAAGGAGACGATCGCATTATGCAACAACAAAGGATCTTGTTACCAAAGGAACAATTCTTTGTGGATGAGGGATATGCCTTGGGACCAGAAGAAATCAATACTATGGAACTATGGACAATAGAAGACCAAGGAACCGAAAAGAATATCAAGAAAAAGACATTACAGGATGCATTGCTCCAAGATATTCAAAAAGCCATAGAAAGGAAGGATAAAGAATACCCGAAGGTGGCACTAGGATCATGTGACTGGAAGGAAGGATACATATGGTATGAAGGAAAAATCTGGTTACCAGAAGATGAACCAATAAGAACCAAAGCGATAAGAAGGAATCACAACACACCACAAAATGGACACGGAGGAACAGCCAAAACATTCAAATTGACACAACGAACATACTACTGGCCAGGCATACACCAAGACATTAAGCGATATGTCAAAAACTGCGACCTGTGTCAATGAATAAAACCAAGTCACTACACACCCTACGGTCTACTGCGACCATTACAGACACCGGAAAAACCATGGAAATCCATCAGCATGGATTTCATCACAGATTTGCCACTATCGAACAACTATGATGCCATATGGGTTGTGGTAGAGCGCCTAATAAAGAGGGCTCATTTCATACCCTGTCGAAAGGATATGAAGACCAAACAGTTTACACAGCTATTTATGAAGAACGTCTTCAAATTACATAGATTACCAAAAGATATCATCAGCGATAGAGGATCAATATTCACATCGGACCTATGGAAAGAAATGACTAAAGGATTGGACATCACCAGGAAGATAAGCACAGCATTCCACCCCCAAACAGACGGTCAGACAGAGCGAACGAATGCCTCATTGGAACAATTCCTAAGGGCATATGTGGAATACTCCCAACAAGATTGGGAAGAATGGCTATCATTTGCAGACTTTGCATACAACATCACGAGACAAGACATCATTAAAACAACACCCTTCTACGCAAACTATGGACATCACCCCATCAACGAACCCATGGGACATGCAGGTTTACTAGAAATATTGGGAAAAGAGGATATCAGCAGACTACATGGACTCATCCAGACAGAAATAAGAGTGGCACAAGACAAAATGAAGGAAAGCAACGATCGCCACAGAAAACCCGATCCAAGACTAGAATCAGGAGACAAAGTCTGGTTAATTACAAAGGACATTCATACCACGAGACCATCGAAGAAACTGGATTATCGGAAAATCGGACCATACAAAATCATTGAAAAAATTGGAGAAAAAGCTTATAAGCTAGACCTCCCGGCCTCAATGAAAACGAAACATCCAGTCTTCCACATCACCAAACTTGAACTCTACTCAGACAATCCTCTACCCTCGCAAAAGAAACTTCCCCCCCCTCCTATTGAGATAGAAGGAGAAGACAAATACGAACTTGATCAAATAGTCGATTCAAGACTACATTACGGAAAACTACAATACCGAGCCAAGTGGACTGGTTACTCTGCACAACATGACCAAGAGTGGTACCTAGCAGAAAATTTTAATAATGCCAAACATGCAATTGAACACTTTCACCGAAAAAACACAAGAAAACCTGGTCAAAGAGGAGGAACAAATGAGTGACAAAGACTGGATCAACCTGGCCGATCTCCCTGCATCCAAGCTAATTACACTCGAACAAGAAAAACACAACCAGAAAGATTGGACTGGTTACTTCAACAATGGATGCCAAGTACACTTTACGGAAAAAGAAGGGGCCAACTACTGGCCGAAAAAATACAGAACCCCTCTACCACCACTCCAACCACCCATGATGACATGGGAAGAAACGTCACCATCCCCACGAACACCACCCCAGTCGCCATGTGACAACAATATCCTCTTAATGGTAGTCTAAACAAAGTTTTCAGGGACGAAAACAAGGAAAAGAGGGGGCAAAAAATCTTGGCCCAAGGTCAAGAAAGGTGGAGACCAGTTGGAAGAATGTCCAATAATAACCCATACCAATTCCTTCGAGACGAAGGAAACATTTAGGAGGAAGATCAAGGAAAAGGAGGAGCAAATTAAAAAACTGGAAACGAATAAGAGATGGGCAAAAGGAGAAATAGCATGCAAGGATATCAGGATCAGAGCCCTAAAAAGAGAGCTAGCAAGAGAACACTATGCGAGGAAGGAGGAAGAAAAAAAGTTCAGCAGGAGTGTGGGTGATATGGCACACATCTGCAGAAACATAAAAAAAGATGTGTACTACGAAGAGTACCATGATAGATCCTCAAGGGACTGAGGATTTAAGGAGAGGGGAGCTAGTATTACAAACCCAGCTTAGTTTGTAATGGTTTCACATGACATATGATTGTATGTCATAGTATTTTATTTGTTAAAGGATTTTTGCACATGACTTAGTTAAGTCATATGATGTTTTGTACTATGACTCACGTATGAGTCATAGGGTTTCACATGACCCACAGTTGTGAGTCATAGTTGTTTATGTTTAATTTTGATTGGAATGTTGAGCATTGACTCATATGTGCACATATGAGTCATGAGGATTAAGAGGCATGACTTCATTTATATGAGTCATGAGGTTTCGCACATGACCCCTTTAAGGTCATGGGACTTTCGCGCATGACCAAGTATGGTCATGAGGTTATATGTTACGTGAGTGTAAGAGTCACAGTTGTGACTCATTTGATTTGTAAGCGGGTTGCTGGAAGAACTATATAAGGAGGTCATTAGGACCTGATAGTTAGTTCTTCACACAACCACCTAAGTTATTTCCTATCTTATAAGTTATCAATAAAACACCTTTACGCTCTTTACAACAAAGACCCATAATCACGAAACAGAACAAATACTAATTAACGCTATAAGGGCTTAGTATTGGCAGCAGTCAATGTCTAAGACATAGCGCAAGATACAAGTACTGAGAATTCTCAAAGGAAAGAGAATACAAAAGGAGATAGGGAAATAATATCTTTATAAGAAAGCTAACGATAGGATCATTGCCTGTTGCAAGATATAAGAAAGGAGAGATCATATAGCCGATCGTAACACAATCCCAGACCGACAAAAACATGAGAAAATACAAGCAAGAAATTGCATGCACACCCACTACTCCTTTCACAGGAAAGGAACCAAGAAAGTAAGGTGGGGAGAAAACTAAGTTTCAGGGACAAAACTGGAGGAAAAAGAGGGAGATAAAAAGTTTGTATCAAACGAGGACCTATGGAAAACAATAGAACAACTATAACAAATAGTGGACAGAGCAAGGAATTCTATCGAGGAGCTAAGAGAGGAGGAAAAAGGCCTGAGACTCAGAAACAAGGCCTTGGAAAAAGAACTAGCGAGAGAAAGATACACTAAAAAAGAGACAGAAAGGAGGATTAGAGGAATCGCTCATGATATGAGCAGATTGCAAGCAAGCATAGATCGAGACATATATTACGAAAGGTATCATCACAGATCCTCAAAGGACTTAGGATTAAGAGAGAGGGGAGCTAGTATTACAAACCTGGCATGGTTTGTAAATGGTCTCACATGACATATGGTTGTATGTCATAGTATTTCATTTGTTAAAAGGTTTTGCACATGACTCAGTTGAGTCATACAATGGTATGCTTTCGCACTATGACTCACTCACAAGTCATAGGGTCTCACATGACTCACAGTTATGAGTCATAGTTATTTATGTTTGAATTTGATTGGTATGTTGAGTGTTGACTCATATGAACACATATGAGTCATAAGGAGTAAGTGGCATGACTTCATTTATACGAGTTATGAGGTTTCGCACATGACCCCTTTAAGGTCATGGGACTTTCACGCATGACTAAGTATGGTCATGAGGTTATATGTTATGTGAGTGTATGAGTCACAGTTGTGACTCATTTGATTAGTAAGTGGGTTGCTGGAAGAACTATATAAGGAGGTCAATAGGACCTGATAGTTAGTTCTTCACACAACCACCTAAGTTATTTCCTATCTTATAAGTTATCAATAAAACACCTTCATGCTCTTTACCTACAAGACCAATGTTCATGAAGAAAGAAACAAGACCAATACTAATTGGCACTATAAGGACTTAGTATTGACGACAGTCAATATCTAAGACATAGCGTAAGACAATAAGTATTAGAATTCTCAAAGGAAGGAGAATACAATAGAAGATAAGTAAGATTACCTCCAAGAAAAGGCTAACTACAGACTCATTACCTGTTGCAAAGATATAAGCTAGGAGAGATCATATAGCCAATCATAACACCTTGGATGAGATGATAGTTTGCTTTGGAGGATGGAGTAAACACACCTACCAAATGCCAAACACACCTATCACTGAGGGCTATAGGATATTTGCACTCTGCTGGCAAGGCTATACATGGAATTGACTTTACACATCTCACATTTCTAGAATACAGGTACCTGGTAACCAAGAGCACTACCAAGGTCCAATTCACCTTACTCCAACCTCAATCGCTATATATCAAATGGTTCAACTACTTCCCTACCTCACCCACCAGTTCAACATCTATATGGACAATTACTTCATCAATATAGTCCTATTTCAAGTCCTCTGGCAGCTCAGCATTGGGGCCTGTGGAACAGCTGAACAAAATAAAAATGCTTTCCCCCCCGAGCTCTACAAGTTCTTCCCCAGTCTGCCATAGGGCCACTTATGCGGTGCCCAAGTGGGCTCAGCTAATGCCCCTATTCTTGCACTATAGTAGGAGGATAGTGGATCAGTTCATTTGCTTTCCACAATCCACAATATTACTGACTACGTTACTCATGAACAAAAAAAGCCTCATAGCACAAGCACCAACACAGCTACTACCTGTCACCCTTTTGCCTACAACTGCAGTAGGGGAATGTTCTCAATTCCTGTGATTATTGACAACTATAGTCACAATATGAATGGTGTTAATCTTGCTGATCAACTCTGCGCCTCCTATCCTACCCAATTGACTTCTCTCCATAATTGGCTTCCTTTATTTTTTTGGATTTTAGACACTTCTGTCATTAATTCTTTTATTCTATATTGCCTCTCTCACCCTAATGCAAAACATCATCAATTTCACCTCGATCTTCTTACAGCTTTATTTAAAGACAGCAAGAAGAAACCCAAACCCCGTATCCAGACCACCTATAAGAAGAAAACTACAAGGCAGTACCGCCCTAAATACCAGACTAGCCTTCCCCCTCTTGCATCCAGGCCCCATATACTTATTCATCTTCCAGCTACAAAGCATTCCTGCTGTATTTTCTGTCATTTTTTGGAAAAAAAAATCCTGTCACACACGTTTTACTTGTTCTTCCTATTCTATTGACCTCTGCAAGCTTAATTGTTTCGATAAATACCATGTGCAATAGTTCACTTGTTCTTTTATAGCTAGTCTTTTCATATTCTATTTTTCACTTAGTATTCAGAATGTTGGATTTGATATCACTCAGCTTGCATTTTCTATTATTAAGCATGTCTTAGATGCTGACAGGGGCAGCACAACATTTCACACGGTTTCAACAGTCCAGCAGATAGTAATTTTTTTTGGAAATCCGTGCCCACCCTGCTGGTTAGAGATAAGTTAGTACCCAGACAGTAGTGGAGAGGGAAATTATGTAAACCAGCTGGATTACACAAGGTGCAGGTTGGGTGTGTCCTATTGGTAGACTATTGTACATTAACAAAATTAACCGTACATCCATGATCCACAGCAATGCAACCCTCCTCATCACCTCTCACTTTGAACACCACCTAAAGAAATTCCTCCACATCAACCAAAACCCAACCAATTTTCCTAATTCTTTTATTTTAAGAAACTATGCCTCCTATTCCTTACAGTCATGCCAAAAAGCCTATTCCCTCCAAGCACCTCTCAGAGTTTACCAGGGGGAGAATTCTCGGGTTACACGAACCTCAAATGAGCCATCACCAAATTTCCCACTACCTTGACATCTCCCTCAGCACTATTAAAGATAGTATCTTAGAAAGAGATCAAGAGGGCCAGGAGAGAAAGGGTAGAGGAAGATATCCTAAAACTACCAAGTTGCAGGATGATGCTATGGTGGAGGAAGCTCTCAGCTATTGCAATACTAGCTATTCTGAGATTGCCAAAAAAGTTGCTCCCAATATCTCTTCTATGACAGTGAGGAGAAGACTTCAACAAAAGCATCTAAAAAAGTGGTTGGCACAAGAAAGGTTTCATTTAGATGAGGATCTAACTCAAGAGAGATTAGAATAGGCATTAGCTTAGGCATTGGACAAGAGAGATGTGGAGAAGGAAGGCAATGTGGGGAGATGAGGTAGCTGTGGAGAGAGGAGGAGGAAAGAGGAGAAAATGGATATTTAAATATCCAAAAGAGAAGTGGGATAAGGATTGTATTAAGTCTACTGCTAGGAGAGGAGAGAGGAAGATTAGCCAAATGATGACTGGTTGTTTTTATGGTCAAACTCATGGTCTCTTTTTACCTGTTTTTCCTGATCCTACTTCTGCTAGGGGTGGAGTGACTGGAAAGTCAATTATTGATGTTTATGATCATTATGACTTTCTAGGGATATGGGAGGATATCAGAGAAAGGGTTGGAGATGAAGAGGTATTTTTTATCATTGACAATGCTAAGACTTACTTGCCCTTTAGGAGATGGCTCAGAGTGCAGGGAATTACTCTTCTGGAAATTCCTGCCTATTCACCAGATCTCAATCCTATTGAGAATGTTTGGTCTCTGGTGAAAGATAAGCTTCACAAGAACTATCCTGAGCTCTATCTCATGAAGGGTCCTGTTGATGAGGTCAAAAAAGCAATAGAGGAGGCCATTACTAATTGTTGGGAACTTCTTGACCCAAAGGTTTTTGATACTTTGGCAGGATCAATGATAGATAGGGTGGAAGAAATTATTAAGGCTGATGGATGGTATACTAAATATTAATTTCTACTATGTATTTACATTTTTTTTTAAATTTTTTTTTTGGTTTTCATGATGGTGGGGTTGGTGGGGTAGTGGGGTTGCCATGGCCGAGTTTTTCCGTCCGTTGATGTACGGTTATTTTTGTTAACGCACAATACTTTCGCTGTTATGATCATGAGACTCCACCATGCAAGAGCCCGAGACCCCGTACTTTACTGAAGTACCTTCCCATTACCAATAAGGCTGGACAAGTGTTATGCCCCCGCTTTCCGCTGAACATTAACTCTGTGATATTCCATCGCTTTCACAACTTCCATTTATTCATGATACCAGTAGAACGACCACCACACACTCCTGCCAACTAAGATGGACTCTAGAAACCTGCAACCGAATGCTACCGGCTCGGGCCACCAATACAGTTTCAACACAATCAGCAGTTACAACACTATCTACAACACTAACTACACAAACGAAGAGCAGAAAATTCTGGGATGGTTATCGCCTTTAGAACCTCGTATGCGTCACCAGGATGTGAGTACACGGCGTCGCGATGGCTTAGGCAGTTGGTTTTTGAAAAACGAAGAGTTTGTCAGATGGCGCGACAGCAAAGATGGATCTGGCAAGGCTACGCTGTTCTGTTCAGGAAATCCAGGGGTTGGGAAAGCCTATATGAGGTATGAGGGCAGAGCGATTCCTTACAAGCGACCGTCATCGCTAACTAGATATGGTGCTATTCCAGTTCGCTAGTGATTGATACGATATGTGATCAGATGGAGGGGAATAAGGTCGCCGTCGCTTATCTCTACTGCGATTTTCAGGGCTTAAAGGAGCAAACCCCGGCGAATATGATCGGCGCTTTGGTCAAACAACTTGTGTGTGCTTTGGGAACAGTTCCTGGCGAGATTAATACAGCGTTTCAGAAAGCAAAACGCGATGGCCGAGGACTTCGGCTCCCGGACATTCTGGAACTCTCAAAAGCTATCTTGGCTTCCTTAGAGCGTGTCTTTATCTGTATTGATGCCCTGGATGAATGTCCGGATAGGGTTTTACCTGAACTTCTGAGCTCGTTGCGTGCTATTTCCCAAGGGTCACCAGGCGTCCGGCTATTCCTCACTGGGAGACCCCATGTTCAAGGTCTGGTGGAAAAATACTTTCCGGATCGTGCTCACGATATCCCGATCAGCACGGACAGCGCGGATATAAGGGAATATCTCGCGAAAGAGTTGGATCAAGACTCAATTCCACAAGCGATGGATCCTACGTTGAAGGCAGAGATTATGCATCTTATTCCGGAAAGGATTTCTGGCGCGTATGTCATGGCCATTACCATATCAATAGCCCCGAGTCATGACTGACCATAGCATAGGTTTCTACTTGTTTCTTTAACTATAGCTACAATATTAGGCGAGACCACGATCCATAAGAGACGAGAACAGCTCAAGAAAATAACCAGTAGAGGCCTCGGGTTGGACGACGCTTATCGCGAGACTTTGAATAGAATAATGGCGAAGCGCGGAGGTCAATCAAAACTCGGCATGGATGCTTTGATGTGGATTTCCCGATCGGAGCGGCCAATGACGAGTGAAGAGCTGTGCTTCGCCCTTGGTGTAGAAATAGGTTCTCAAGATGTCAACTCCCAAAATATCCCTGACATAAAAACAGTGCTGGCCTCGTGCCTTGGACTTGTCACTGTGGATGAGAGTTCGACACTCCGGTTGGTGCATTTCACATTTCAAGAATACCTCAACAGTCATCCCGAATATTACGGAAATGCCTACACGACAATGGCGGAAGTCTGCTTAACGTATCTTAACCATGACTCTGTTAATAAACTTCCGACTTCTCTCACTCTCGCCCCCAAATGTGCACCCTTCCTTGAATATGCATCAACTTACTGGGGGTTCTTTGTGACACGCCAGATGACAGAAGGCGTCAAGTCGCTTGCCCTCCAACTCCTTGATGAATTCGATCAACATATCTCAGCGAAAATTCTTTGTTGGGAGATGTTGTACCGGACGCAATCTCCTACTGGATTCACTGGACTTCACTGCGCAGCATACATGGGGCTTCAAGAAATTGTGATATCTTTGTTGGAGAACAAAGATTTGGATATGTCGATGACTGATTTCTTGGGCTGTGCTCCGCTATCATGGGCTGCAGACAATGGGCACGAAGAAATAGTGAATCTCCTCCTGGACCGGAAAGAGGTCAAACCCGACTCGAAAGACAATTATGGTAACACACCACTCTTGCTGGCCGCCTCGGGAGGGCACGAAGGAATAGTGAAGCTCCTCCTGGACCGGAAAGAGGTCAACCCCGACTTGAAAGGCTGGTATGATGGCATACCACTCTTGCTGGCTGCCTCGGGAGGGCACGAAGGAATAGTGAAGCTCCTCCTGGACCGGAAGGAGGTCAACCCCGACTCGAAAGGCAATTATGGTAGCACACCACTCTTGCTGGCTGCCCGGAATGGGCACGAAGGAATAGTGAAGCTCCTCCTGGCCCGGAAAGAGGTCAACCCCGACTCGAAAAACAATGATGGTAGCACACCGCTCTTGCTGGCTGCCGGGAAAGGGCACAAAGGAATAGTGAAGCTCCTCCTGGGCCGGAAAGAGGTCAACCCCGACTCGAAAGACAATGATGGTAACACACCACTCTTGCTAGCTGCCTCAGCAGGGGACAAAGGGATAGTGAAGCTCCTCCAAAACCACATAAACACCAAACTCGATCCCTACCCGCTCTCCTCCCGTACGCCCTCCCCGCTTCCGGAGCCTGCCACAGAGGATACTGAGGTCCCTGCATTCCCCCATCCACAACTGGAAGTTATCGAAATAAAGACAACCGCACCTGCACTCACTCCCCTTCCCCCTCCACCTCTGAATTCTCCTTCCAACAAGGCAGAACTACTCCCCGTCTCCCCACCCCTAGTATGCCCATCCTTGGCGGCCGCTGTTGCAGTAATACTTGTTGCTATACTTGTCGCCTATTGCTTGAATTATTCCGAGTATCTTTCATCTTGAATATTTTCTTTCTGCCCCCCGTGTCTGTCTCGGTCTACCCTGTCCTGTACCCGTTTTTCTCCTATTCCTGGTGGGAAGCAGTACTCACGGCTAGTGGCCTTTCCTTTCCTTTTCTTTCTTGTCTTTCTTTTCTTTTTTTCTGCTGCGGGATTAGTTATTTACTAGTATATTGCGTTGCCTCGAATGTGCATATTCCTGGTATTGGTGGTGTTCTTGTCAAATTATAGATTATATGTTTTCCTTTGGAATATCCGGGGGTTTTGGCGTCTTGCTTGAGTGGAGTTACCTGGGAGATTCATCGGGTGTGTATTTTTTTTATTCCTATTCTAACTTATCTATTATATACTGCTTTATTATTTTCTATTATTCTTCTCTTTTATGTGGGGTTTTGGAAGCCAGCTTGGAAAAAAAGTTTTTCTTTTTCATCGTACTGCTCCCCGGGCGGGTGAGTTTTTCACTTTTGTGATTTTTTCTCCAAGCCATTTTTGTCGATCCTGAATGAAGGGCACGCATGTTATCTATTATTTTTTTGAGACTGCGATTCTTGCTGGCTTTGATTGTTTTAAAAAATGCTTTTCTCCTAATGAGCTGGATAGAGATAATCCAATGTTATTTTAATGACCAATAGACTCGAATTGGGAGACTATCTGAGAAGACTCAATCCTGCCGCTGCATCTTACGGAACCCCTACAACTTTCGAAGTACGGGTTCGATGGGTAACCCACACCTGGCCCCAACAGAACACAACCTAACCCAAAATTACAAATATTCGACCTAGCCCAGCCGAACCTGAATAGAACTAGGTTGGCCCAAAAAATATGCGACCCAATTACAAGCCATATTTGGGATTGCCGCATATGAACGCGGAGGTCAGCGAAGCGTGGGAATGATGTCGTGAGGTTCCAAACAATTGGACTAATATCATAGGAGGCAAGTTAGAAGATTGGCCAACGTTGATGTTAGAAGCACACTTCACTACCAACTCTCTTGTGCAGTCTACCAAGATGATCGCTTCACAACTGTATCTAGGTTGCAAATTAGCTGTGCCTTTGGCCATTACCGCAATGTATCGAAGGTACAATTGAATTAATCAGGCAGGACTGGTAAGACTGCGTTGTCGTTGTCGAGCGGAGGATTCGCTCTAGAAGGGAGATTGATCAGTTAATAGTTCATGTAGAGTTACCGGAGGTGGATAGGAAGGAAGGATAGAATCATCGGAAGTGAACGTTGTGCAAGAATTTGGACACTGGTGAGGTACCGGGATCATGAGTGACGTTGAATGTTTGTTTCGCATCTTCCCTATATTTTCTATATTAGTTACGTCGGGTATTTAAGCTGCTGTACTTCCTCAAGTCGCAATTCGACCGAGTTTCTTACCTCGAAATATGAGAATCGACCCCAATCTTCAAGTTTCTTTTTGAGAAACGAATGGACCGTCTGCTTTTGATGAGTACGCGCCTGACCGTATTCAGAAAGGTATTCCAGATGTGGTCAACCGGTCGATAAGAATAATGGCCTGGAGTGGCTTAACTACGGTAAGGGCAGCAAGGATTAGGCGAGCGGTGAGAGAAACTGGTGGTGGAACCATTTCGTTTCGGGCTCGGAGAAGTCAGTTGGTCCTTGGTGTTGCTAATGTGCGGCGTTCTCACCTGCACCACTTAGGGTGTGAGATCGTATTTATACGCGTTCGTATAATGCCGTATAATACCAGATAAAAACCGTATATTGTCCTAAAAATACCTATTTTATTTGACCCCTAAAGAGTAATATTGCAAAGTCAGGAAAATAGAGTGAGAATCTGAGGAGATAGAGATATATGAGAACTCTTTACTCTTTAAGGCTTAAGAGTAACTGTTTCAAACCTATCATAAACCAAACAATCTTTGGTTATGACCCATTGTCATCTCTTATGGTTAATTTGTAAAGATTGTCAGAACAATTAGGTCATTAATTGTCCACCCAAGGAGTAAATAACTAACATCGAGTATCATATTCTTTCTTTTAAGGAAGATTTGGGGGTCAGGGCTAATGCTATAAGGTTAGAGATTTTAGGGTCTGTATGCATGGTATGGTATAAAAATGAAGGGAAAATATATGAAAATACATGTATATCTGATTACCCTAGCACCACTATACACGGACATCAGATGACGAGTGAGACTTTGTGATGCTGGAGTCAACTGGTGACAGCCAAGAATACTGCTGTAGTATATGGAGTCGGGTGGAGCATAGAACACACCATCGAACCACACAGAAATTTCCCCCCAGGAGCACGAAATAGATACTGCACAACAAGCAAAACCAACCTTGCACATATCCCCACAATCCCCTTCCTCCTTTCCATGTCCACCATGCCTCACCCTATCCCTAACCTTCATCCCCGGAACTCGCGACCACCCACCTCCGTCAGTCTTTATTCAAAAGCACTATACAATAATACAATAAACGTGTGATAAGCACTGCGCGTAAGAAGACAGTAAAAAACTATTCCCCCTCTCTCTTTTTTTCTAGGGTGGATAGTCTAGTCTCCGTAGTACAGTATACAAATGATGATAATCTCCCCATACTTGAGTCCAGTGTAGATCTTGGTTTAGAGCTCAGCTGGCTTGTTGAGGAGGAAGGGGGAGTGTCCGTTTGTTGGCTTCGTCGGTGGTTTTGTATGGTATCATAATAGGGAAAGTTGTTGTAGTTGGTTTGGCAAGCATTTGGACTTAGAGCAGTGCCTCCACTCTCACTAAGGAACTTTGCTTTGGCAGATCTTGCGGAAGGTTAGTTTGAGTACTACCGGTACAGAATTCAAGTAATACGTAGGAGAAAACATTCTGCTTTTCCCAAGCTTTCTTTGAATCCATTTGATATATCGGTAGTCGATAATCTCCAGCCGTGACAGCACACTTCTAACTTCCGTGCGCACCTATCCCCACTTATATGACTTCACTACTACCGAAAAACCAACTCCTCTCGCATAATAATCCAGGCCTCACCTCCCTAGATATAGTTCGGTAGCATAGTTTATCGTTCATCCTTGGTACCCCATCGTATCTCGTCACAACATACCAAAACCAAAAACAATTGGAAAGAAAACCAAATGTGATCCATCTTTTAAATTCAAGTGTATTTATTGCAATAGCAAGATCTATCCCTCAGCAAAAAAAATTAGGCTTAATTGAGCAACTTTTGCTTGTGTTCTAAAGCTAAAAAAACAGTGTTTTTGGTGTAAAATGAATGGCCAACGATGAACTATGTCACCGAGCTGTATAAAGAATCAAGAGAGGTACAATAATGTAATGGTTCCAGAGGGGGATCGAACCCTCGACCTGGCATTAACATTTGAATACCGGTAATATTAGCACCACACACCAACCAACTGAGCGATGGAACCTTGATAAGTCTAACAAATTGACATATAAGAATCTTTTACTAACCAAGCGGTCTTGCGTTCGAGAACTTTCTGGTTGTTTTCCCCAGGGTTCCAATAAAGTACCGACATCTACTCTGCCCACCACAATTCTCAAGACCCCCATCATCCCGCTCTAGTATTATTCCTGCATGTTTTCCCAAAAACATAGAGATCTAAAAACCCAAGTTTCGATACATGCACTGGCAAGTGCCAGCACAGACTACACCCAACAGCTCCCAAACAACCAGAGAGTGTATAAGTATAGTACGCATCTTCCTTACTATCCTCATTCGCTTCCTAGAATCCTAGAACCATGCTTACCGTCAATTAGTCAAGCTACAACTTCTGCACAGTGTCTATACGCCTTAACTACTCAATTCCCTTCAAGAGCAGTGGTATGTCATGTGGTGATCATGAGGAATCACTCGCATTTCCCACCATGAGACTTGTGTTGGAAAGTTGGCACAACGAATTGAATGATAGGTAGAGAAATGAGGAACGTTTGGCATTCTCAATGGAAGGGCGAGATGCCCGTACTATCTACTGTCGGGCGCGAGGAGGACGAGCAAACGACATTAGGAAAGAGAGTAATAGAGATGCAAGGAGGCATATCCAATAGTGCCAGGAAAAAACAAGAGATCTAGACATGGCCATAAGGCCTGATGTAAGGAGAAAAGCAATAGTATGAGTAGTATGACAGTAGCGTCAGAAGCATGTTTCAACAAGACTGCCGTACAAGATTCATTTCTTGTCCCCCCATTGGCGACCCAAATACCCACCCTGAACAGAATCAAAACCCTCAGCCAATTAACCGACGAGCCATTATTCAATACCATGTTTAACAGCCATCGTGCTTTAGTGTGGTATTCCGAAAGCTGCGATGTCAATATCTACCAGAATTAATCACCTTCACAACTCTTACTCCTACTCCTACTGTTATTGAGTGGTTTCCCAGCTGATATAGAAAAGTATTTATCCTCGCCCTTCGTGTTTATCATCTACAGTAGCGTACTCTACTTGGACATGGCTGTTGTGGTTTTGGTGGAGAGTACGTGCTGTTGGAGTTAGGATATACTAATAGTATTGCACTGGGGATAGATTGAATGCTGGAGGTAGAATGGGGGGCTTATCCATGTTTCGTATATGGGGTTTGAACTTTAGGGTTTTGTCGTAGAGTATGGTTTTGTATAGTAAGGTCTTGTGTCTTGAGCATGTGGTGTTGTGTTTGGGATTGGTAAAGATATAAAGTCACTCCCAACACTAAATTTTGTTTTTTTTTTCCCTTCACCATTGTTTAGCGGATGTATCGTGGGGAGTCATAGTTAATTGAGGCTATGATGCCTAAATAAATTACACCTGCGAGTATCGGCGCAGCAACAGGTCATCAATCATGAAAGAATGGACAATGCCCATTGAAGTTTCGAACAGATTTTCCAGATTTTGGTTGGCTGCGCATATATTTACACGAATAGATAGCTTGCTAGAAATTGTGTCTACATCCCTTGGTTATGATAAGAAATGATCGCTTGAACCTGGGGGTGTGGAGATATTATATCCTGCTTGCTGTGTTGATGATAGCTGGGATCTGGAGATCTGGGAAATTACGCCAATTAAATGTGAAGGTATCCAGTGGGTGAAGGTGGAATACTATGGATGCAATAAAATAACCATGGTGGGTAGACCGAAGTTTTTCATCCCACCAACATTCATTCCCACAAGATTTCCATCTCCTGCAGCCGTGTTGACAACCGTCCATTGATTGCCTGAGTCTGGTATTGGCGGTAAGGATGGTGACGAGGGATCCCTCATGGGAGATACTGAAGAGTGGTCAGCTTGGGATGAAGTCAACATACTGTACTGTATTGTATGTGTTGTTCTGACCTGCTGAAGTCTCGCTTGCAATGTCGTGGAATACTGACCGATACTGTGCTGAGAGCTATCGTAGGTGACCTGATTACCCATCGTTATCCACTCCTATCGTATTGTAGGACCTGGTGGTTAGAAGAATCATATCCATTCACATTAAAGTCTTATTTAGTACTTGAGTACGCGTCTTGTCCCGACGATGTTCACATCCTTCAGAAAATGGCCAAGCACCGGGAGGGCGAGGATGGTCCACCATACTCTCTGCATCTGGCGAATGTTCACATTGGCTTGTTTGCTTGATAGAGTGGTGTAGAACGATAAGTCGCTCATTGCTGTTCGGGTAGCTGTTCGGACTGTTTGTGCGGCAGGGTGGAAGGATGGTGATGAGACTCGCTCGTTCATGAAAAAGGAAAAAGCATGCAGACTTTGAGCCTCATGGTCGAAAAGCTCTTTCTTGATCGCCAAGCTTAAGGTTGATGGAATGAGTTGAGTTATTGCGTAATTTACGCACTCAATCCTGCTATAATACAAAGAAATCTGCGGCTGAAAATTCTCTTATGTGAAGTTACAAGTATTGTCATAACACCGCAAGAGGATTCCTCACACCACTCAAGTCGATTGACGCTTTTTCAGTACTCGAGTATACTGAGAATAATTATTCATGAAACCTTTAAGATTTGTTCAGGCAAGGAATTATTCAGATTTTGAAGAAAGTCTTCACCTAGTCCCAGATATGGAGACCCCCGCAAATTCACAAGTGTTACTCGAGTAACAGGGTTCTCGTGACCCTACCGTATGTGCCATTAAGATTATGACGATGAACAGTTCAGCCTAAAAGGTACTGTAGCGATTTGAGTGATTATTTGCTAAATCACTTCGACATTGCAACAATGTCAGTTAGGACTTCATCTGGGCCGACCATTCGAGAATACTCGAGTACCAGCAGCTGGCAGAAAGACTGCTAAGGTATGATGGCACGATACATTTGGGGCTATGAGAACTTTCTGAAAAGCAATAGTAGTTTTCATTCCTTTCGCTATTGGGCAGAAAGGTACTTGTACGTATACAGTGCCGTGTGTTGCACGCACACGGAAAATCGCTCACTAGGGGCTTTTTGAGTTGGATTTTCAGAAAATTGAAGAAGCATCTTGACACTAGGAGTACTGTAGTACCTGCATGGCAGCCAAAAGGTTAACCGTAAATACTTGTACAGTACTTATCGTAATTGTTTTGGAAATCCGCGCCCACCTTGGTCGTTAGAGATAAGTTAGTGGAGAGGGAAATCACACAAACCAGCTAGATTACACAAGGTGCAGGTTGGGTGTGTCCTATTGGTGCTTTCGCCGTTATGATAATGAGACCCCACCATACAAGTGCCCTAGACACTGTGCTTTACCGTAGTGCCTTCGCATCACCAATAAGGCTGAACAAGTGTTATGTCCCCGCTTTCCGCTGAACACCAACTCTGTGACATTCCATCGCTTTCACAACTTGCATTTACTCACGATACTGGTAGAACCACCACCACGCACTCCTTCCAACTAAGATGGATCACTCTAGAAACCTGCAACCGAATGCTACCGGTTCGGGCCACCAAAACAGTTTCAACACAATCAGTAGTTACAACACTATCTACAACAACTACACAGATGAAGAGCAGAAAATTGTAGGATGGTTATCGCCTTTAGAACCTCGTATGCGTCACCAGGATGTGAGTACACGGCGTCGCGATGGCTTAGGGAGTTGGTTTTTGCGAAAAGAAGAGTTTGTCAGATGGCGCGACGGCAGAGATGGATCTAGCAAGGCTACGCTGTTCTGTTCCGGAAATCCAGGGGTTGGTAAAACATACCTGAGGTAGGAGGGAGCGATCAAATACAAGCAACCGTCATAGCTTACTAATTATCATATAATTCCACCAGTTCGCTAGTGATTGACACGCTTTATGACGAACTCGAGGGGAATAACGTCGCCGTCGCTTATCTCTACTGCGATTTTCAGGGCTTAAAGGAGCAAACCCCTGCCAACCTGATAGGTGCTCTGGTCAAGCAACTTGTGCGTGCTTTAGGAAATGTTCCGGAGGAGATCGATAAAGCATTCCAAAAGGCAAATCGCGGCGACAGAGGACTTCGACTCCCAGACATTCTGGAACTCACAAAGGCGACTCTAGCTCCCTTCGAGCGCATCTTTATCTGTATTGATGCCCTGGATGAATGTCCAGATAGGGTTTTACCTGAGCTCCTGAGCTCGTTGCGTGCCATTTCCCAAGGGTCACCAGGTGTCCGGTTATTCTTCACAGGGAGACCCCATGTTCAAGGTCTGGTGAAAAAATACTTTCCCGATCGTGCTCATGATATCCCTATCAGCACAGACACCGCAGATATAAGGGAATATCTCGCGAAAGAGTTGGATGCAGACTTGATTTTAGAAGCAATGGATCCTACGTTGGAGGCTGAGATTATGGATCTTATTCCGCAAAGGATTTCTGGCGCGTATGTCATGGCCATTACCATATCAACAGCCCCGAGTCATGACTGACCATAGTGCGCAGGTTTCTACTTGTTTCTTTAACTATAGCTGCAATATTAGGCGAGACCACGATCTATAAGAGGCGAGAACAGCTCAAGAGAATAACCAGTGGAGGCCTCGGCTTGGACGACGCTTATCGCGAGACTTTGGACAGAATAATGGCGAAGCACGGAGGTCAATCAAAACTCGCCATGGATGCTTTGATGTGGATTTCCCGATCGGAGCGGCCAATGACGAGTGAAGAGCTATGCTTCGCCCTTGGTGTGGAAATAGGTTCTCAAGATGTCAATTCCCAAAATATCCCTGGTATAAAAACAGTGCTGGCCTCATGCCTTGGGCTTGTCACTGTAGATGAGGGGTCGACGCTCCGGTTGGTGCATTTCACATTTCAAGAATACCTCAACAGTCATCCTGACTATTTCGGAAATGCCTACACGACAATGGCGGAAGTCTGTTTGACGTATCTTAACCATGACTCTGTTAATAAACTTCCGACTTCTCTCACTCGCGCCCCTAAAAGTGCACCCTTCCTTGAATATGCATCAACTTACTGGGGGTTCTTTGTGACACACGGAATGACAGAAGGCGTAAAGTCGCTTGTGCTTCAGCTTCTTGATGAATTCGATCAACATATCTCAGCGAAAATTCTTTGTCGAGGGAAGGGGTTGTTGTACGGGGCAAATCTCCTATTGGATTCACTGGACTTCACTGCGCGGCATACATGGGGCTTCAAGAAATTGTGATATCTTTGTTGGAGAAGAAAGATTTGGATATGTCAGTGACTGATTTCAAGGGCCGTACTCCGCTATCATGGGCTGCCGACAATGGGCACGAAGAAATAGTGAAGCTCCTCCTGGACCGGAAAGAGGTCAACCCCGACTCGAAAGACAATGAAGGTAACACACCACTCTTGCTGGCTGCCTGGAAAGGGCACGAAGGAATAGTGAAGCTCCTCCTGGACCGGAAAGAGGTCAACCCCGACTCGAAAAACAATTATGGTTCCACACCGCTCTCGCAGGCTGCCTCGAAAGGGCACGAAGGAATAGTGAAGCTCCTCCTGGACCGGAAAGAGGTCAACCCCGACTCGAAAGACAATGATGGTAACACACCACTCTTGCTGGCTGCCTCGGAAGGGCACGAAGGAATAGTGAAGCTCCTCCTGGACCGGAAAGAGGTCAACCCCGACTCGAAAAACAATTATGGTTCCACACCGCTCTCGCAGGCTGCCTCGAGAGGGCACGAAGGAATAGTGAAGCTCCTCCTGGACCGGAAAGAGGTCAACCCCGACTCGAAAAACAATTATGGTACCACACCACTCTCGCAGGCTGCCTCGAAAGGGCACGAAGGAATAGTGAAGCTCCTCCTGGACCGGAAAGAGGTCAACCCCGACTCGAAAGACGATGAAGGTAACACACCACTCTTGCTGGCTGCCTCGAAAGGGCACGAAGGAATAGTGAAGCTCCTCCTGGACCGGAAAGAGGTCAACCCCGACTCGAAAGACAATGATGGTAGCACACCACTCTTAGGGGCTGCCTCGGGAGGGCACGAAGGAATAGTGAAGCTCCTCCTGGACCGGAAAGAGGTCAACCCCGACTCGAAAAACAATTATGGTTCCACACCGCTCTCGCAGGCTGCCTCGGAAGGGCACGAAGGAATAGTGAAGCTCCTCCTGGACCGGAAAGAGGTCAACCCCGACTCGAAAAACAATCATGGTAGCACACCACTCTTGCTGGCTGCCTGGGAAGGGCACGAAGGAATAGTGAAGCTCCTCCTGGACCGGAAGGAGCTCAACCCCGACTCGAAAGACGATGAAGGTAACACACCACTCTTGCTGGCTGCCTGGAAAGGGCACGAAGGGATAGTGAAGCTCCTCCTGGACCGGAAAGAGGTCAACCCCGACTCGAAAAACAATTATGGTACCACACCACTCTCGCAGGCTGCCTCGGAAGGGCACGAAGGGATAGTGAAGCTCCTCCTGGACCGGAAAGAGGTCAACCCCGACTCGAAAAACAATTATGGTAGCACACCACTCTTGCTGGCTGCCTGGGGAGGGCACGAAGGAATAGTGAAGCTCCTCCTGGACCGGAAGGAGCTCAAACCCGACTCGAAAGACGATGAAGGTAACACACCACTCTTGCTGGCTGCTTGGAAAGGGCACGAAGGGATAGTGAAGCTCCTCCTGGACCGGAAAGAGGTCAACCCCGACTCGAAAAACAATGATGGTAGCACACCGCTCTCGCAGGCTGCCTCGATAGGGCACGAAGGAATAGTGAAGCTCCTCCTGGACCGGAAAGAGGTCAACCCCGACTCGAAAGACGATGAAGGTAGCACACCACTCTTGCTGGCTGCCTCGGAAGGGCACGAAGGAATAGTGAAGCTCCTCCTGGACCGGAAAGAGGTCAACCCCGACTCGAAAGACAATGATGGTAACACACCACTCTTGCTGGCTGCCTCGGAAGGGCACGAAGGAATAGTGAAGCTCCTCCTGGACCGGAAAGAGGTCAACCCCGACTGGAAAGACGATAGAGGTAACACACCACTCTTGCTGGCTGCCTCGGAAGGGCACGAAGGGATAGTGAAGCTCCTCCTGGACCGGACGGAGGTCAACCCTGACTCGAAAGACAAGTATGACAGAACACCACTCTGGTTGGTGGCCAGGAATAAGCACGAAGGAATTGTGAAGCTTCTTCAAGACCACGCCATCAGAAAACACGACCCAACTACTCCCTCCTTTCAAGCTCACCTCCCGCTTCCCGAGCCTACGACTGACGATCTTGATGCCCCCACATTCATGCAGCCACCGCCCTCCAAAAGACGTCGATACAGCTAAACCCACCCTCCCCTCGCTTTCTCCTCCATCTCTGAATCCTTCTTTTGGTATCTCAGGGGTCCTAACCTCCTCCCCGATCCTAAAGCTCTTTCTCTTTACGGCCGCTGTTACGGCGCAACTTGTTGCTCTATGTGTTGCCTATCAATCCTGTTATTAATATATTGCGGGTATCCTATATTTTGGATCATTCGTCCTTTTTCATCTGCATGGCCAGTTTTGCCTGGATTGAGTTGTCTTGGCGATGCGGCTGGTTAGCTCGCTGTTTTTTCTTAAGTTACATGCCAACTAATTACTGCACTGCACTACGCCGCACCCGCTCTCGTCCTTGGGCGCATAGAAAGCAACAGCCCGTGCTTTAATCTTTTTTCCCTTCTTCACTGCTGTGCTATTAATTATATATTTTTATCCATTGTCGATTACTGGGAATATGCGGGGCGTTTCTTTTTTTCCGCCGGTGGTGCCTCACGCGTATACACTATATTTTTGGGAGCGGCGGGTGTTTTCTCGTCTTACGTACTGTCCACCCTCCGATTAGCTTTTCTTGGAGATCTCTTCTTTTCTTTTCTTTTCTTGGGGCCCTAGAGGAGTTGAGGAAGTATTCTACATAATCAAGCCTAGGTTTAGCCTTTCTTTTGTTTTCTCATTTTGTTATTTCATATGATTAAGTAATAGGCGGGCGTCTTGTAGGAGTTCATTTTTCATATTATCTTTTCCGTTTCTTTAAACTTAATCTTGACTGTGGATGTTTTGCTCATTTGTGATTTAAGTTGCGGCGGATTATAGCATGGTAATGATCAAACCTGCTCCATTGGAGAGAAATGGGGAGAGTCAATATCCAGACATTTGAGACAGTGAATTTTTTCTCTCCCTTTTGGGGAGGCGGTGATATAGTTCGGTGACATAATTCATCGTTGGTCGCCCATCGTACCTCGTCACAACACACCAAAACCATCCTCTTCTCACCTCCTGGTGGGTTAGGGTTTGGGGGTCTGGCAGGAGGGATCACCCAATCAACGCCCTTCGTTGCTTTCTCATGATAGCTTCAAAGTCTTTATTCTGCCCTCAGGATATTTACCTTTTTTACTCCGTGGGATCCTCTTCATTGGCCCATATGGCTACCAGTTTGCCTTGAGGTTTTTCTTAGTTCATTACGCTTGTATTGGTTTTCTTTTATTGGCTGCTTGTGGGGGTTTTCTTTTGTTCTTCTATTTACCTTCATTGTAGATCATTAAGGTCTGCCAGCTGGAAACATGGTTGATAAGCCCTGGGTGGTTCCTAGGCAAAGACACATATATGATTCCGGATCTCCTGAAGTACAGCTCATTCATTTTACACATTGTTTTTCTTTACCTTTACCCTGTAGCATGTTTTTCTTTACCTTGACATGACAAAAGTTTTTCCTTACTTCTGGATTGACACATGCCTTTACAGGCATCCCATGAGAAAGTGCCATCTCACTTGCCCTCTAACTTAGCATTCACTGCCCATATTATATGCCTAGCACAGAAAAGGGTTTTCACATGACTCATGATTATGAGATCATAGGTTTGTAAGGCTTTCATGCACATGACCAATTAGGTTATATGAGTTTCACATATGACTTGCATTTGTGAGTCATGGTTATTATATTGATTTGGTTTCATGCACATGACTTATTATAAATCAGGTGAGTTTCGCACATGATCTACTTTAGGTCACATAGTTTTACATGTCAGGTGAATTGTATGAGTCACAGTTATGACTCATAATTAGTTATAAATTTGTAAGCAGGTTGTGAGAAGAACTATATAAGAAGGAGGATATGATATTGTAGTTAGTTCTTCACACAACCACCTAAGTTATTTCCAACATATAACTTTATGACTTTATAAATATAAAATATCTTTACTCTCTTTACTAAAGAAGCTTGATGATATCCTCCTTAGAGGAGAAGGAGGAAGAGGATGAAAGAACTTCATCTTAGGAAGACTAAGTACACATATGAGAACTTAGTCTTGGAAAGGCTAAGTATGAGCATAAGGAATTAGTCTCAGGAAGACTAGATACAAAGTAATAAAATATGACTCTGAGTAGTTATCCCCATCTAAGAAGCATTATAATAATATTATCACATTATTACTTGTTACATTGTTATATAATAGAAGAGATCTCATAGGTGATTGTAACAGTCCATTTGGCACTTTATTTTCACTCATCATAGTCTGAGTACCCTCCTATTAAGTTCTGTTCACAGGTACTTGTAACATGTGTACATGTTCCAGCAACTGTATACTAGTTACGCTTATGTTTTCCTTTGTCATGTTATGTTGTTTGTTTTTGCTTTGATTGATTGATTGTTTCACTACCGGTATCACTAGGATTCCGGTAACATGTTATGTTTGTTTTAGTTATGCTTTTGTACCGGCAAGGTTGTGCCCTAGGGATTCCAAGGGAAGGAATGGTCATGTATACCGGCGGTAGAGATAGGGCTTCGGTGAAGGATTGCCTTGGGCTTTCAGGACTCCAGTAGGATCACAAGATTCCGGTAGTGTGCACTTACCGGTAATGACAGTGGTTGCGGGTTTTCAGGAACCTCTACCTTGGGTGGAGGAAATCATGTATTTAAGACAGGCTTCCTGACTAGCAGGAAATGCCAGACTTCAGACAGAACCTAGATAAGAAATATACTTGGTTGAATGGTGATTCTCTTGCTTCCTTTCCCCTTCGCTTCTTCTAAGACCTTCTTGTCTTTCCCTCTCTAGTCTCCCTTAGGAATCGAACGATAGCTGGCCTACCGCCGATCCCTATTGTATTAAGTTCATACAGGTTACTACCTGTTACATTTTTTTCGCCTCAACAGGTAAGTTAACCCTCTACAGGTACTTACAGGTTCTCAGGATGAGAATACCAGGTAGGATTAATCACCCTTCCCGTATCTTGATAACTAGTTAGAAGCAGGAGCGGCAGAGACAGACACTCCTGGCTTAGGTGCTACATTCACAATTTCAGAACAAAGCAGTCATCGAAGGACCAGGTCCGGAAGGATATCCAGACCACCATATAGGCTAGGGTTCCCCCAGAACCCCTTAGCAACTGACAGCAACCCAGACTCAGAAACCGAAACTTCAGCACAAGCTGGAAGTGCCCTACAACCAGAAGACCTTGACTCCGACCCAGAGGAGGACCTAACTGTAGAACAGATCCTCCAGCGAGCAGCAAGAGGTCCCAGCCCAGAAACAAGACACAGATCCGGAAGCCTCTTTGGAGTAGTCTTTGGAAGCAGAGTCCAATCTCAGATGGCAAGCCAAGCAGTAAGCCAGTCAGCATCCAGAGAGCGAACCCCACCCCCAGGAGCATTCCCAGAATCTCCAGCCAAACCACCCAAACCCGAGACACCTGAAGGCAAGGGCAAGCAGCCGGAAGGTTTAAGACCCCCGGAAGACCCAGCATCACCACCAGGAGGAGCAGGAATGGGCGACGCGGTACAAAGACCTGCTGATGAAGCAGCACAAAGGCCAAAAATCAAATGGCCCCAACCATCAAAGTTCAGTGGGGAAGGAGATGACCTCAAACCAAACGGACTCAAGAAATGGCTCAGAGAAGTAAAGAAGTACCTCTCAAAGCATAACATCAATGATGATATGCAAGATGTGGTTGATTACTATGGAGCCTATACTGAGAAGCGAGCACACAATGCATACATGACACTACTCGATGAGCATGATGATACACCAAACCTGGAGACCTTTCGAAACCGATTCAAGCAACTCTTCGAAGCATCTACAAATACAGATGACCTATACCAGCAATGGCAGAAGGTATCACAAACTACAGGAGGAAAACCAGCTAGGATATCAAAGATTGTTGGAGAACTAGAAGACTTAAGAGCTACCCTCCTAAGAGAATCCGTATCCGACTACACACAAAGGCAACAGTTCTTAGATGCAATGGATTCTTGCCTCAGAAGAAATGTTGAACCCCAGATCTGGGAAACAGATACCTGGACCCAGATAGTACAGATTGCAGAGAGATATGATGCAACTATGTACAAAACTGGAGGCTATGGCAGCAGCGGCGGCCCATCAACCAACAAGTCTAACAAACCAAAGAAAGACTATCAACCTGCACAAGCATCGAGCAGCAAAGCAGCAGGAAAAGGCAAGGCACCAGCGAAGAAAACAACCTATACAAAGAACAAGAAACCTAGCAAGAAGGAAATGGATCAACGGAAAAAGGAAGGAGCCTGCTTCTACTGTGGGGAAGGTGGACATATGGCAAATGAATGCCCCAAGAAAGAAGTCAAAACCAACCATGTCAGGATCACAGAGGATGATACTAACAGCAGTGATGAGGAGTATGAGCTAGAAAGTGACTCTACTCAAGAAGTGGATGGAAAAGACACTATAAGGACCTACAAGACTACTGTTGGGACACCTGAAGACCCTGGCGCACCCTTCCAAGCCCTCGAATTCAACATGCTGGTAAATGGCAAACAAGCAAGAGTGCGAGCAGATACAGGAACCATCGGCGGAAGCTTGATAAGCAACCAATTTGTCACCACATACAACATCCCTTACCAGCCTCGAAAGTGCCCTGTCACTCTAAAAATGGCAGTCAAGGGGTCGAGATCAAGCAGCAATTATAACAGTACTGTCGATATTCAGATAGGGAAGATGAAGATACCGAGAATTGAGATGATAGTCACACCAGTATCAGACTATGATGTCCTACTGAGTATGGATGACCTTGTCAAACTCGGAGCAATGATAGACTGCAGAAAAAACAGCCTATACTTCCCTGACTACAAAGTGAGAGTAAACTGTAATGGACACTCTACTCAACCCAGATCTGCGATGGCAAAAGCAGAAAAGGCACCGGATTTCCTAACGATGTTCCCTAAGGTATTTGTCAAAGAAGTACCTACTACCATGCCACCAAGAAGGAACATAGACCACCAGATCCGCCTAAAGGACCCCAACCTTTACCCAAAAATGCCAAACTACAAGACACTGGAAAAGCTCCTACCACAATTCAAAGCATGGATTGAGAAGCAACAAAAAGCAGGAGTTATTTACAGAGCAGAAGCACCCGGTGGATCGAGCATGTTTGTACAAGGCAAACCAAATGGCGGCATAAGACCACTAGCAGATCTGCGGTAAAGGAATCTGAATACAATTAAGGACCACTCACCGATACCCAACCAGCAGGTAATAATCAATGCTGTTGGAAGAGCAAAAAATCGAAGCAAAATAGACCTCAGCAATGCCTATTTTCAGACCAGAGTTCATCCAGATGACGAGAAATACAACACTATCAAGACACCCTTTGGGGCATTTGTATGCAGAGTAATGCTGCCAGTTCAAGGAGATACAAACACCCCAGCCACATTTATGAGGGTTATGGAAGACACCCTCTCGGATGAACTAGGCACCTTCGTTTGGGTTTATATTGATGATATCCTTATATTTAGTGACACATATGACACATACCAGGACCATGTGGAACATATCAAAACGGTCTGCAGAAAGCTAAAGCAGGCGAAGCTATATGCAAACCCCAAAAAGAGCATCTTCTTTGCAAAAGAACTGGATATATTGGGTCACATAGTCGATGACAATGGCATACATCCAGCACTGGAAAAAATAAGGACTGTTAAGGACTGGTCCAGACCAAAGAATAAGAAAGAGCTTCAGCGATTTAATGGAATGATTAATTATATCTCACAGTTCCTACCCCACATCGCTACCATTACTGCACCACTTACAGCTCTTACCGGCGATGCAGAATGGCTTTGGACCGACCTGCAGGAAGCTGCATTCTAGGCGGTTGAAAAGGCGGCAGAAGAACACCAGGTCTTGCGACCGATCGATTATTCCAAGCCAGATATGATATGGCTGTTTACAGATGCATCTCCCACCAGAACTGGTGCATGGGTAGGACAAGGAACAACCAGGGAAGAGGCTAGACCGGCAGCATTCCATAGCCGGAAATTAACACCCTCCCAAAGCAACTATCCCACACATCAACAGGAGGCTCTTGCAATCGTTGAGGCTGTGGAAGCCTTTGCACATCTGTTGTCACACACCAAATTCACTATAGTTACTGACCATGAAAGTCTAACTAAACTTATGACCCAAAAGAACCTAAGCGACCGGCAGCAAAGATGGCTAATGCACCTTAGCCGCTTTGATTTTTCTATTCAATATATGCCAGGAGCAAAGAGTTTCTTAGCAGACTACCTATTGAGAATTCATGAAGATGGATCTTCATCTTATGATATAATCCACCAAGATCCCACCTCCGAAAACCATGATACCCAGATCACTCCAAATACTAAAGCATCAGAAATCCGCACCAACTACACCTCTTCAGCATCCTACAGCTTAGAATCCTATAGCGACATGAACTCCTCAGCAGCAAACCGACACTCTCCAACTCTCACCTCACGAGATTCAATACTTAGGGCCAGCCCTGATTATATGTTGAACACTATTCAAGCCAATGCAGTCACCTGATCCCAGAAACGAAAGGAAAGCAACAGAAACCCTCCCAAGAGCAAGACCAGCACCGATAGTTCCATCACCAAAGGCAACTCCTGGGGAGACGGAGTCACACTTCCCAAGCTGTCCAAGAAGAAAGCAGCACACGCGGCGTCCACCTGGACAGCATGCTATGACGATGAATGCGATGCACACAAATCCGATAAGGAAGGAGCAAATTACTTTCTCAGGGATCCCAAGAAACGAAAGCAAAGTAAGAAGGGCAAGGGAAAGAAACATGCAAATGAAATCATTTCCTCCTCGCCAGTGAGCTCCCCTCCACTTACCACATGGCCTTCTCCCTCTCTCCCCCATCCCCCTCCTAGATTCTTAACAGACCAGGAAATGTTGGCGGATAAATTGATACTAGATCAGTTGCCAGACACCTCTCCAGCTTCCTCTTGTTCACCCCTCTACAGCAAGCCTTTCTGGAGTTACCAGGAAACCAAAAAAGTGAACACCTTCTTATGTACAATCCACACAACACTCATGGGCGAATTCCGCCTAAAGGTCATTGCAGCGCTTAAGCTTGACCCCCTCTTTGCTAAAGTTCAGGAGACCGGCAACAAACTGCACTATTCCATTCAAGATGGCCTTCTTATTGCACAAAATACCAATGGGTATTATAACCTTTATATCCCTGTGGGACCTTTGGAAAGGGGAGTATCCCTTTGGGATTTTATTCTCAAAATAGTTCATGAAGGCCTTGGACATTTCTCAGCCCATAAAAGCTACCGATATGCAGCCTGTTTCTTTTAATGGCCACAGATGCGGCAGGATTTCATGGCCTATTGTCGCTCCTGTGACCAATGTCAGATCAACAATGAACCAACTACCCTCCCAGCAGGACGATCCCTCACACTCCCAGAGCCAGATGAGGCATATCAGTCCCTGGCTATCGATTTTGCTGGACCCTTCACTAAATCAAACAAATACAATACTATCATGGTTATCATGGACCGGTTTACATCTTATACCCACCTTGTCCCTCTTGGAGAACTTGCCACCTCAAAGAAGACATTCAAAAAGCTTCAAAGTACTATCTTTGATGTTCATGGCCTTCCACTCAGCATAATACTCAACCAGGACTCCCAGTTTACCTCTAAGTTTTGGTCTCAAATGATGAAATCATTGGGAATTCAGGTCTGGATGGCCACCCAATACCATCACCAAACCAATGGCCAAGTGGAGTGCAGGATTCGCACACTCAAGCAAATGATGAGGAACTTTGTCAACAAAAGGCAGAATAACTGGTCCTAGGCTCTCCCCTCTATAGCGGCAGCGATGAATGGCGCACCCCATGAATCCTTGGGTATCTCACCCTACCAGGCCCTATATGGACGGCCATGGAAAATCTTTATCCCTGTCCAACGATCAGCCAGCAAGGTACCGGCTGTTGATGAAATATTGAATACCCATGAAGCAACGAGAATGGAAGTGGATATGGCATGGAAGCATGCCACATTCAGGCAAACAGTACAAGCAGACAAGCGGCGCAAACCCCAAAAACGCCCCTTCGAGATAGGAACCAGAGTATTGGTTAGATGGCGGCCCTACACCTCTACACCTAGATGATCGAGGAAGCTAGAACCCCAGTAGTTTGGACCGTTCAAGGTACTGGAACATGACATCTATACCAACAACTACAAGCTTGAATTGCCCCGGCGAATGGAGCGACAGAAACCCTTCTTCCACATATCTTCCTTCAAGGTATACCTCGAAAATGACCCAAATAGATTCGCTTCTTGAAGGATGGACAGGCAAGCACCTATCATCATTGACAATGCAGAAGAATGGGAAGTGGAACAGGTCCTTGACTATAGATGCCAGAACAACAGGGACCAATTACTGGTACACTGGAAAGGATATGAAAGGACTGATGACTCTTGGGAACCCATCGAGAACTTGGAAAACTCCTTGGAAATCATCCAAGAAAACTGGACTACAAACCACCCGGCGGCCTCCCTACCTAAGATAAATTCACATTATGTTAGAATGGTTTGGGAACCAATGGAAGTATCGGAGACCCCTTGTGCAGCTGAACCTGTACCTGACGAATTTTGGGAACCTTATGATGATGAGGAATATGACTCTAGCTATTCAGAGTTTGACTACTTCAGTACCGATGATGACGCCCTCCTTTGGCACATGGATGGGAACGAGCAGGAGGACTTGGAATAGAGTATGTGGTGTTTTAGATTGGGGGAATGTAACATGTGTACATGTTCCGGCAACTGTATACTAGTTACGCTTATGTTTTCCTTTGTCATGTTATGTTGTTTGTTTTTGCTTTGATTGATTGATTGTTTCACTACCAGTATCACTAGGATTTCACTAACATGTTATGTTTGTTTTAGTTATGCTTTTGTACCGGCAAGGTTGTGCCCTAGGGATTCCAAGGGAAGGAATGGTCATGTATACCGGCGGTAGAGATAGGGCTTCGGTAAGGGATTGCCTTAGGCTTTCAGGACTCCAGTAGGATCACAAGATTCCGGTAGTGTACACTTACCGGTAATGACAGTAGTTGCGGGTTTTCAGGAGCCTCTACCTTGGGTGGAGGAAATCATGTATTTAAGACAGGCTTCCTGACTAGCAGGAAATGCCAGACTTCAGACAGAACCTAGATAAGAAATATACTTGGTTGAACGGCAATTCTCTTGCTTCCTTTCCCCTTCGCTTCTTCTAAGACCTTCTTGTCTTTCCCTCTCTAGTCTCCCTTAGGAATTGAATGATAGCTGGCCTACCGCCAATCCCTATTGTATTAAGTTCATACAGGTTACCACCTGTTACAGTACTCCATGTCTTTGCCTACTTCTACCTGGTTTCTACCATTTTCTTGGCCTCAGCCAGACACCATTTAGGGGGGATCTGTTGGACTGCTAAAACTCTCCTACCTGACTTGAGTTTTGACTTTTTTCTGCAAAATTGCCTTTGTGTGATTACACCAAAAGCTCCAGTCTATCTAGGTACCCACATTATCAAGAGTCTCAATGTAATATTGGGCATCTCCCATCACAAGTCCTGGGTTATCCATCAAATTGGCTGCACATCTCAGCAATTGTCAACCCTTGAACACCTATTAGTTTATGACCAGTTGCTAACCATTGCAGGTAGGGGAAATATTTTGGCAGTTGTGGTTGGCTGTCATTTTGTTTTTACATAGAAAGGAAGTGATATCTAGAAGTATTATCTTGGTTTTCTCACTGCTGGTTTGAGTGCCAATCATGCCTGGGCCCAGTATATCCATCCATGTATCTGCTAAGTGTTACAGAGTACCCAAGGAAGAAGACTAAACTTGTGGATTGCATTGGGAGATGGTGGCTCACTGCCAGAAGGAGCCACCATCTCTGTGATTTGGGAGTTGTGAGGAGCTTTGGGTCTTAATAGTTGATTTGTGGCAAGTGGCCCACAAGATGGATTTCTTTAAGGGGGCCCAAGACTGAGAGGGGTGTCTTATATTATACAGCAATGTCTTTAGTTAAATTGTTTGAGCAATAAAAATTAAGTTAACCAAAACTACATCAAATTGGAAAGAAAACCAAATATAATCCAGCTTCTAAATTTAAGTATATTTATTACTGGAGCAAGATCTATTATTGAGTAAAAAAATAGGTTTAATTCAGCAACTTTTGCTTGTGTTCTAATGCTAAAAAAAAAAAACAGTATTTTTGGTGTAAAATCAATAGTGAATAATGAACTATGTCACCAAACTGTACCAATATAGAATATGAGAACAGTAGTTATCATTCGCAAATAGTTGATCAGTGCTGTACAGCTATAAGGGTCAATAATAATATATCTATTAATTTTGAAACATTCCAGATGGTGTTGGTAAATGGTAGAATA
The DNA here is from genome assembly GCA_003788595.2 of Choiromyces venosus 120613-1. Taxonomy (NCBI): domain Eukaryota; kingdom Fungi; phylum Ascomycota; class Pezizomycetes; order Pezizales; family Tuberaceae; genus Choiromyces; species Choiromyces venosus. Next base: position 549,922 of record ML120365.1, read on the forward strand.
GAAGTTGCTGGTACTTCTTTGGAAATTCAGATATCACTAGCTAATCAATAAAATTTATTGATTATTCTCCAGCATTATTGAAGATCTAAGATATCTGTGAACAAACGTATTTGACCTAGTGTTGGGACACTCCCTAGTTATGGGACACTACATAAAATGTGACTACTTAATTGAAAAACTGTTGTAACTTAGACAATATTAAATCATATAAGCTACAAATTGATATGTAAATAGCCAGTTTCCATCCCAATAACCTCTATCAGATTTATATCCATTGAACTAATACAGCTATATGTATGAGTAAATATATACCAAGAGTGATAATTCATGATTGACTTACAAGGTTAAGGTTTTTGAGAAGAGAAAAAATTATAAAATTATTCTACTTCCTGGCACAGGTAGAGATGGTTCTGGGCCGCAATTGGCGAGTGGTAGCAGGTTGATCGGAGCTCTGTTGGAGTCAAGTCATTAGATTTGGTGAAAGTGAATATTATCTGAATGGAAGACTTACTTTATTAGTGGCCTGATATAGTTGATTATCAACCATTTCTTCATCACTGCTAATCTCAGAGTTGTCATCATCAGAGCTGGATGTGATGGCCTCTTCAGCATGGTTCAGGTAAGTCTCTCCTCTTTGATTGGTCTTAGATTGTATCTTTCTCCTAACTTGACCTTTGGTCTCCTTACGCTTTGCCACAGCTTCTGCCTTTTTCTTATCAAGTTCCATACGCTTATGATATAGCCTCTCCAAGTGCTTGGAGCTTAGTAGAAGTCCACCACGTAGTTGCCTTCTATCAGCTTTGGCCGGTTTTGCTAGTTGGCGTACCTTTGCAACTTCTTCCTCTGCGATAACCTTTGCAGCATTGATAGTGCGAGCTTCTTTGATACATTGGGTCAAGAGATCCTTAAGAGCTTTATTGGCAAGAGTTTCCTCTATTTGCTGATTACTGAGTTCAATACGATCGAGCTCAGGGGCTCCAAATACTCTTCCTGCTGATAGACGAAGACCGGGTCGTCTTGTGGCTAGAGGAGTCTGGGGGACCATATTTGCCTGTAAGATAGGATCTCTTAGGATATGATTTCTGTTGAATGGAATCAGCCCACAGGCATGCCAGGCAGACCGGATAGTCTCTGGCTGAAAGGTCTTTTGCCTTGCTCTCTGAAGCATGGGAAAGATGTCACCCTTCTTAATCGTACCATATGGGCCTTGCTGACGTACACGATCTTCTAGCTCTTGCTTGTAATAGGTTGTAAGTGGGCTGAAGATGCCAACATCAAGAGGTTGGAGAACATGAGTCGAATGGGAGGGAAGACAGAGAAGATGAATATTGTGGTCGATAGCATACTTGACAAACTCATAGTTCTCCACATGTGTTGAATGTCCATCCAAGACAAGAATACGATGCTGGTTGATACCATTCATAGGATGAGTTCATGGTTCGAATACTTCCTGAAACCACCGAAAGGTGATATCGGTGTTGGTGTACCCTTTGGGGGAAGTGGCAAAGAAAGCATCTTCCTTCTCTTCGATCTCGATATTTGTATGGTGTCCCATCAAGTGAGCATTTGCCTTGAAGATAATCAGTGGAGGCAAGACTTTGGCTGCACCTGAGATGGCTTCCACAAGAGTAACCCAATCACGACCACCATCCTGGATGATACTTGGATTTCGGCATGAGGCATGGCAAATCATGGTACCTGCTCCTCCCAATCCAATTGCGAATCCCTTTTCATCAGTATTCCAAGTGTCCTCATCCTTGACATGGAACTTGCACCGAATGTGATAAAAGCGATCAAGATGCATCTTAAAGGAATCCAGGTCTGTGGCCAGAGCCCTCTTCCTATCCAAACATCTTCCTACTTTGGCATCTAAGTCAGGATGATGACCCAAAAAGCGGCTGAGCCAATGCTCTCCAACTTGGTCTCTCGAATTCCGTGCATGAAGGAGACTCTGAACCATTTGATAGACATGTCTGCGGTGAGTTGGAAATCCGTAGTCATCCCACTTCTTAATCCATGCACTCAATGCCTCCTCCTCGGAGATGGAGAGAAGCTGCTGGGTTTCGTGAGCTGCCTTGGCTGGGGTTGAATGTTGTGAGATTCGATTATGAAGGGTTGATTTTGGTACTTCAAACGTAAGAGACAATTGGTGGAGTGAAAAAGGTTGGTTGGGAGTCAAGGTTTAAATAGCTCATGTGTATTACAAACCTGGCATGGTTTGTAATGGTTTCATTTGTTAAAAAGGGTTTCGCACATGACTCGATTGAGTCATATGATATTATGTTTTCGCACTATGACTCACGTACGAGTCATAGGGTTTTATATGATTCACAGTTGTGAGTCATAGTTGTTTATGTTTGAATTTGATTGGTATGTTGAGCGTTGACTCATAGGTGTGCCTATGAGTCATGAGGATTAAGAGGCATGACTTCGTTTATACGAGTCATGAGGTTTCGCACATGACCCCTTTAAGGTCATGGGACTTTCACGCATGACCAAGTATGGTCATGAGGTTATATGTTACGCGAGTGTATGAGTCACAGTTGTGACTCATTTGATTTGTAAGCGGGTTGCTGGAAGAACTATATAAGGAGGTCAGTAGGACCTGATAGTTAGTTCTTCACGCAACCACCTAAGTTATTTCCTATCTTATAAGTTATCAATAAAACACCTTTACGCTCTTTATCACAAGAACCAACAATCACGAAGAAGAACAGACTCCATACTAGTTAATACTATAAGGACTTAGTATTGGCAATCGTCAATATCTAAGACATAGTATAAGATAACAAGCATTGAGAATTCTCGAAGAACAGAGAATACAATATAAGATAAGTAAGAATTACTTCCCAGAAAAGCTAACTACAGGATCGTTGCCTGTTGAGAGATATAGGACAGGAAAGATCATATAAGCGGATCGTAACATATGTGCCTTCAAGGCTTCTTGAAGATGCATCTCCTTCATATCCTTGGGAGAAGGCATTAGTGATTGTGTGATATTCGTAAACGTCTAACTTATCGAGAGGTTTGTTGCTTCATATCTTGTGTGAGAGAAGTGTATGTTGCAGAGAACAGAAATGTCGGACACTTGAAATCAACGACTCTAATTAAATAAGAGAGAAGCTCTCACACAGCCTTAGGGTATCATAAAACAGACCCCAAGGAACGTCCTCATACTAAAATATTTCCCACTTTACTTATTTTACTTGGTCATTTTTATCATCAATATTGTTGTTGCAAATTATGTATATATTACTATTTTAGACCAAAAACTGATATTAAAATAGAGAAAAGGGGAAATATTTTTTCGTAGGCTGAGGCTAGAGTTCATCATCTACATTCTAGTAGAGTATTAAATTATTTGATCTCCAACTGGAGCTGTTGTTTACATTTCAATTTCACTGGTTAGATTTTAAAGTCTGTCCCATAACTAGGGAGTGTCCCAACACTAGGTCAAATACGTTAGTTAGAAATCAGGTTTGGGAGATGATTTTTCCTTTCTAATTGCATGATATTTCCAGGTGAAGATAGAAGATGGTAGAATATTACAGGCTTTGAGAAGTTGTTTGTGATATCTATTACTGTGTTTCCATTAGTTAGGAGTTGTTAGCTTATGGCATGTGATTGCTTTACTTTTTGTCTTATGAGTATGGTAGTATTCTTATTATCTCTCTCCCATCATTCCAACACCAATAAGTTAGAGTCATTACCTAAAATTGCTTACTTCCTTGAGGATACTATGTCTGCTTTATATTTCAATAGAAATACTTGTAGTGTCTGGTGTGGTATAACATTCAGGTTAAGTTATTTTTATAACAATAGTACTATGCAGTTGTAGCAGGGTAGTCACCAGAAAAGACTGGAATTACAAGTACTTACCTATGTATGATCTACAGTATATTGCGATAGCAAACAATAATTCTTGTATTGTACAGTTACTACCTTGTCGTAACTATTGTAGGAGGCATTTTCAAAGTTAAAAACATAAAAAATAGTAGGATAGTTGATATATAGTTATGCATTAGTCTACATTAGTATACAAATCAAGTATAGCTAATTATATTAGCATATTCAAGGTGATAGATTTGAAATTCTTAAATGATATCAAGGTAACAGGAGTAATGTTTAGCATATGATATGAAAGATTTTCATCTGATATCATAGTAAAATAGGTGGAACTAATAGATCCTTGGAAACTGCAATCAACTCAGTAAATGAGAATAGCAAAAGAATAGTTGCAATGTCACAAAATAATACCAAGTACTGAATCTGGACAAAAGATAAAAATGAGTAACTTATCCAATGACTTGAAGAGCCAGAAAACTTACATAAAATGAAATAAGGATCTAGTATTTCAAAGCAACGGATTATTGGCATGACTGCTACACAAATTCCTATGAAGTCAGTAGTTAAGGAGGGCTACAAATACAATCTTATGAAATCCTACAAAGTAGTAGTAAAGTTAAATAATTAAATCAGATAGGGACTTACAGAGGAGGACTTGAATATTAGATAGTGAAACTTAAGAGGTATGTATTCTAATTTTTAATTTATATATGTATGATTTAATAGACAAAATAATATAAATATAAAAAAAATTAGGAAATAATAAATAATAAAGAAAGATATTAAAAGGAAAATACTAATTTATAATAGATTGAAGATAAGTAGTTATGATGATATCCATACTTTTCCTGATTAGGGAAGATTTTTGAGGATTGCCCAAATATTCAACTACTGGCATTCTATGACTCAGGTGCAGATATGGTAGATACTCTAACAGCAACCAAGAGTCTACTTAGAGTCATGATGTCAGTTGATAAGGAAGACATTTTAGAGGAACAAGAGTTGGAAGACTTAGCTTTTAAATTGGATAGGGAGGATTATATAGAGAAGAATACTTGTAGTAGAAAAGATGAGAGAGAAGAGAGGTGAGAAATATGTTGGGGGAAGGATGACAGTGTTGAGATAGCTCAAGAGGTACATCTTATGCATAGGAAAGGTAGAAGGTTTTTAGAAGAAAGTGTTAGTGATATGGAAATTATTAGTAGTAAAATAGAAAATATATTGGCAGGAAGAAGAGGGAAGACTTTATGGAAGGAGAGAGATAAAATGGAAAGATACTGGAGAAAAGGAAAAGGAAGTGGAAGGAAACAAAGAGAAGAAAGAATAGGAGGAAGCATACTATAAGGGGAGGTAATTGAATAGGGCCAAATATCAGTACTGGTACCAGTTATTAGAGGAAAATTGTCATCTGTGATATAAGGGCTAGCAAAATATTATTTACTAGAAATGCTAGATGGTGAAGAGGAGGAGGCTGATATTGGTCCATCAAAGGTACCACAAGAGAAAAAGGGAGCTTCGACAGCCCTACTTGATGCTGTTAGCAAATTGGCTTCTGCAAGATCATAAGGAGAGGAGAAAAAGTTCAATTTTTTAAATCATTACTTACAACAATAGAGAGAACTTAGGAATCAAGAGTTGAAGTTAGAACAAGAAAAGTTGGAAATTAAAAGAGAGTAAAATTAGTCCAAGTAGTATTGACTGGAGGTGATGCTACAGATGCAAGTATCACTGTGGGTAGGAAGGGATCAAGGAGGTAGAGGGAGGTCAGTATTGGGGTGGATTCTGAAAAATGAATAGGAAATGAATATCTAAAATTTTGAGGATATTTAAGAAAATTGTCAACCTTTTTTCTCCTATGTGTATTGTTTATTTCATTTTATTGTTTAGTTTATTTTATTATTTATTTATGTTATTTTATTATTATTTATTTATACATATTATTGTTTTAATTTGTAAAAGTATAATTTAATTTATTAATTGATTAAGAAAAAACTCCTGCATTCTGATTCTCCACTCAGTGCTAGCCTGTCATTCAGCTTCAACTTCAATAATTTCATCATCATCATTCTCCATTTTATCTCAATATACTCACCTTTCACTATTTCTAAAAGGTACCCACTACTCATCACTTTCAAAGTTACATAGGAAATTATACAAAACAAAACAAGCTATAATCTAAACCAGTACTCATGCATGATCTTGAGCCCCTCAAATATCCACAGGTAGATTACAAAGTGACCCCCAATAGCCTTCTAATACCCTAAATGCTTGCTTAATTTTCATCCTTGCTTCAGCTAAATGTAGATTAAAATCCCTATATCTGTTAGGCATATGGAAAAAAGGACCAAAATTACCTGGCTTTCACTGAGGAATATTTCTACCATACCCCTGCAGCCCCCATGTAGGGACCTGGTGTCATCACGGTATTACGGCTGAATTGCGTCCCAATACTTTAGCAACAATAAAAGACACCTTCAGCATAATACCATATACGTCATCCCCATCTGTCCGACCGGTTGCTGTCCATAGGATATATGAGAAGGCATCTTTGGCGACTCACAAGAAGTAACTTGAAGAGATTTGGTTAAGTTTTGAGCAAGTTATTATCCTGTACATTAGCAGTTAAATATTGTGGCTGAGGAGTAATGGGACAATTTGGAAAGAAACTGTGAGTGACTTGAATATTGCGAGCCTAGGGCACCAAAGGGTAGCCATAGAGCCAAGCCTCTTGCTTTGAAAGAAGTAGTGCCCCAAGAGGGCCTACTTGAGAGTTAGTATGAGAGGTTTTAGCCTGATGAGCTATTGGCTTGATCCTGAGCTAAAAATCCTGTATGTCCAATGGGCTTTGTGATGCATAAATGTACAATGCAATAGCCATGCTCATTCATTAAAGCTGATCACTTTATGTTTTGAGGCAGAACAATTAGTATAGTTGTCATTAGGGTGACATATTCAATATAAGTTCATATGGTGGAGAGATTGAAGACTACCTACTGGAGGAGTGTTCACACCCCCCAGAGACAATAGGAGTTTGAAGAGATCAAAGCTAAGCAGGGCAAATATTCTCAGGGTCAGGAGTGTTCGCACTCAGGAAAAATAAGAAGTTTTTGATAAGGGTACTTAGATAGTATAGGAGTTGGCTGTAGCCCACAATAACCCAGATGTGGAATATAAATATCAAGGTACTCCCAGGTATTAGAAACATCAAGCAACAGAGAAGAGATCTTATTAATATATTTATTATCTACTCTTGAAAAATTTACTGCACATATATCTTTCTAAGCCTTTGGAAAGACTGAGCCTACTTTAATAATCTTACTTTTTACCTTACTTTACCTTATTTTACTTCAAGAAGTATACAGCTTAGACCAACTGATACTATCTATGGTTGGGCTACCCTATAATAATATCCACCCAACTCATGACTTGCAAGAGGTCCCTTGTATGGAGTCATACAATACCTCATCACCCAGTAGGCCTTATCAGTCAGGATATACTCCTCGGGTTAGGAAAAAAATAAATTTGGCTTTTTGATGAATGTGCTTTCTTTGAAAACTGTAGGATCACCAAAAGAAGCTAAATACCCACCAGCAATAAAAGTAAATCTTCTCTCACTATCACAAATTGCTTCTATATTTATGATATACTGCTTCTTACAATTAAAGTAGGTCTCTCCATAGTATATTAGTTTATGCTGGAGTACAATATCTATTCTACCAAGGAACCAGACATATCCTGAAAACTGATTTGTTTCCTTTATTAATATACATATCCACTGAAAGTCCCTTCCTCTGGGCTATGGCCAGGTAATAAAGTGTGGAAGGAGGCATACCAATATACTAATATAGTGATCATAATATAGGTGAGGGGTCCCTTCTCCAATTCCTAGCTGAGCTGCTCCTCAAATCACAGATACTCCCAATGATCCTATAAAGTATAGTATAGTTGCTAATTGTATCCCTACAGGTTCTTGAGGATTCAGAGAATTGTTTCTGAAAATTGCATCCTCTTGAGGGAGTAAGGTGAGGGTATAGAATGATTCTCAGTTTATTTGAAAAAAGACATGGAATCTGTATTCAAACATAGTATAAATCTATAGTATGTAAATATTTCTCTTCTATTTATTATTATTTTTTTTAAATTTACTTATAATATTCAAGTTTATTAATTTAAAATGAAATTAACATACATGATATGTGAACAAGTACTGACTGCTTAGGATTAGATCCTGTAGTACTAGAAACAGTATTTCAGGTATGATAATCACCAAAAACTCAAGATCTTCTACTATTTCCTCTCTTCCATCTCCTAATCGAATTGTTAAATTCAAATCTGAATTTAATAAGTCAACTAATCCTAAAACTAATATATTATCAAAAGATTTAAGAGTAAGAAGCAATCTGTGAATTCAAGCTCAATATCATGAAGTATTAGGTGAAAAAATTTGCTTGAGTATTTCCAACTCATGATTGCTATTGAAAAGCATGTTTATCAATATCTGGGACAACTAGATATCTAGGAGTTGATGAAAGACTTGAGCTTTTTCTGATATTCAGGGCATTTGTGATGTTGTTTGCACTGTAAGGATATGCTGATATTTCAGATAGTGATTACAACTTTACAAATACTAAAAGCCTTTTACATTACTCATTACTCACCTTCAGACCTTGATCTCTACCTTACACAATTGTATCTTAAAGGTATGGTAATTCTAAGGTGTTTTAACCCCTTTTGTTCATGCCAAGCTTACATTACACTTTTAAGCATGCTAGAAAATCTGGACATTTTTAACTTTGAAAATCCCTAGGGGGTGACAAAAATGGTGCAACACCTTCACAATGCATATCTACACACAGGACCAATGCCGAATACCAGTTCACTACTATATCCCCTGCCAATAAGCCATGCCTAAAACAACAATTTGATTAGAATTATAAGGTCTTTAGCTAGATAAAAGGAAACAATAAGAAATACAAAATCTAGTAGTGAGTTTGACATCCTTTATTAGGCATACTATGACAAAGCCCAATTAACCTTTCTTCCGGGATAGCCTCCACCTTTCTTCTCTAATTTGGCAGCTATCTTTCTGGGTGACTACTTGGTGATATCATGTAGGGTAATAATTCATGTTCAATTGTCTTTTGTTGTTTCTCATTCGAACCATTGATGCTTTTTGGTTAGCAAATGAGTTCGACTCCGGCTGTTCAGCTCTGCTACTACATCGTCATATTGTTTCCTTTAATATTTCTCCAATTTTTGCATTTATTCGGCCAAAATTACTTACATGTATTACTCTGAGTCCCCTTTACTCTCATGTTGAATTCAAAGACTTAAAGTATTCAGGTGGTGGTGGATCTTTTTCGAGGTAAAATAGGAGTTGTTTGTGAGTTCATGAGCGATATGAGCAGGGTTGCATCGTAAGGTGTTGCACCATTTTTGCCCACCCTAGGTACAATAGGAGATAATACATCTTGTCGCACGCCATGCTCCAGCGTAATTAATGGGTAATAATCCGGAACATGAGCCGAATGGGCATAAAATGGAAAGTTTCCAGCACTGTTAAAGATCCCTATTTCTAACAAACATTTATCTCTATCTTTCATTAAATTATCTTGCCTATTATCTCAGAGATGTTCTTGTTTTTTCTATATACATTTCAGTCACCTTCGTCTTTACATTCCCTTCAATTTATTTCTTCCGTTCTTGTTATTTCTCGGTGCTCGTTTCTGGTCTTGTGAATTTTTTTTTTTGTGTTCAAATGTTCTACCGTAGTAGTGTATAATTCTGTGTTCTTTGAGTTCGTCTTTAAGTTACTTTTTCTTATTCACAGTTGGAATCAAAGTTGAGTCTCTAGCTTCAGGACCTGAGTCATCTGCATACATTTTTTTTTTCCAATTTTTAATTTAACCTCTCCCCCTCGTAATGTTTTTGGTCGATATGGTTCAAGTTGCAGTACTGTCGGGCTCGTGGATGGCCACGACATAGATTACGAATTACGACCAAAGTGTGCGGACTACTTATAGGACATGCACAGTGGGTATTGAGAATGTACTTGGGGTGAGATTATCAATTCGGACACCTATAGGCTTAAACCGAACAGTAGTTTTGCAAGTAGTCTGCTCATGGCAACAATGAATGAAGGAGTAGACCACGGAACCCACAAGGAATATCTACATATGATATAACTGCCGACATGAAAGGCTGTAGCGACAATCTCGTCTTGCTGAACCTGGGGGAGCTTCGGTTTTCTTCTGGTATGTAACTTGTGATAGAGGTTTTCTGGAGCTCTGGTGTCATGGTTTTCTCCGTTTTCTTCTGCATGCTTTTGCACCCATTGGATCACATTACTAACTGTAGACTTAGGGATTCCAAGTTCATTCTCGATTGCGCACACCGGTAGACCCCTTTTACTTCGGTTTTATAAAGCTATAATGGCTCCTCTCTCCGCCACACTCGTATCGCTATTTGGGTTTCTTTTTCCTAGCATACTTGGTTGTTGAATTCTAGGTTTCTACAATGGTTGCAATAGCTATGACATATTCACTTTCTTTGCTTTTTTCAAAACTACTGTTTGGTTCGAGCCTATAGGTGTCCGAATTAATAATCTCAAATACCGGGTTTATTTTTATTACCATGAGGGAGGCTAAGAAAAGATGGATATGAGATCTTTGAGATTGTCGCTAGGCTAAGCCATTTGCGAAGAGCAATGATCTCAGAGGATTCTTGGTATCTCTATGAAGTCTCATGTTCTAAAGCTCGCTTGATACCACCACTGACAAGGCGGTCAGGGCCATAGCGATCACGAATTACCAACAGTGAAATTCGGCTACTTATTGTCCAAAATGTTGTGACAGAAGCACTAGGTAGTCTTTCCTTGTAGGCCTACATTTCTGGCGAGTCTCCCAACTTCTTTGAGCACCAATCTGGACACCTGCAAAGTCCAAATGCATCAGGGTCAAGTCAAGTCAAGCAATTATCATTAGGATTTGTTCACAGGGATTAGTAACTCTCTCTGTTATAAAATTTTATTATGATCGGCATGATTATTGGCTTTAAGGGATTGTAAATCACGGGACCGTAGGGATTAATTGAGCTACCCTGATTAAATCTTGATACAAGCTAGTGGGTTTGATCACGGTTGAGCTGCGGTAGAAAAGTCGGAAAACGAAGGTAGGAAGGACGGAATCAGATTGGTGAGAGCGACCAAGCGCTTCAATCAGAGTCACAAATTCCGTGTCTCATTTCGGATTTTTGCTATTAAACAATGTTCAGATGACAAGCATGAGAGAACAATGAATGTGCTGCACCGGTATTTAAACTATCTTATGATACCATACGCCATAGAAGTGGGCCCGGCGGTCAGCATTGACTAAAGCAGCCACAAAAAATTGATACTGTATGACAGAGTACATTTCAAATGGTGCAGAGGAGAGGATGATTTCAGGTGATTTATTGACCTTGAGTTCTGATTGTGTTTTGCCAGGATTTGAGTTGATTGAGTTGAGGATTTGTGCGGTGGTTTGAAGGGGTGGCTGCGCTAGGCTGCTGTGTTACACAAGAGGCTGATTTACTAGTACCGGTAGTATGCTTAAACTACTGTAATATTACTTTCATTATTGCAATACCGTAAGCTGATCTCCATACATATCGTACAGTAGGCACGAGTATTTGTACCAACGACAGCATAAGGCTGAAGAATTTTAATGGCCCCACTTGCCTTGACTTCCAACTCTAAATTACGATATTCCATCCCTTTCACAACTTCAGTTTATTCACAATATTGTAAAATAACCACCACATACTCCACCAAGCAACAAGATGGATCACCCAAGAAACCTGCAACCGAATGCTACCGGCTCAGGTCATCAAAAGAGTTTCAATACGATCAGTAGTTAGAACACAATCTACAACAATACCTACACAGACCAAGAGCAGCAAATTCTGGCATGGTTATCGCCTTTAGAACCTCGCGTGCACCACCAGGATGTGAGTACTGTACACGGCGTCGCGATGGCGAGAGAGTTAGTTTCTGCGGAACGGAGAGTTTGTCAGATGGCGCAACAGCGGAGATGGATCTGGCAAGGCTACGCTGTTCTGTTCCGGAAACCCCGGGGTTGGGAAAACCTATATGAGGTATGAAGGTAGAGCGATTCTGTACGAGCAACCGCCATTGCTAACTAGATATGGTGCTATTCCAGTTCGCTAGTGATTGATACGATATGTGATCAGATCAAAGGGAATAACATCTCCGTGACTTATCTCTACTGTGATTTTCAGGGCTTAAAGGAGCAAACCCCCGCCAATATAATCGGCGCTTTAGTCAAGCAACTTGTGTGTGCACTGGGAACAGTTCCTGCCGAGATTAATACAGCGTTCCACAAAGCAAAACGCGATGGCCGAGGACTTCGACTCCCAGACATTCTGGAACTCTCAAAGGCTACCTTGGCTCCCTTAGAACGTATCTTTATCTGTATTGATGCCCCGGATGAATGTCCGGATAGGGGTTTACCCGAACTCCTGAGCTTGTTGCGTGCCATTTCCCAAGGGTCACCAGGCGTCCGGCTATTCCTCACTAGGAGACCCCATGTTCAAAATGTGGTGGAAAAAATACTTTCCGGATCGTGCTCACGATATCCTGATCAGCACGGATAGCGTAGATATAAGGGAATATCTTGCGAAAGAGTTGGATGCAGACTTGATTCCAGAAGCGATGGATCCTACGTGGGAGGCCGAGATTATGCATCTTATTCCGGGAAGGATTTCCGGCGCGTATGTAATGTCCATGTCTATACCAAAGGCTCCTTGTCATGACTGACAATAGTGCGTAGGTTTCTACTTGTTTCTATAGCTACAATATTAGGCGAGACCACGATCCATAAGAGGCGAGAACAACTTAAGAGAATAACCAATGGAGGCCTTGGCCTGGACGACGCTTATCGCGAGACTTGGGATGGAATAATGGTGAAGCCCGTAGGTCAATCAAAACTCGCCATGGATGCTTTGATGTGGATTTCCCGATCGGAGCGGCCAATGACGAGTGAAGAGCTATGCTTTGCTCTTGGTGTGGAAATAGGTTCTCAAGATGTCAATTCCCAAAATATCGCTGGCACAAAAGCAGTGCTGGCCTCGTGCATTGGACTTGTCACTCTGGATGAGAAGTCGACACTCCGGTTGGTGCATTTCACATTTCAAGAATACCTCAACAGTCATCCCGAATATTTCCGAAACGCCTACACGACAATGGCGGAAGTCTGCTTGACGTATCTTAACCATGACTCAGTTAATAAACCTCCGACTTCTCTCACTTACGCCCTCAAAGGTGCACCCTTCCTTGAATATGCATCGGCTTACTGGGTACTCTTTGTGACACACGGAATGACAGAAGGCGTAAAGTCGCTTGAGCTTCAGCTTCTTGATGAATTCGATCAAAATATCTCAGCGCAAATTCTTGCTCGAGAGAGGAGATTGTTGTACCGGGGGCAATCCCCGATTGGATTCACTGGACTTCACTACGCGGCATACTTTGGTTTTGAAGAGAATGTTATATTTCTGTTGGAGAAGGAGGATTGTGATATCTCCACGACTGATTTCGAGGGCCACACTCCGCTATCATGGGCTGCAGACAATGGAGATGAGTCAATTGTGAGGCTACTTCTCCGCTGTAATGAGGTCAATCCCGACTGGCAAGACATTGGGGGGGAGACACAACTCTTACTGGCTGCCTGGAAAGGGTACGAAGGAATAGTGGAGCTCCTCCTGGACGGGAAAGAGATCAACCCCGACGCGAAAAACATTGGGGAGAAGACACCGCTCTTGCTGGCTGCCAAGAAAGGGCACAAAAGAATAATGAAGCTCCTCCAAGACCACAAACACTAAACTCGACCTTTACCCGCTCTCCTCCCGAGCACCCTCCCCGCTTCCCGAACCTGCCACAGACGGTACTGATGTCCCAGCATCCCCCCATCCACAACTGGAAGTTGTCGAAGCAAATACAACCGTACCCGCACCTACACTCACTCCCCTTCCCCCTCCACCTCTGGACTCTCCTTCCAACAGGACAAAACTACTCCCCGTCTTCTCACCCCTAGCATGCCCATCTTTGGCGGCCGCTGTTGCAGTAATACCTGTTGTTATACTTGTCGCCTATTGCTTGAATTATTCCCACTATCTTGCATCTTGAATATTCCCTCTCTGCTCCCCGTGTCTGTTTCGGTCTACCCTGTCCTATACTCGTTTTTCTCCTATTCCTGGTGGGAGGTAGTACTCACGGCTAATGGCCTTTGCTTTTTTTTCTTGTCTTTTTTTCTTTTTTTTTCTGCTGCGAGATTAGTTATTTACTAGTATATTGCGTTGGCTCGAATGTGCATATTCCATGTATTAGTGGTGTTCTTGTCAAGTCATGGATTATATGTTTCCCTTTGGAATATATGGGGGTTTTGGCGTCTTCCTTGAGTGGAGTTACCTGGGAGATTCATCGGGTATCTTTTTTTATTCCTATTCTAACTTATCCATTACATGCTACTTTATTATTTTCTTTTATTTTTATTTTTATCTGGGGGTTTTGGAAGCCAGCTTGGAAAAAAGATTTTCTTTTTCATCGTACTGGTCTCTGGGTGGGTGAGTTTTTCACTTTTGTGATTTTTTCTCCAAGCCGTTTTTGTCGATCCTCAACGAAGGGCATGCATGTTATCTATTATTTTTTCGAGAGTGCGATTCTTGCTGGCTTTGATTCTTTTAAAATGATTTTCTCCTAATGGGCCGGACAGAGATAATCCAATGTCACTTTAATGACCAATAGACTCGAATATCTAGAGACTCTCTGAGAAGACTCATTCCTGTCCGTGCATCATACGGAACCCCCTACAACCTTAGAAGTTTGGGTTTGATGGGTAACCCACACTTTGCCCCAACGGAACACAACCTAACCCAAAGTTACAAATATCTGACCCAGTCCAGACGAACCCGGATAGACCTGGGTTGGCCCAAAAATATGAGACCCAATTACAAGCCATATTTGAGATTGCCGCATATGAACGCGGAGGTCAGCGAAGCGTGGGAATGATGTTGGGAGGTTCAAAACGTCTGGACTAATGTCATAGGAGGCGATTTAGAAGGTGGGCCGAGGTTGATGTTGGAAGCACACTTCACTACCAATTCTCTTGTACAGTCTAGCAGTATGATCACTTGACAAGTGTATCTGTGTTGCAAATTAGCTGTGTGTCTTTGGCGATTACCGCAATGCATCGAAGGTACCTCAATTGAATTAATCGGGCAGGACCGGTAATATTGCACTGTAGTTGTCGATCGGAGGATTCGCTCTGGAAGGAAGATCGATCAGTTAATCGTTCATGTAAAGTTACTGGAGGTGGATAGGAAGGAAGGATAGCAACATCGGAAGTGAACATAATGCAAGAATTTGGACACCGGTGAGGTACCGGGATCACGAGTGACGATTGATGTTTGTTTCGCATCTTCCCTGTATTTTCTTTATCAGTTATGTTGGGTATTTAAGCTGCTGTATTTTCTTAAGCCGCAATTCGATCGAGTTTCTCACCTCGAAATATGAGAATTGACTTCAATCTTCAAGTTTTTTTTTTTTTTGAGAAGCGAATGGACCGTCTGCTTTGATGAGTACGCGCCGGACTTTATTCAAGAAGGTACTCCGGATGTGGTCAACCGGTCGATAAGAATAATGGCCTGGAGTAGCTTATCTACGGTAATGGCAGCAGGGATTAGGCGAGCGATGAGAGAAACTGGTGGTAGAACTATTTGGTTTAAGGGCTCTGAGAAGTTAGTTGGCCCTTGTTGTTGCTAATGTGCGGCGTTCTCCTCTGCACCACTATACGCTTTTGGAAATACGAAGGTATTGTAGCAGCGGCAGATCAATTGATTGACTTAACATATCTAATGCAGGGGAACTGAAGCACAACATCTATATCCCACATAAGTGACATCGGGTACTCAACCGAGGATTCACCTCCACTAATGTACAAGTACTCCGAATAGTCAGTAGGAAGCCGACACTGAACTGTAGTTTTCCCAAAACACGTGTTGCGATATTGTGGTTTGGTACTTGCTTCCTACTCACTATTGCAGATACGGAGATGTACATGGAGGTATACGTGGAGGACGGGATTACGCGTAATGCCTTACGTACCCCAAGTGGAATATATATATACCGGTCATTTCCCCCCCTTAGTTAGGTTTTAATGCAATCAACGATTTTCCGCTGCAAACAAACCGTTCCTATTTCAACAACACGCGTACATTAGATGACGAGTGAGACCATGTGATGCTGGAGTCAACCGGTGATGGCCAAGAATACTAGCAGGACTAGAGTGGAAAAACATCGTTAGCAACATGTAATACGCTTTATGGATATATTTACAGGTAAATAAGGTACGTACTAGTATACAAATTTGAAATTGAGGGATGAGGATGGTTTTGTTGGAGTGGTAGTTTTCTGGTATTTCCTTTGTTTCCCTTCGTTTGATGTTCGTAGCCCGTGGTTGTACAAGTGCCTGTAGATTTCCCTCTTTAGTTAGTATCGATTGAGCAAGTAATCAAGACTGCTTCAAACATAAAGAAGATTGCCTCACTTTATGATGGAGTAATCCCACCATAGTTATTAGGTTGTGGTATTAGCTTGGCAAGTAGTTTAGCTATTTGCCCTTCAAGGACTGTTAGGTCCATTGTCTGTGACGTTGGTGGGCCTACACAAGTAACCCACCACCACTTGTATTTAAGCTACCATAGATCTCTCTCTCCTCTCATAGAATAACGCATAAACGAACACCTTACACACACTCACCGTTACGATCGTTCACCACCACTTGTGATTTTTGCTTGTGCTTTATCAATTCGCCATCACTTTAGTCCCCCCTTCCTTCAATATTATCAAGATAGTGGAAGATTTCCTAATCTCCTAGAGGACACCGGTTAGAGTCAAGAAAAACAATCGTGTGAAAGTTGGCATTCCACCGGAAATTCTAGACCCGAAGATAAGAGAACCGTCTTCCTTTCGCTCTGCTCTACCTTTCTCGGAAGCTGAAATCTCAATCTGCACCAGTGCGCATATGCTCTACTTCCTTTTGAAGGCTACAACGCAAGGGGGTTATATGCAGTACATGAACCACACCGCTGATGTTGGAAATACGCTGACCTGACTGCGAGAGTCGACCAGTGATGGCTTCTACATGTTCCTTGTGCAGCTCCCAAGCCATCGGAGACAGTAACCGCTCCAAAGTTGGGCCTGCAGTTAGTCTGCAAAATAGTGCACAAATTTCACCATTTCAACAACATCCATCTTACGATCTGCAGGCATTGATGGTTAAGATTAGTAAACCTTATGAGTATTGAACCGCCATCACTTCAACAGCGAAAAAACTTAAATACAGAAAATCCTTACAAATCAATTCGACATTGCAACAATGCCAGCTAGGACTACTAGCCGTTTTTTTTTTTAGTCTCCGGAATGGGAAAAACAGAGGTGATTCAGTTACGGTATCATTGAAGGCCTCACTACAGTAATCCACGGCAAGCGAGAACACAGTGACGCGAGAACGCCCATCCCAATTGTATAGGGCAGGGTTTATTTGTATGGGCATTCTCGCTATACCGTGGCTCTCTTTGCCGTAGAATACTGTAACATCAAATATTGAGGGAGATACCGTGACCTGGCCTCAAGAACGTATAACTCACATTACGGAGACTTAAAAAAACGGCTGGTACATCTGGACCGACCATTCGAGAATAGCGGTAGCTTGCAGAAAGACTGCTAAGGTATGATGGCACGATACATTTGTGGCTATGGGGGCTTTCCGAAGAGAAATGGTAGTTTTCATTCCTTTCGCTACTGGGCAAAAAGGTAGTTGTACTATCATACTTGTACGTATATACAGTGCCGTGTGTTGCATGCTCACGGAAAATCGCTCACTAGGGGCTTTTCAAGTTGGATTTTCAGAAAATTGAAGAAGCATCTTGACACTAGGAGTACCGTAGTACCTGCATGGCAGCCAAAAGGTTAACCGTAAATACCTGTACTTACTGCAATTTTTTGGAAATCCGCGCCCACCCTGCTTGTTAGAGATAAGTTAGTACCCGTACGGTAGTGGAGAGGGAAATTATGTAAACCAGCTGGATTACACAAGGTGCAGGTTGGGTGTGTCCTATTGGAACTTTCGCTGTTATGATAATGAGACCCCACCATACAAGCGCCCTGGACCCTGTACCGTAGTACCTTCGCATCACCAATAAGGCTGGACAAGTGTTATGCCCCCTCTTTCCGCTGAACACCAACTCTGTGACATTCCATCGCTTTCACAACTTTCATTTATTCACGACACCGGTAGAACTACTACTACACATTCCTGCTAACTAAGATGGATCACTCTAGAAACTTGCAACCGAATGCTACCGGCTCAGGCCACCAAAACAGTTTCAATACGACTAACAGTTACAACACTACCTACAACACTAACTACACAGACAAAGAGCAGCAAATTCTGGCATGGTTATCGCCTTTAGAACCTCGTGTGCGTCACCAGGATGTGAGTACACGGCGTCGCGATGGCTTAGGGAGTTGGTTTTTGCGAAACGAAGAGTTTGTCAGATGGCGCGACGGCCGAGATGGATCTAGCAAGGCTACGCTGTTCTGTTCCGGAAATCCAGGGGTTGGTAAAACATACCTGAGGTAGGAGGGAGCGATCAAATACAAGCAACCGTCATAGCTTACTAATTATCATATAATTCCACCAGTTCGTTAGTGATTGACACGCTTTATGACGAACTCGAGGAGAATAACGTCGCCGTCGCTTATCTCTATTGCGATTTTCAGGGCTTAAAGGAGCAAACCCCTGCCAACCTGATAGGTGCTCTGGTCAAGCAACTTGTGCGTGCTTTAGGAAATGTTCCAGAGGAGATCGATAAAGCATTCCAAAAGGCAAATCGCGGCGACAGAGGACTTCGACTCCCAGACATTCTTGAACTCTCAAAGGCGACTCTAGCTCCCTTCGAGCGCATCTTTATCTGTATTGATGCCCTGGATGAATGTCCGGATAGGGTTTTACCTGAGCTCCTGAGCTCGTTGCGTACCATTTCCCAAGGGTCGCCAGGCATCCGGTTATTCTTCACAGGGAGACCCCATGTTCAAGGTCTGGTGAAAAAATACTTTCCCGATCGTGCTCATGATATCCCTATCAGCACGGACAGCGCAGATATAAGGGAATATCTCGCGAAAGAGTTGGATGCAGACTTGATTTTAGAAGCAATGGATCCTACGTTGGAGGCTGAGATTATGCATCTTATTCCGGAAAGGATTTCTGGCGCGTATGTCATGGCCATTACCATATCAACAGCCCCGAGTCATGACTGACCATAGTACGTAGGTTTCTACTTGTTTCTTTAACTATAGGTGCAATATTAGGCGAAACCACGATCCATAAGAGGCGAGAACAGCTCAATAGAATGACAAGTGGGGGCCTCGGGTTGGGCGACGCTTATCGCGAGACTTTGGACAGAATGATGGCGAAGCGCGGAGGTCAATCAAAACTTGGCATGGATGCTTTGATGTGGATTTCCCGATCAGAGCGGCCAATGACGAGTGAAGAGCTGTGCTTCGCCCTTAGTGTAGAAATAGGTTCTCAAGATGTCAACTCCCAAAATATCCCTGACATAAAAACAGTGCTGGCCTCATGCCTTGGACTTGTCACTGTGGATGAGAGTTCGACACTCCGCTTGGTGCATTTCACATTTCAAGAATACCTCAACAGTCATCCCGAATATTACGGAAATTCCTGCACGACAATGGCGGAAGTCTGCTTGACGTATCTTAACCATGACTCTGTTAATGAAATTTCGGTTGATCACACTTCCGCCCCCAAAGGTGCACCCTTCCTTAAATATGCATCAACTTACTGGGGGTTCTTTGTGACACACGGAATAACGGAGGGCGTAAAGTCGCTTGTGCTTCAGCTTCTTGATGAATTCGATCAACATATCTCAGCGAAAATTCTTTGTCGAGAGAAGGGGTTGTATGGGGTAAGATCTCCTATTGGATTCACTGGAGTTCATTGCGCAGCATACATGGGGCTTCAAGATATTGTGATATCTTTGTTGGAGAAGAAAGATTTGGATATGTCGATGACTGATTTCAAGGGCCGTACTCCGCTATCATGGGCTGCCGACAATGGGCACGAAGAGATAGTGAGGCTCCTCCTGGACTGTAGAGAGGTCAACCCCGACTCGAAAGACAATTATGGTAGGACACCACTCTTGCTGGCTGCCTCGAGAGGGCACGAAGGAATAGTGAAGCTCCTCCTGGACCGGAAAGAGGTCAACCCCGACTCGAAAGACAATCATGGTAGCACACCGCTCTTGCTGGCTGCCCCGGGAGGGCACGAAGGAATAGTGAAGCTCCTCCTGGACCGGAAAGAGGTCAACCCCGACTCGAAAGACAATAATGGTATCACACCACTCTTGCTGGCTGCCTTTGAAGGGCACGAAGGGATAGTGAAGCTCCTCCTGGACCGGAAAGAGGTCAACCCCGACTCGAAAAACAATCTGGTAGCACACCACTCTTGGTGGCTGCCCAGTATGGGCACGAAGGAATAGTGAAGCTCCTCCTGGACCGGAAAGAGGTCAACCCCGACTCGAAAAACAATCATGGTAGCACACCACTCTTAGGGGCTGCCGAGGAAGGGCACGAAGGAATAGTGAAGCTCCTCCTGGACCGGAAAGAGGTCAACCCCGACTCGAAAAAAAATCATGGTAGCACACCACTCTTGCCGGCTGCCTCGGAAGGGCACGAAGGGATAGTGAAGCTCCTCCTGGACCGGAAAGAGGTCAACCCCGACTCGAAAAACAATCATGGTAGCACACCACTCTTGGTGGCTGCCCAGTATGGGCACGAAGGAATAGTGAAGCTCCTCCTGGACCGGAATGAGGTCAACCCCGACTCGAAAGACAATCATAGTAGCACACCACTCTTGTGGGCTGCCTCGATAGGGCACGAAGGAATAGTGAAGCTCCTCCTGGACCGGAAGGAGGTCAACCCTGACTCAAAATACGATAAAGGTAGCACACCACTCTTGCTGGCTGCCCCGGGAGGGCACGAAGGAATAGTGAAGCTCCTCCTGGACCGGAAAGAGGTCAACCCCGACCCGAAAAACAATCATGGTAGCACACCACTCTTGGTGGCTGCCCAGTATGGGCACGAAGGAATAGTGAAGCTCCTCCTGGACCGGAAGGAGGTCAACCCCGACTCGAAAGACAATTATGGTAGGACACCACTCTTGCTGGCTGCCCCGGGAGGGCACGAAGGAATAGTGAAGCTCCTCCATGACCACATGAACACCAAACTCGATCCCAACCTGCTCCCCTCCCGTACGCCCTCCCCACTTCCGGAGCCTGCCACAGACGATACTGAGGCCCCAGTATTCCCCCACCAACAACCTGGAGTTATCGAAGTAAAGACAACCGCACCCGCACCTACACTCACTCCCGTTCCCCCTCCACCTTTGGATTCTCCTTCCAATAAGACAAAACCACTCCCCGTCTCCTCACCCCTAGCACGCCCATCCATGGCGGCCGCTGTTGCAGTAATACCTGTTGCTATACTTGTCGCATATTACTTGAATTATTCCGAGTATCTTTCATCTTGAATATTTCCTTTCTGCCCCCCCGTGTCCCCTTCGGTCTACCCTGTCCTTTACCCGTTTTTCCCCTACTCCTGGTGGGAAGTAGTACTCACGGCTAATCGCCTTTGCTTTTCTTTCTTGTCTTCTTTTTTTCTTTTTTTCTGCTTCGAGATCAGTTATTTACTCGTATATTGCGTTGGCTCGAATGTGCATATTCCTGGTACTGGTATTCTTGTCAAGTCATGGATTATATGTTTCCCTTCGGAATATATAGCGGTTTTGGCGTCTTTCTTGAGTGAAGTTACCTGCGAGATTCATCGGGTGTGCGTTTTTTTTATTCCTATTCTGACTTATCCATTATATACTTTATTATCTTCTATCATTTTTCTCTTTTATATGGGGTTTTGGAAGCCAGCTTGGGGAAAAGATTTTTCTTCATCCTACTGCTCTCTGGGCGGGTGAGTTTTTCACTTTTGTGCTTTTTTCTCCGAGCCATTTTTGTCGATCCTGAATGAAGGGCATGCATGTTATCTCAATTTCCTTTTTCTAGACTGCGATTCTTCCTAGCTTTGATTTTTTAAAACGCTTTTCTCCTCATGAGCCGGATAGAGATAATCCAATGTCATTTTAATGACCAATATACTCGAATACCTAGAGACTCTCTGAGAAGACTCAAACCTGTCGGTGCATCCTACGAAACCCCCTACAACCTTAGAAGTTCGGGTTTGATAGGTAGCCCACACTTGGCCTCAATGGAACAAAACCTAACCCAAAGTTACCAATATCAGACCCAGCCCAGACGAACCCGAATAGACCTGGGTTAGCCCACAAACATGAGACCCAATTACAAGCCATATTTGGGATTACCGCATATGACCGTGAGGAGGTCAGCGAAGCGTGGGAATGATGTCGGGAGGTTCCAAACGTTTGGACTAATATCATAGGAGGCAAGTTAGAAGGTTGGCCAAGGTTGATGTTGGAAGCACACTTCGCTACAAACTCTCTTGTGCAGTCTACCAGGATGATCGCTTCACAACTGTATCTATGTTGCAAATTAGCTGTGTGTCTTTGGCGATTACCGCAATGGGTCGAAGGTATATGGGTGGAATTAATCCGGCAGGACCGGTAATATTGCATTGTAGTTGTCGATTGGAGGACTCGCTCTAGAAGGAAGATCGATTACTTAATAGTTCATGTAAAGTTACCGGAGGTGCATAGGAGGGAAGGGAGCCAACATGGGAAGGGAGCCTTATGGAAAGATTGGACACCGGTGAGGTACCGGGATCGCGAGTGACGTCTGGTGTTTGTTTTGCATCTTCCCTGTATTAGTCCTGTCAGGTGTTTAAGCTGCTGTATTTCCTTAAGTCGCGATTCGACCGAGTTTCTTACCTCAAAATATGCGAATCCACTTCAATCTTCAAGTTTTCTTTTGAGAAACGAATGAACCGTCTGCTTTGATGAGTACGCGCTGGACCTTATTCAGAAAGGTACTCCAGATGTGGTCAACCGGTCGATAAGAATGATGGCTTGGAGTGGCTTTCCCACGATAAGGGTGTGAGATCGTATTTATACACGTTCGTATAATACCGTATAATACCAGATAAAAACCGTATATTATTCTAAAAATACATATTTCGTCTGACCCCTAAAGAGTAATATTACAAAATCTGGAAAATGGAGTGAGAATCTGAGGAGATAGAGAAATATGAGAACTCTTTAAGGCTTAAGAGTAACTGCTTCAAACCTATCATAAACCTAACAATCTTTGGTTATCACCCATTGTCATCTCTTACGGTTAATTTGGAAAGGTTGTCAGAACAATTAGGCAATTAAATGTCCATCCAAGGAGCAAATAACTAACATCGAGTATCATATTCTGTCTTTTAAGAAAGATTCGGGGGCCAGGGCTAATGCTATAGGGTTAGAGATTTTAGGGTCCGTATGTATCGTATGTATGGTGTAAAAAGGAAGGGAAAATATATGATAATATACCTATATTTGATTACCCTAGCACCACTGCACACGTACATCAGATGACGAGTGAGACCGTGATGCTGGAGTCCGCCGGTGACAGCCAAGAATACTCTGTAGTATAGATAGAGTCGGGGGGGAAATAGAACACACCATTGAACCATACAACAATTTCCCCCTGGGAGCGCGAAATAGATACTGCACAGCAAGCACAATAAACCCTGCACATATCCCCACTATCCCCTTCCTCCTTTCCATGTCCACCATGCTTCACTCTATCCCTAACCTTCATCCCCGGAACTCACGATCACCCACCTCCACCGGTCTTTATTCAAAAGCACTATACAATAATACGATAAACGTGTGATAAGCGCTGCACGTAAGAAGACAGTAAAAAAACGATTCCCCCTCTCATTTTTTTCTACGGTGGATAGTCTAGTCTCGGTAGTACAGTATACGAATGATGATAATCTCCACCAGACTTGAGTCCAGTGTAGATGGTTTAGAGCTGGGCTGACTTGGTGAGGAGGAAGAGGGGAGTGTTCATTTGTTGGCTTCGTCGGTGGTTTGGTATGGTAATGGGGAAAGCTGTTGTAGTTGGTTTGGCAAACATTTGGACTTAGAGCAGTGCCTTCACTCTCACTATAAGGGATTTGTTTTGGGGGATCTGGTAGAAGGTTAGTTTGAGTACTACCGGTACAGAATTCAAGTAATACGTAGGAGAAAATATTCTGCTTTTCCCAAGCTTTCTTTGAATCCATTTGATATACCGGTAGTTGATAATCTCCAGCAGTGACAGCACACCTCTAACTTCCGTGCGCACCTATCCCCACTAATACAACCTCACTACTACCAAAAAAAACAAAATTCCCTCCCATAATAATCCAGGCCCGCCCCCCTAGATATAGTTCGGTGACATAGTCCATCGTTGGTCGCCCATCGTACCTCGTCACAATATACCAAAACCACACACAATTGGAAAGAAAATCAGATGTGATCCATCTTTTAAATTTAGGTGTATTTATTGCAATAGCAAGATCTATCGCTCAGCAAAAAAATAGACTTAATTGAGCAACTTTTGCCTGTGTTCTAAAGCTAAAAAAAAAGAAACTGTGTTTTTAGTGTAAAAAGAATGCCCTGATGAACTATGCCACTGGACTGTATAGAGGATCGAGAAAAGTACAAGAATGTACTGGTTCCAGAGGGGTCGAACCCTCAATCTTAGTGTTAACATTTGAATAATATTAGCACCACGCGCTAACCAACTGAGCCATGGAACCTTGATGAAACGTAGCAAATTGACATATAAGAAAGTTTTTTCAACGCAGTGGTCTTCTGTTAGAGAACTTTCATGGCGTTTTCCCCAGGGGGTTCTGATAAAGTACTAACATCTACCCCCCAACCACAATTTCCAAGACCCCCATTATCCCGTTCTAGTATTACTCCTATATTTTTCCCCAAAAATATAGAGACCTAAAAACCCAAGTTTCAATACATGCACTAGCAAGTGCCAGCACAGACCACACCCCACAACTCCCAAACAACCAGAGAATTGTATAAGTACGGCACTGTGGGGCGGATTCGTGGTTGGTGGTTTTTCTATATACAGCAGATAGATTTCCTACAACACTAGTTAGTTTTTACATAGTTCGGGTATCATAGAGGGTTGTCAGGTGTGTGCTGAGTGGGAACGGAGTGTTCTTGGTTGAGTGGTAACAACCATCCTCTCCTCCTGAATACAGAACACAGATGACAGACGATACGAGACACCGGATGCCACGAACGATATCGCGAGCGAAACCGACGACAACTGTACCTAGCTTTAGCGACTACTCCCAACGGACTGGGATACGATAGCCTAGCTAAATATAAAAGCCTTTTTCTCTTCTTCCGTTTTCTCTTTTCTTTCCTCCTGTGAGGCGTCGATTGCCTTGTCCCCTTACCAGTGAGTGAAGCTGGTCGATTGTTTGTCTTTCCCTTTGGGACCCGGTTTGGTCCTTTCAGTGCGCATCTTCCTTACTATCCTCATTCGCTTCCTAGGATCCTAAATCCTTGCTTACCATCATTTAGTCAATCTATAACTTCTGCATAGTGTCTATACGCCTTAACTACTCAATTCCCTTCAGGAGCAGTGGTACGCCATGTGGTGATCATGAGGAATCACTCGCATTTTCCACTACGAGACTGTCGGAGGTCACGAGTGAAGTGAGGGAACGAAGATAGAATGAAGTGAAAAACAGTGTATATTGTTGGCTGTGTTATCAAGAGATACATGTCTGAGATCTTCCTACTTATACCCATAAGGGGTATCCATATACGGTGATATGATATTTGACCTCTGCCTGTGTACCGGGCAGCACGACAGGTGTACATTTCATCACATTGAAGTAACACTTCCAACAGAGACGACCGTACCAGATTCATTTCTTATCCCCCCACGGGCTTTCCAAATACCCGCCCGGAACAGAACCAGAAACCCAAATCAATTAACCAGCAAGCCATTTGTCCAATACCATATTTAACAACTACCGCGCATTAGTACTGCATTCCGAAAGCTGTGATGCCAATATCTACCAGAATTAATCACCTTCACAACTCTTACTCCCACTCCTACAGTCACTGAGTAGTTTCCCAGTCGAGGTAGAAAAGTACTTATCCTCGCCCTCCGTGGTTATCATCTACGGTAGCGTACTATACTTGAACATGACTGTTGTGGTTTTGGTGGAGAGTGCTGTGCTGTGAGAGTTGGGATATACTACAGTAATAGTATTGCACCGGGGATGGATTGAATGCTGGAGGTAGCATGGGGGGCTTATCCATGTTCCACATACCGGGTTTGACTTTAGATTGGGTTTTGTCGTAGAGTATGTTTTGTATGGTATCATAGGTCTTGTGTTGTGGGCATGTGGTGTCGTATATGTTTGGAATTGGTAAAGATATAAAGTTACTCCCAATGCTAATTTTTTTTCCACCATTATTTAGCGGATGTATCGTGGGGATTCATGGTTAATTGAAGCTATGATGCCTAAATAGATTACACCTATCATACGAGTATTGGTGCCAGCAATAGGTCATTAATCATAAAATACCGTAAGAACTCGAATAAACGGACCATGTGCTGGGTAGTCCAAAATTTCCTCCTTTGGAAAAGGGGCGAAAAACACACCAAACAACCTGCTTTCCGAAACAAATAAAAAAGAAAAAACACCAGACCTTACTAGGAGAGGCAACTCCAACATCCTAGCAAAAGGTCCGTTTATTCGAGTTCTGACGTGTCATGGAATACTGACCGTTACCGTGCTGAGAGCTATCGTAGATGCCCATGGTTATCTGCTCCTATCGTACTGTATCTGGTATCATAGTTAGAAGGATCATATCAATTCACATCAAACTCCCATTCAGTACTTGAGCACACGTCCTGTCCCGATGATAGCATCCTTCAGAGAATGGCCAGGCACCCGGAAGGCAAGAATGGTCTACCATACTCTCTGCTTCTGGCGATTGTTCACATTGGCTTGCTTGCTCGACGGAGTGGTGTAGAACAATAAGGCGCTGATCGCTGTTCAGGTAGCTGCTCAGACTGTTTGTGCGGCAAGGTGGAAGGATGGTGATGAGACTCGTTCATGAAAAAGGAAAAAGCGTGCAGACTTTGAGCCTCATGGTCGAAAAGCTCCTTCTTGATCGCCAAGCTTAAGGTTGATGGATTGAGTTGAGTTATTACGTAATTTACACACCCAATCCTTCGACAAAACAATCTGCGGCTGAAAATTCTCTTGTGTGAAGTTACAAGTGTTGTCATAACACCGCAAGAGTAAGATTCTTCACACCACTCAACTCGATTGACGCTTTTTCACTATACTGAGAATAATTATTCATGAAGCCTTTAAGATTTGTCCAGGCAAGGAATTATTCGGATTTTGAAGAAAGTCCTCGCCTAGCTCCAGATATGGAGACCCCCCAAATTCACAAGTGTCACTCGAGTAACAGGGTTCTCATGACCTACTGTATGTGCCATTAAGACTACGACGATGGACAGTTCAGCCTAAAAGGTGCTCTAGAGATTTGAGTAATTATTTGCCAAATAAATTCGATATTGCAGCAATGTCAGTTAGGACTACATCTGGGCCGACCATTCGAGAATATCGGTAGCTTGCAGAAAGACTGCTAAGATGTGATGGCAAGATACATTTGGGGCTATGAGAACGTTCCGAAGAGCAATGGCAGTTTTCATTCCTTTCGCTACTGGGCAAAAAGGTAGTTGTGCTACTTGTATATACAAGGGTAGATCATGTATTGATGGTGCAGCAGTAAAAGAACACCCCGCGCCGAATAGTACACCAAGATACAGTTCGCCTGAAGAAATGCCTATTTTGTCCACCATTAGTGGATGTAAAGAGAAAGAAAAAAAATGGGTTCATAGAATAGACAATACCTATCTCAGCATATCTATCATGAAATTAGCTCTTATTTGACAACTCTAGCAGAGTTTTGTGGGTTGTGCATTGAAAGGGTAGGGGTTGCTTGTTTAATTACTCTGGTGTAAAAGCATCGTCAACAACCCTGCTCCGTACCATCAATTCATGATCTACCCTTTTACCGTATATTGCACGCTTGCACGCACGCACGGAAAATCACTCACCAGGTGCTTTTTGAGTTGGATTTTCGGAAAAGTGAAGAAGCATCTTGACACAAGGAGTACCGTAGCAGTGTGCCTGCTCGGCAGCCAAAAGGTTAACCGTAAATATTTGTACTCGGATACTAGGGCTAGTCCGTGAACACTGTTGTATTGGTCAAGTTGTCATAGACAACCCTCTCAGCAAATAAAAAATCACAAAGCATTCACGGAATTTCTTCTCTTTCGCAAGTTAAAGGCTTAGCTGCTTACGAGCCACTAAACCTTCATGGGTTAGGGGTCTTGGGGCAGGACAGGGGGATTCACCCAATCAACGCCCTTTGAGTGATTTTCACGATGGCTTCAAAGTCTTTATTCTTACCTTGGATGATTCATTGTTTTCAATGCTCCTTGGCTCACTTTCTTTTGTTCGGCTATTGATATGCTACCCATTTGTCCTATTGTTGGACCAACAGCATTTGCCCTATCATTGGACCAAAACCACCTGGAACCACATTCTTTTTTGCTTTGGCAGACAGCTGGGACTACAGCTCACAGTTTGAGGAGCCTCTCAGGGCCTGAGTCCATACCTTCTTTGTCGACACTGCCTAGTACAGACATGAACATGATTCTGATAGCCTTCTATTCTTTTTTGCACCTTTCCAGGATGTATAAACCCACCTGCCTCTGGCACATAAGACCTAGGAGTTGAGTTTTTTATTTCTCCTAGGCAACTATCGTAGGTCCTGGGCAACCCCCAGGCAACCCAATATGATGGGGTGTCATCACCTCCCCCCTTGGAGGGATGGCTTTGACCCCCAAAATTATTCACCACACTTTGGATTTTCTCAAGCTGGGGGTTTTTAACCAGTTGCCTTAGTGTGGTTACACTACATCGGAAGTCCTGGCCTCCCAGGTAATGCTATATTTCCTTGGTACATGACCACTGGGCACAGAGGTGATGGAGTGGGTTTCTTTTGTTTTTTAGCTATTTTGGGGGTTGAGGGTGGCTGCTCTTTTTGGCCTGGAAAGGAGGAGATATCTGAAGGTGTCATCCTAGTGATTGGCGATCGCTTGTAGCCCTGAGCAAGCTGCTGGTAGCTACCATTGGACTATAACCCTGTATACTTGCTAAGTATGACGGAATATCAGAGGAGGAGGATCAAACTGATGGATATGGTCGGAGAGGGTAGTTGGCTGCTAGGGAGGGTTTCTTTTGTGGTGGAGGGTCAGCGAGATAGCAGGAGGGCTATTAATGATGTTTTTGTGGCAGGTGGCCAGGAGGTGGATTTCTTTAAGGGGGCCCTTGGCTGGGGGGAGTATGGTGAGGGACTTCTATACCTGGAACACTAAGTGAGGAACACGAGAGTAGAAGTCAAAACCTAAAGAAATGTCAACAACAATGTATGTGAAAAAAATAACTCTATTAGGTGATAGAATAGCATGCTGGCTTCAAACCAATAGAGAGAAAATTAAAATATCTTTTGATTTGATGGAGTTATTAAAGGATAAAGGAGACCAGATTTTGGGTAGGGTATTACAAACCCGGCATGGTTTGTAATGGTTTCATTTGTTAAAGGTTTTTTTACATGACTCAGTTGAGTCATACGATGATATGTTTTCGCACTATGACTCATGTACGAAGTCATAGGGTTTTACATGACTCACAGTTATGAGTCATAGTTGTTTATGTTTGAATTTGATAGGAATGTTGAGCGTTGACTCATAGGTGTGCCTATGAGTCATGAGGATTAAGAGGCATGACTTCGTTTATATGAGTCATGAGGTTTCGCACATGACCCCTTTAAGGTCATGGGACTTTCACGTATGACCAAGTATGGTCATGAGGTTATATGTTACGTGAGTGCATGAGTCACAGTTGTGACTCACTTGATTTGTAAGCAGGTTCCTGGAAGAACTATATAAGGAGGTCAATAGGACCTAATAGTTAGTTCTTCACGCAACCACCTAAGTTATTTCCTATCTTATAAGTTATCAATAAAACATCTTTACGCTCTTTACCTACAAGATCAACAACTGCGAAGAAGAACAAGATTAATACTAGTTAGCACTATAAGGACTTAGTATTGACAACGGTCAATATCTAAGATGTAGTGTAAGATAACGAGTATTAAGGATTCTCGAAGAACAGAGAATACAATAAAAGGTAAGTATTACCTGAAAGAAAGACTAACTACAGACTCGTTGCCTGTTGCAAGATATAAATAGGAGAGATCATATAGTGGATCGTAACATTTGGTTGCATCGCAAAAGCAACACCCAACAACAATGGCTGAAGCAGCACAAGACAAACAGATGAACCCCCCAGAAGGAGGAGAGGAGGAACAGAACCCAGGCCTACCCGTGGTACTAACAGCAGAACAATTAACACAAATCCTAGCAGGACTACAATCAGAAAGGAGACCTAAGACAGAGAAACCAGAAACCTTCGGAGGAGACCGAAGCCAACTACGGACATGGCTAGCTAAACTAAGAGTATACTTTCAAGCCATAGGATGGCATGAAGATCACGATACAGACAAGATAGTATACGCGACAAGCCTGCTACGAGGAGATGCACCCATTTGGATTACACCTTATGCGGAAGGAAGTATAGTGCAACCATGGAGTGCATCTTGAGAACTCTTTCAGACATCCCTCAGGGAACAATTTGGAGCCATCAATGCCAGAGGAGAAGCTCGAATGAAACTTAAGAAACTGAGACAAGGAACCAAGTCAGTAACAGAATATTGGAACAGTTTCAGAATGACGGCTACTGAGGCTGAACTAGATGAAGCAACAGAAGGAGAATAGCTGCTAGCAGGAATGGACACGACACTATCAACTGCTTGGGGAATAGATACCACAGCATTCCAAAGCACAGAACAACTGGCATGATGGGCAATCACTAAAGAAACCAAACTGGCCATGGTAAAGCATATTCAGAAGGGCGCCCAAGACAACAAGACATCCGGCACCACAAGAAATCAAGATGGCACTTTTAGAACGACACCCAAGGAAATCCCACAAGGAGATCCTATGGACCTGGACGCTACGAATCGAAGGAGATACCAGGGACTACCCTAGGAAGAATGGAGGAAACGTATGAAAGAAGGACTGTGCTACCAACGTGGGAAGAAGGGACACTTGGCAAAGAATTGTCGAGTCAAGAAGGCCAACAGTAATGGACCAAAGATCCGAAAGATGGACATGGAAAAAGAGGAAGAAGAGACTTTAAATGAAGAAAGTCCCCAGGAATAGATGGTCATGGGGACAACTGAAAGAAACCCATCAAAAAAGGGAGGATGTCCTCAGGAAAAGATGGGCCAGGGGACAACAAAACAAAAAACATCAAAATCACACACCTCAACACCGCAATAACCAATAAAGAACTAAGAAACCTCGAATCGGACCACATCATGGTCAAAGTACAACTCTACAACCGACAACAACAGATATCAACAAATGCAATGATCGACTCTGGGGCAACTGAAGACTTTATAGACCGCAACTTTGCTATAAATCATCAGCTACCCTTAACGAAAATCGAAAAGCCAAGGGATATATACATGGTGGATGGAATGGTATCAGATGCAGGACCAATCACCCATGTTATGGAAATCCCTATAGACATAGGAAGCCACGAAGAGAAAGCAACTTTCCTAGTGGCTAACCTTGTCAAGCACGAAGTCATTCTTGGTATGACATGGTTAAAGAATCACAACCCAAGAATCGACTGGAGAAATGAAGGAATCACCTTCGATAGCAATAGGTGTAAGGCAGTATGCCTTGATGCCTCCCCAATGGTATACGCAGTACCAGAAAACGAAGCAATTCAGCAGAATCTGGAAAGTAGGATTCTAAGAATCAGCACTAAGGAAGGACCAAACTATGAAGTCATGGTCAAAAAACTAAGAGAAGATGCAAAAATACCTACAAAAGGTTCGCAAAAAGCCACAGGCAGTGACCTGTTCAGCATAGAAGGAGTCATAATCCCAGCAAGGGGACAAAAGGTCCTTGGAACAGGAATCTCGATGGGACTTCCGGAGAACACCTATGCCCGCATCGCACCCAGAAGTGGTTTGGCAAGCAGAAACGGCCTCACCATTAATGCTGGAGTTATTGATGCGGACTATACAGGAGAAATTCGGGTCCTATTGGCAAACTTGTCAGAAATGGATTACGAGGTCCACAAAGGAGATAGGATTGCCCAGATAATTATTGAGAAAATAGTCTCAACACCCTTTAAGGAAGTACGACAACTTCAACACACAGAAAGGGGCGACCAAGGATTCAGCAGTACAGACACTCAAGAATCGACTCAAGACGAGAAAAAGCTGTCAATAGCCTTCATCTCAGCACAAGCATTTGGCAGAATGCACAAAAAAGGAGAAATCACTTGAATCCTAAAATGGGATGATGCAAGACTTATGCTAGCAGCTACAACAATCAGTACAGAGCTAGCCTTACAAAAGAAAGGAAATGGTGGAAAGGAAACATTAAGACAGATAGTGCCTAAGGAGTATCACAACTTCTTAGACATATTTGAAGAAAAAGAAAGGACAGAACTACTACCACACCGGGCAGCGGACCACAAAATTGAAACAGAAGCACCACCGCCGTTTATGAAACACTACCCCTTGAGAGGGGAAGAACTCAAGGAACTCAGGGAATACCTGGAAAAGAACCTAGAAAGACGATGGATAAGACCTTCATCCTCATCAGCGGGGGCACCCATACTCTTGGTCAAGAAAAAAGATGGAGGATTAAGGCTTTGTGTGGACTACAGAGGCCTAAATGCAATATCGAAAAAGGACCGATACCTGTTACCATTGATAAGCGAAGCCTTGGATCGATTGCAAACGGCAAAGTATTTCACTAAACTCGATATCAAGGATGCATATCAACACATACGGATCGCTAAAGGAGACGAATGGAAGACAGCATTCAGAACACGATATGGACTATATGAATATATGGTCATGCCATTTGGCTTAGCCAATGCACCGGCAACCTTCCAACGATGGGTCAACAATGCACTCAGCAAATATTTGGATGTCAACTGCATAGCTTACTTAAATGACCTTCTGGTATATTCAGATACCATGGAACAACATCAAAAGGACGTGGCCATGATACTAGCCAAGCTCAAAGAAATGGGGGTTCACCTAAAACCCACAAAATGTGAATTTCACAAAAAAGAAACCGAATATCTAGGATTCATTATCAACTCTGAAGGAGTACGAATGGACCCTACCAAAACGGATGCCATAAAAGTATGGACGACACCAGAGAAAGTTAAGGACATCCAAAGCTTTGTGGGATTCTGCAACTTCTACCGACAATTCATAGAAGGATTTAGCAGAATAGCGAAACCAATGTACAACAGGACAAAGAAGAATCAGAAGTGGGAGTGGGGAGAGCCAGAGCAAAAAGCCTTTGAAGGTCTTAAAGAAAGACTCACCACAACTCCGATACTAAGACACTTCGACCCAGAGGCACCTATTATGATAGAAACAGATGCATCCAACTATGTCTGTTCCGGAATAATATCGCAATAAGACAAGGAAGGATTATGGAAACCGATAGCATACCGATCAAAAACAATGACCAAGGCAGAATGCAACTATGACATACACGATAAAGAACTTCTTGCAATCATGCATGCTCTCAAGGAATGCAGAAAATATGCACAAGGAAGCCCTCACACAATCAAGATTCTTAGAGACCACAAGAACCTTGTTCCTTTCACAACCACCAAGGCCCTGAATGGAAGACAAATACGATGGAGTGAAGAGCTCAGTCAATACAACATCCAGATCAAATATTGACCAGGTAAAGAAGGGGCAAAACCAGATGCCCTCACACCAAGGACAAACAACATACCAAAGGAAGGAGACGATCGCATTACGCAAAGACAAAGAATTTTGTTACCTAAAGAACAATTCCTTGAGGATGAAGGATATACTTCGGGTTCAGAAGAAATCAACACTATGGAACTATGGATGATAGAAGACCAAGATACTGGAAAAAATATCAAGGAAAAAATATCACAAGATGCATTGCTTCAAGATATTCGAAAAGCCATAGAAAGAAAGGACAAAGAATACACGAAAGTGGCCTTAGGATCATGCGACTGGAAAGAAGGATATATGTAGTATGAAGGAAAAATCTGGTTGCCAGAAGATGAACTGACAAGAACCAAAGCAATCAGAAGAAATCATGACACACCACAAAATGGACACGGTGGAACAGCCAAGACATTGGAATTCACACAACAAACATACTACTGGCCAGGCATGCGCCAAGACATTAAGCAATATGTCAAAAACTATGACATGTGTCAAAGGATAAAAACAAGTCATCATGCGCCATACGGACTATTGCAACCACTACAAATACCAGAAAAACCATGGAAATGCATCACTATAGATTTCATCACAGACTTGCCACTATCAAACAACAATGATGCCATATGGGTCATTGTGGATCGCCTGACCATAATGGCTCATTTCATATCCTGTCAAAAGGATATGAAAACCCAACAATTCACACAACTGTTTATGAAAAATATTTTCAAATTGCATGGATTACCGAGAGATATCATCAGCGACAGGGGATCAATATTCACATCGGACCTATGGAAAGAAATGACCAATAGATTAGACATCATCAGGAAAATAAGCACAGCATTCTACCCCCAAACGGATGGTCAAACAGAAAGAACAAATGCCTCACTGGAACAATTCCTGAGAGCATATGTGGAATACTCCCAACAAGATTGGGAAGGATGGCTATCGTTTGCGGAGTTTGCATACAATAACACCAGACAAGATGTCATTAAGACAACACCCTTCTATGCGAACTATGGACATCACCCCATCAACAAACCCATGGGACATACTGGATTACCAGGAATACTAGAGAAACAAGATATTAGCAGACTACACGGACTTATCCAGACAGAGATCCAAATGGCACAAGACAGAATGAAGGAAAACAACGATCACCACAGAAAACCCGATCCAAGACTGAAAACAGGAGACAAAGTCTGGTTGATGACGAAAGATATTCAAACCACGAGGCCATCAAAGAAACTGGATTACCAAAAAATCGGACCATACAAGATAATTGAAAAAGTGGGAGAAAAAGCTTATAAGCTGGACCTCCCAGCCTCAATGAAAACAAAACATCCAGTCTTCCACATCAGCAAACTCGAACTCTACTCAGATAATCCTCTACCCTCCCAAAAGAAACTTCCCCCTCCTCCTATTGAAATAGAAGGAGAAGACAAATACGAACTCAATCGAATAGTAGATTCAAGACTACATTACGGGAAACTACAATACTGGGCCAGGTGGACTGGTTACACTGCACAACACGACCAAGAGTGGTACCCGACAGAAAATTTCAATAATGCCGAACATGCAATCAAACACTTTCACCGAGAAAACCCAGGAAAGTCTGGTCAAAGAGGAGGAACAAATGAGCGACAAAGATTGGATCAATCTAGTCGATCTCCCCGCATCCAAGCCAATTACACCCGAACAAGAAAAACACAACCAGAAAAATTGGACTGGCTGCTTCAACAATGGATGCCAAGTACACTTTACGGAAAAAGAAGGGGCAGATTATGGCTGAAAAAATACAGAACCCCCCTACTACCACTCGAACCACCTATGACGACATGGGAAGAAATGTCACCACCCCCATGAACACCATCCGAGTCGCAATGCGACAACAACATCCTCTTGATGGCAAAACAGAGAAGGTTTTCAGGAACGAAAACAAGAGGAAGGGGGGGCAAAAAATCTTGGCCCAAGGTCAAGAAAGATGGAAACCAGTTGGAAGAATCCCCAATGACAACCCATACTGATTCCTTTGAGACGAAGGAAATATTGATAAAAAAGATCAAGGAAAGGGAAGGGCAGATGAAGAGGCTAGAGGCGGATAAGAAATGGTCAAAAGGAGAGATAGCAGGCAAAGATATCAGGATCCGAGCCCTAGAAAGAGAGCTAGCAAGCGAATGCTATGCGAGGAAGGAGGAAGAAAAAAGGTTTAGCAGGATTGCGGGTGATATGGCACACATCCACAGAAACATAAGAAAAGATGTGCACTATGAAAAGTACCATCATGAATCCTCAAGGGACTGAGGATTTAGGGAGAGGGGAGCTAGTATTACAAACCCAGCATGGTTTGTAATGGTTTCATTTGTTAAAGGTTTTTTTACATGACTCAGTTGAGTTATACGATGATATGTTTTTGCACTATGACTCATGTACGAAGTCATAGGGTTTTACATGACTCACAGTTATGAGTCATAGTTGTTTATGTTTGAATTTGATAGGAATGTTGAGCGTTGACTCATAGGTGTACCTATGAGTCATGAGGATTAAGAGGCATGACTTCGTTTATATGAGTCATGAGGTTTCGCACATGACCCCTTTAAGGTCATGGGACTTTCATGCATGACCAAGTATGGTCATGAGGTTATATGTTATGCGAGTACATGAGTCACAGTTGTGACTCACTTGATTTGTAAGCGGGTTGCTGGAAGAACAATATAAGGAGGTCAATAGGACCTGATAGTTAGTTCTTCACGCAACCACCTAAGTTATTTCCTATCTTATAAGTTATCAATAAAACATCTTTACGCTCTTTACCTAAAAGATCAACAACTGTGAAGAAGAACAAGATTAATACTAGTTAGCACTATAAGGACTTAGTATTGACAACAGTCAATATCTAAGACATAGTGTAAGATAACGAGTATTGAGGATTCTCGAAGAACAGAGAATACAATAAAAGGTAAGTGTTACCTGAAAGAAAGACTAACTACAGACTCGTTGCCTGTTGCAAGATATAAATAGGAGAGATCATATAGTGGATCGTAACATAGGGTGAGGGGAATGTCTAGGGCATATTTTGAGTAAAGATTGGCAAATGAGTGATATCCTATGACTTATTGATATGATTAGTGATATTTATAAGACATAACAAAGTGTTTGGCCCAGCAACAAGTACTCAAGCGTCAGGGAACTGCTTTAAAATAGTGCCTAGTACTAGGCATAACTACATTTCTACCTCTACACCTATACCGTGATTTCAGTACCATTTAACTTTTGAAGAAACAAAAGATATCCATTACAAACCTGACATGGTTTGTAATGGTTTCACATGACATACAATTGTATGTCATAGTATTTTATTTGTTAAAGGTTTTTCGCACATGACTCAGTTGAGTCATACGATATTATGTTTCATACTATGACTCACATATGAGTCATAGGGTCTCATATGATTCACAGTTGTGAGTCATAGTTACTTATATTTGAATTTGATTGGTATGTTGAGCATTGACTCATAGATGCGCCTATGAGTCATGAGGATTAAGAGGCATGACTTCATTTATACAAGTCATGAGGTTTCGCACATGACCTCTTTAAGGTCATGGGACTTTTGCGCATGACCAAGTATGGTCATGAGGTTATATGTTGCGTGATTATATGAGTCACAGTTGTGACTCATTTGATTTGTAAGCAGGTTGGTGGAAGAATTATATAAGGAGGTCGGTAGGACCTGGTGGTTGGTTCTTCACGCAACCACCTAAGTTATTTCCTATCTGATAAGTTATCAATAAAACACCTTTACGCTCTTTATTTACACAGACCAACAACCACGAAGAAGAATAAGACTAATACTGGTTAGCGCTATAAGGACTTAGTATTGGCAACGGTTAATCTCTAAGATGTCTTGTAAGATAATAAGTATTATGAATTCTCAAAGGAAAGAAAATACAATAGAAGGTAAGTAAGGATTACCTCCAAGAGAAGCTAACTACAGACTCGTTGCCTGTTGCAGATATAAGAAAGGATAGATCTTATAGCCGATCATAACATTTAGTTGCGTCTCGCAAAAGCAACACCCAACAACAGTAATGGCTGAAGCAGTCGGAGACCAAGCAATGAACTCCCCACCAGGAGAAGAACAACAAGAAGAACAGGGAGGGGAAGGACAGAACCAAGGAATACCCCTAGTACTAACAGCGGAACAATTGACACAGATCCTAACAGGATTACAAGGAGAAAGAAGACCTAAAACAGAAAAACCAGAAACCTTTGACGGAGAACGAAGTAAGCTATGGACATGGCTAGCTAAACTAAGGGTCTACTTTCAAGCAATAGGATGGCATGAGAACCATGACATGGACAAGATAGTATATATGACCAGTCTGCTAAGAGGAGACGCAGCTACCTGGATCACACCCTACGCAGAAGGAAGTATAGTACAATAGTGGGGCGGATCTTGGGAACTCTTCCAGACAGCTATCAAGGAACAATTTGGAGCCATCGATGCCAGAGGAGAAGCCAGAATGAAACTTAAAAAACTAAGGCAAGGAAACAGGCCCATGATGGAATATTGGAACAGTTTCAGAATGACTGCCACTGAGGCAGAATTGGATGAGGCAACAAAAGGAGAATGGTTGCTAGCAGGAATAGACACAATACTATCAACAGCTTGGGGAATGGATATGACAGTATTTGAGAGTATGGAACAACTGGCTCGATGGGCAATCACCAAAGAAATGAAGCTGGCCATGGTGAAGGTTATTCAGAAGGGGACCCAAGACAACAAGACACATAATACTCTGAGAAAAAACAACAGTACATACAAAGCAACACCTAAGGAACCACAATGAGGAGACTCTATGTACCTGGATGCCACAAATCGAAGTAGATACTAAAGACTACCCCAGGAAGAATAAAGAAAATGCACGAAAGAAGGATTGCGCTATCAGTGTGGAAAGAAGAGACACATGGCAATAGACTGTAGAGTCAAGAAGGCCAATATCAAGGGACCAAAGATCTGGGAACTAGACATAGAAAAAGAGCAAGAAGAGGCTTTAAACAATGAAAGTCCCTAGGAATAGGTAGTCATGGGGACAACAGAATGAAACCCATCAAAAGGATGAGAACGTCTCTAGGAAATGATGGACCAGGGGACGAAGAGACAAAAACCATCAAGATCGCACACCTCAACACTACAATAACCAACAAAGAAATAAGAAATCTCGAGTCAGACCACATTATGGTCAAAATACAACTCTACAGCAAGCAACAACAGATATCAACAAATGCAATGATTGACTCAGGGGCAACCAAAGATTTTATAGATTGCAACTTTGCTATAAGCCATCAATTACACTTGATGAAAATCGAAAGACCATGAGATATATACATGGTAGATGGAACTGTATCGGATGCAGGACCAATCACCCATGTCACCGAAATCCCTATGGACATCGGAAGCCACAAAGAGAAAGTAACTTTCCTAGTGGCAAACCTTATCAAACATGAAGTCATCCTCAGCATGACATGGTTAAAAGATCACAACTCAAGGATTGACTGGAGAAAAGAAGAAATCACCTTCGATAGTGACAAGTGTAAGGCAGTATGCCTTGATGCCTCCCCAATGGTATATGCAGTACCAGAAAAGGAAGCAGTTCAGGAAAATCTGAAAAGTCAGATTTTAAGGATCGGCACTAAAGAAGGACCAAACTATGAGGTTATGGTCAAAAGGCTGAGAGAAGACACAAAGATACCTATGAAAGGTTCACGAAAGGCTGCAGTTAGTGACCTGTTCAGCATAGAAGGAGCTATAATCCCAGCAAGGGGACAAAAGCTCCGTGGAACAGGAATCTCGATGGAACTTCCAGAGAACACCTATGCCCACATCACACTCAGAAGTGGTTTGGTAAGTAAAAACAGCCTTACCATTAATGCTGGAGTCATAGATGCAGACTATATAGGAGAAATTTGGGTCCTATTGGTAAACCTGTCAGAAGTAGATTATGAGTTCCACAAAGGTGATAAGATCGCTCAGATAATTGTTGAAAAAATAGTCTCAACACAATTCAAGGAGGTACAACAACTTCAACCCACAGAAAGGGGCAACCAAGGATTTGGCAGCACAGATCACCAAGAGGAAGAACCAGCTCAGGACAAGAAAAAGCTATCAATAGCTTTTCTCTCTGCACAAGCATTCGGTAGGATGCACAAAAAAGGAGAAATCACTGGAATCCTAAAATGGGACAATGCAAGACTCATGCTAGTGGCTAAAACAATTAGTACTGAGCTAGCTCTGCAAAAAGAAAGGAAAGGGTAGAAAAGAAACCTTAAAACACATAGTGCCTAAGGAATATCACAACTTCTTAGACATATTTGAAGAAAAAGAAAGAACTGAATTACCACCACATAGGGTGGCGGACCACAAAATCAAAACAGAAGCACCACCACCATTCATGAGGCTCTACCCCTTAAGAGGGGAAGAACTCAAGGAACTCAGAGAATACCTAGAAAAGAACCTAGAAAGACAATGGATAAGACCTTCGTCCTTGTCAGTGGGAGCACCCATACTCTTTATCAAGAAAAAGGATGGTGGCTTAAGGCTTTGTGTGGACTACAGAGGCCTAAAAGCAGTATCAAAAGAGGACCGATACCCATTGCCATTGATAAGCGAAGCCTTGGACCGACTGCAAATGGCGAAATATTTCACCAAACTTGATATCAAGGATGCCTATCAATATATAAGGATTGCCAAAGGAGATGAATGGAAGACAGCATTCAGAACATGATACGGACTATATGAATATATGGTCATGCCATTTGGATTAGCTAATGCACTGGCAACCTTCCAATGAAGGGTCAATAATGCACTTAGCAAGTATTTGGACATCAACTGCATAGCTTACCTAGATGACCTATTGGTATATTTGGATACCATGGAACAACATCGGGAGGGTATGGCCATGATACTAGTAGAGTTCAAGGAAATTGGAGTTCGCCTAAAACCCACGAAATGCGAATTCCACAAAGAAGAAACAGAATATCTAGGATACATCATGAACTCTGAAGGAGTACAAATGGATCCTACTAAAACAGATGCCATAAAAGTATGGACAACGGCAGAGAAAGTTAAAGACATCCAAAGCTTTGTAGGATTCTGCAACTTCTACCAAAGATTTATAGAAGGATTCAGCTGAATAGCAAAATTACTTTACAACAGAACAAAAAAGAACTAGAAGTGGGAATGGGGAGATCAGGAATAAAGGGCCTTTGATGGTCTTAAGGAAAGACTCACCACAACTCCAATACTAAGACACTTCAACCCAGAGGCACCCATTATGATCGAAACAGATGCATGCAATTACATCTGTTCCGGAATAATATCACAACAAGATAATGAAGGACTATAGAAACTGATAGCCTACTGGTCAAAAACAATGACCAAGGCAGAATGCAACTATGATATACACGATAAGGAACTCCTTGCAATAATGCAAGCCCTCAAGGAATGGAGGAAATATGCACAAGGAAGCCCTCACACAGTCAAGATTCTTACAGACCACAAGAACCTTGTCCCATTCACAACTACCAAGGCTCTGAATGGAAGACAAATACAATGGAGTGAAGAGCTCAGTC
Organism: Choiromyces venosus 120613-1; assembly: GCA_003788595.2. Classification (NCBI taxonomy): domain Eukaryota; kingdom Fungi; phylum Ascomycota; class Pezizomycetes; order Pezizales; family Tuberaceae; genus Choiromyces; species Choiromyces venosus. The sequence continues at coordinate 591,468 of ML120365.1, forward strand.
AATACAACATTAAAATCGAATATCGACCAGGCAAGGAGGGGACAAAACCAGATGCCCTTACAAGAAGAACAAATGACATACCAATAGAAGGAGATGATCACATTATGCAACAACAAAGGATTTTATTACCAAAAGAACAATTCTTCAAGGATGAAGGATATGCTTCTGGCTCAGAAGAAATTAATACTATGGAACTATAGACAATAGAAGACCAAGGAACTGAAAAGAATATCAAGGGAAAGACATCATGAGATACGTTACTTCAAGATATTTGAAAAGCCATAGAAAGGAAAGATAAGGAATACCCAAAAGTGGCATTAGGATCATGTGACTGGAAAGAAGGATATATGTGGTATGAAGGAAAAATCTGGTTACCAGAAGAGGAACCGATAAGAACCGAAGCAATCAGAAGGAATCACAATACACCACAAAATGGACATGGCAGAACAGCTAAAACATTGGAATTAATACAACAAACATACTATTGGCCAGGAATGTGCCAAGACATTAAGTGATATGTCAAAAACTGCGACATGTGTCAATGGACAAAACCAAGTTGTCATGTGCCCTATGGATTATTGCAACCACTACAAATACCAGAAAGACCATGGAAATCCATCAGTATGGATTTCATCATGGACTTACCACTATCGAACAACTATGATGCAATATGGGTCATTGTGGATCACCTGACCAAGATAGCTCATTTCATACCCTGCCAAAAGGATATGAAAACCAAACAATTCACGCAACTATTTATGAAAAATATTTTCAAACTGCATGGATTACCGAAAGATATCATCAGTGATAGAGGATCAATATTCACATCAGACCTATGGAAAGAGATGACTAAAGGATTGGACATCACGCAGAAGATAAGCATGGCATTTCACCCCTAAACGGATGGTCAAACAGAATGAACGAATGCCTCACTAGAACAATTCCTAAGGGCATATGTGGAATATTCCCAACAGGATTGGGAAGGATGTATTACAAACCAGGCATGGTTGGTAATAGTTTCACATAATATACAGTTGTATATTATTGTATTTCATTTGTTAAAGGTTTTTTACATGACTCAGTTGAGTCATACGATGATATGTTTTCGCACTATGACTCACGTACAAGTCATAGGGTTTCACATGACTCACAGTTGTGAGTCATAGTTATTTATGTTTGAAATTGATTGGTAGGTTGAGCGTTGACTCATAGGTACGCCTATGAGTCAGAAGGATTAAGAGGCATGACTTCATTTATACGAGTCATGAGGTTTCGCACATGACCCCTTTAAGGTCATGGGACTTTTGCACATGACCAACTATGGTCATGAGATTATATGTTACGTGAGTGCATGAGTCACAGTTGTGACTCATTTGATTTGTGAGCAGGTTGCTTGACGAACTATATAAAGAGGTCAGTAGGACCTGATAGTTAGTTCTTCACGCAACCACCTAAGTTATTTCCTATCTTATAAGTTATCAATAAAACACCTTTATGCTCTTTACCTATAAGACCAACAATCCTGAAGAAGAACAAGACTAATACTAGTTAGCGCTATAAGGACTTAGTATTGGCTGTGGTCAATATCTAAGATGTAGCATAAGATAATGAGTATTAGGGATTCTTAAAGAAAAGAGAATACAATAGGAGGTAAGTAAGAATTACTTCCGTGAAAAGCTAACTACAGACTCATTGCCTGTTGCAGATATATGGTAGGAGAGATCTTATAACAGATCGTAACATTTGGTTGCTTTCCTAAGCAACACCCAACGACAACACAGATTTCAGATACGAAGATCAGTCCCTAGAGCTCCCAGAGGTTGCACAAGAACTTGCAAGAACAGCCTCGGAAAGATGGCGAACACCAAGTCCAGTTACACCAGAAGAAGGGTCGCAACATAACGAATCGTCAAGCAAAGAAGAAAGAGAAGAAAGAATGTCAGGCCAAGGACAAGCCTCGGGATAGGCGGCAAACCCACCCCCAGCAGGAGAAGAACCACTTGACCAACTAGCCCAAATACTACAAGCAATGAACAGTCCGAAACCGAAGGTCAAACCGCTGAGTACCTATACGGGGGAACGACAAGAGCTTAGGAACTGGCTAGCAGAACTGCAAATCTACTTCCAAGCAGTGGGATGGGTACAAGAACATGATGAAGAGAAGGTCACCTATGTATCCAGTCTATTAAGGAAGGACGCAAGTGCATGGCTTACACCCTATACGAAAAGAATAAGGACAAGAACCAGGAACAATTGGGAAGAATTTAAGGAGGCAATCAAAACCCAGTTTGGGGAAATCGATCCAAGGGGGATGGCAAGGATATGAGTCAAGACCATAGTTCAAGGGACCTAGACCATGACCGAATACTGGAACAAATTCAAACTAGTACTATCCGAGGCAGAATTGGACGACTCGACAGCAGGAGAATGGCTATATGTGGGCATGAACCCAAAATTGCAAGAAGAATTTGACCACTTCAACCGGACAGTTACAGCAGTGGACCAGCTAGCAACATGGGCCATGAACAAAGAAATCTAACTGACCACACTTAAACACCAACGTCAGACAAAGAAAGTCAAGACAGAGACACATGACACCCCAAGAAACTACGATAGTACCTTTAGGGCACTACTAAAGGAAATCCCATAAGGGGATCCTATGGACCTGCATGCCACAAGTCTAAGAAGGTATCAAAGACTGCCTCAGGACGAATGGAGGAAACGCATGAAAGAAGGACTGTGCTACCAATGTGGAAAAAAGGCACACTTGGCAAAGAATTGTCGAGTCAAGAAGGCCAACAGTAATGGACCAAAGATCCGAAAGATGGACGTGGAAAAGGAGGAAAAAGAGACTTTAAACGATGAAAGTCCCCAAGAATAGATAGTCCTGGGGACAACCAAATGAAACCCATCAAAAGAATCATGACCTCCTCAGGAAAAGATGGACCAGAGGACGACAAGACAAAAAACATCAAAACCACATACCTCAACACTACTTTAACCACCAAAGAAACAAAAAACCTTGAATCAGACCACATCATGGTCAAAGTACAACTCCACAACAGACAACAACAGATATCGATAAATGCAATGATCAACTCAGGGGCAACTGAAGATTTTATAGACTGCAACTTCGCTATAAATCATCAGCTACCGTTAACGAAAATTGAAAAACCAAGAGATATATACATAGTGGATGGAACTGTATCAGATGCAGGACCAATCACCTATGTTACGGAAATCCCTATGGACATCGGAAGCCACAAAGAGAAAGCAACTTTCCTAGTGGCAAACCTTGTCAAGCATGAAGTCATTCTTGGTATGACATGGTTGAAGGACCACAATCCAAGAATCGACTGGAGAAACGAAGAAATCACTTTTGATAGTGATAGGTGTAAGGAAGTATGCCTTGATGCCTCACCAACGGTATATGCAGTACCAGAAAAGGAAGCAATTCAACAGAATCTGAAAAGTCAGATTTTAAAGATCAGCACTAAGGAAGGACCAAACTATGAAGTCACAGTCAAAAGGCTGAGAGAAGACGCGAAAATATCTATGAAAGGTTCACAAAAGGCTGCAGGTAGTGACCTGTTCAGCATAGAAGGAGCCATAATCCCAGCAAGGGGACAAAAGCTCCTTGGAACAGGAATCTCAATGGGACTTCCAGAGAACACCTATGCCCGCATCGCACCCAGAAGTGGTTTGGCAAGTAGAAAGGGCCTCACTATTAATGCTGGAGTCATAGATGTGGACTATACAGGAGAAATTCGAGTCCTATTGGCAAACCTGTCAGAAGTAGATTATGAGGTCCACAAAGGGGACAGAATTGCCCAGATAATTATTGAGAAAATAGTCTCAACACCTTTTAAAGAAGTACGACAACTTCAACACATGGAAAGGGGCGACCAAGGGTTCGGCAGTACAGACAATCAAGAACCAACTCAGGACAAGAAAAAGCTATCAATAGCCTTTATCTCAGCACAGGCATTTGGCAGAATGCACAAAAAAGGAGAAATTACTAGGATCCTGAAATAGGACGATGCAAAACTCATGCTAGCGGCTATAACAATCAGCACCAAGTTAGCATTACAAAAGAAAGGGAAGGGCGGAAAAGAAACTTTGAAACAAATAGTGCCTAAGGAGTATCACAACTTCTTAGACATATTTGAAGAAAAAGAAAGGACAGAACTACCACCACACCGAGCGGCAGACCACAAAATCGAAATGGAAGTACCACCACCATTCATGAAGCTCTACCCCTTAAGAGGGGAAGAACTTAAGGAACTTAGAGGGTACCTGGAAAAGAACCTAGAAAGACGATGGATAAGGCCCTCGTCTTCATCAGCAGGAGCACCCATACTTTTTGTCAAGAAAAAAGATGGGGGGTTAAGGCTTTGTGTGGACTACAGAGGTCTAAACGCAGTCTCAAAAAAGGATCAATATCTATTACCCTTGATAAGAGAAGCCTTGGATCGACTGCAAATGGCAAAATATTTCACCAAACTTGATATCAAAGATGCATATCAACATATACAGATTGCCAAAGGAGACGAGTGGAAGACGGCCTTTAGAACATGATATGGACTATATGAATACATGGTCATGCCATTTGGATTAGCCAATGCACCAGCAACTTTCCAATGATGGGTCAACAATGCACTCAGCAAATATTTGGATGTCAACTGCATAGCTTACCTAGATAACCTCCTGGTATATTCAGATACCATGGAACAACATCGAAAGGACGTGGCCATGATACTAGCCAAGCTTAAAGAAATGGGGGTTCGCCTAAAACCAACAAAATGCAAATTTCACAAAAAAGAAACCGAATATCTAGGATTCATTATCAACTCTGAGGGTGTACGAACGGACCCTACCAAAACAGATGCCATAAAAGTATGGATGACACTGGAGAAAGTTAAGGACATCCAAAGCTTTGTAGGATTCTGTAACTTCTAAAGACGATTCATAGAAGGATTTAGCAGAATAGTGAAACCACTATACAACAGGAGAAAAAAGAATCAGAAGTGGGAGTGGGGAGAGCTGGAGCAAAAGGCCTTTGAAGGTCCCAAGGAAAGACTCACAACAACTCCAATACTAAGACACTTCGACCCCGAGGCACCTATTATGATAGAAACAGATGCATCCAACTATGTCTATTCTACAATAATATCGCAACAAGACAAGGAAGGATTATGGAAACCGATAGCATACTGATCAAAAACAATGACCAAGGCAGAATGCAACTATGACATACACGATAAAGAACTTCTTGCAATCATGTAAGCTCTCAAGGAATGGAGAAAATATGCACAAGGAAGCCCTCACACAATCAAGATTCTTAGAGACCACAAGAACCTTGTTCCATTCACAATTACGAAGGCCCTGAATGGAAGACAAATACGATGGAGTGAAGAGCTCAGTCAATACAACATCAGGATCGAATATCGACCAGGTAAAGAAGGGGCAAAACCAGATGCCCTCACATGAAGAACAAACAATATACCAAAGGAAGGAGACGATCGCATAACACAAAGACAAAGAATTCTGTTACCCAAAGAACAATTCTTTGAGGATGAAGGATATACTTCGGGTTCAGAAGAAATCAACACTATGGAACTATGGATGATAGAAGACCAAGATACAGGAAAGAATATCAAGGAAAAAACATCACAAGATGCATTACTTCAAGATATTCGAAAAGCCATAGAAAGAAAGGATAAAGAATACCCGAAAGTGACGTTAGGATCATGCAACTGGAAGGAAGGATATATGTAGTATGAAGGAAAAATCTGGTTGCCAGAAGATGAACCGACAAGAACCGAAGCAATTAGAAGAAATCACGAGACACTACAAAATGGACACAGTTGAACAGCCAAGACATTGGAATTAACACAACGAACATACTACTGGCCAGGCATGCACCAAGACATTAAGCAATATGTCAAAAACTGCGACATGTGTCAAAGAATAAAACCAAGTCATCATGCGCCATATGGACTGTTGCAACCACTGCAAATACCAGAGAAACCATGGAAATCCATCAGTATGGATTTCATCACAGACTTGCCACTATCGAACAACTATGATGCCATATGGGTCATTGTGGATTGCCTGACCAAGATGGCTCATTTCATACCCTGTCGAAAGGATATGAAAACTAAACAATTCACGCAACTGTTTATGAAAAATGTTTTCAAATTGCATGGATTACCGAAAGATATCATTAGCAACAGGGGATCAATATTCACATCAGACATATGGAAAGAAATGACTAAAGGATTGGACATCACCAGAAAAATAAGCACAGCATTCCACCCCCAAATGGACGGTCAGACAGAAAGAACAAATGCCTCACTGGAACAATTCCTGAGGGCATATGTAGAATACTCCCAACAAGATTGGGAAGGATGACTATCATTTGCGGAGTTTGCATCCAATAACACGAGACAAGACATCATTAAGACAACACCCTTCTACGTGAATTATGGACATCACCCCATCAACGAACCCATGGGACATACAGGATTACCAGGAATACTGGAGAAACACGATATCAGCAGACTACATGGACTCATCCAGAGAGAAATACAAATGGCACAAGACAAAATGAAGGAAAACAATGATCGCCACAGAAAACCCGATCCAAGACTGAAAACAGGAAACAAGGTCTGGTTAATGATGAAAGATATTCAAACCACGAGGCCATCAAAGAAACTGGATTACCGAAAAATTGGACCATACAAAATCATTGAAAAAATTGGAGCAAAAGCTTATAAGCTAGACCTCCCAGCCTCAATGAAAACGAAACACCCACTCTTCCACATCAGCAAACTCAAACTTTACTCAGACAATCCTCTACCCTCACAAAAGAAACCTCCCCCTCCTCCTATTGAAATAGAAGGAGAAGACGAATACGAACTCGATCAAATAGTGGATTCAAGACTACATTACGGAAAACTACAATACCAAGCCAAGTGGACTGGTTACACTGCACAATACGACCAAGAATAGTACCTGGCAGAAAATTTCGGTAACGCCGAACATGCAATCAAACACTTTCACCGAGAAAACCCAGTAAAGCCTGGTCAAAGAAGAGGAACAAATGAGCAACAAAGACTGGATCAATCTAGTGGATCTCTCCACATCCAAGCCAATTACACCCAAACAAGAAAAACACAACCAGAAAAACTGGACTGATTGCTTCGACAATGGATGCCAAGTACACTTTACAGAAAAAGAAGGGGCCGATTAGTGGCCGAAAAAACACAGAACCCCCCTACCACCACCCCAATCACCCATGATGACATGGGAAGAAATATCACTAGCCCCACAAACACCACCCCAGTCACCCTGCGACAACAACATCCTCTTAACAACAAAACAAAGAAGGTTTTCTGCGATGAAAACAAGAGGAAGGGGGGGCAAAAAATCTTGGCCCAAGGTCAAGAAAAATGGAAACCAGTTGAAAGAATGCCCAACGATAACCCATACCGATTCCTTCAAGACGAAGGAAATATTGAGGAAAAAGATCAAGGAAAGGGAGGGGCAGATTGAGAGGCTAGAGGCGGACAAAAAATGGTCAAAAGGAGAGATAGTGGGCAAGGATATCAGGATCCGAGCCCTAGAAAGAGAGCTAGCAAGCGAACGCTATGCGAGGAAGGAGGAAGAAAAAAGGTTCAGCAGGATTGCGGGTGATATGGCACACATCTGCAGAAACATAAGAAAAGATGTGTACTATGAAGGGTACCATCATGAATCCTCAAGGGACTGAGGATTTAGGAAGAGGGGAGATAGTATTACAAACCAAGCATGGTTGGTAATGGTTTCACATAATATACGGTTGTATATTATTGTATTTCATTTGTTAAAGGTTTTTTACATGACTCAGTTGAGTCATACAATGATATGTTTTCACACTATGACTCACGTACAAGTCATAGGGTTTCACATGACTCACAGTTGTGAGTCATAGGTATTTATGTTTGAAATTGATTGGTATGTTGAGTGTTGACTCATAGGTACGCCTATGAGTCAGAGGGATTAAGAGGCATGACTTCGTTTATACAAGTCATGAGGTTTTGCACATGACCCCTTTAAGGTCATGGGACTTTCATGCATGACCAAGTATGGTCATGAGATTATATGTTACGTGAGTGCATGAGTCACAGTTGTGACTCATTTGATTTGTAAGCGGGTTGCTAGATGAACTATATAAAGAGGTCAGTAGGACCTGATAGTTAGTTCTTCACGCAACCACCTAAGTTATTTCCTATATTACAAGTTATCAATAAAACACCTTTATGCTCTTTACCTATAAAACCAACAATCCTGAAGAAGAACAAGACTAATACTAGTTAGCACTATAAGGACTTAGTATTGGCTGTGGTCAATATCTAAGACGTTGTGTAAGATAACGAGTATTAGGGATTCTCAAAGAAAAGAGAATACAATAGGAGGTAAGTAAGAATTACTTCCGAGAAAAGCTAACTACAGACTTGTTGCCTGTTGCAGATATACGGTAGGAGAGATCTTATAACATATCGTAACAGGATGGCTACCATTTACAGAATTTGCATACAACAATCCAAAACAAGATGTCATCAAGATAACACCCTTCTACGCAAATTATGGACATCACCCCATCAATGAACCCATGGGACACATAGGCTTACTAGGAATATTGGAAAAGGATGATATTAGCTGACTACATAGACTCATCCAAATAGAAATACAAATGGCACAACATAAAATGAAGGAAAACAACGATCACCACAGAAAACCCGATCCAAGACTGGAATCAGGAGATAAACTCTAGTTAATCACGAAAGATATCCAAACCACAAGGCCATCAAAGAAACTGGATTATTGAAATATCGGACCATACAGGATCATCGAAAAAATTGGAGAAAAAGCTTATAAGCTAGACCTCCCAGCCTCAATGAAAACGAAATATCCAGTCTTTCACATCAGCAAACTCGAACTTTATTCAGACAATCCTCTACCCTCACAAAAGAAACTTCCCTCTCCTCCTATTGAGATAAAAGGAGAAGACAAATACAAACTTGATCAAATCATCGATTCGAGACTACATTATAGAAAGCTACAATACTGAGCCAAGTGGACTAGCTACCCCGCACAACATGATTGAGAGTGGTACCTAGCAACCAACTTCACCAACGCCCAAAATGCAGTCTCCACCTTTCATCAATGATACCCAAACAAGCCAAGTCCCAGAAACTGAAGACTGGGGCAAGATATACTATGAGGATATGAAAACTGAGCATGGGCATATCATTTCACAACATGCATAGATGAAGAGTGCACGATTCATAAGGATGCAAAAGAAAGATACGACCTCTGGCCCACGGCCAGAACAATAACTACTAGTTTGAACGATTCCAGTAATGCTAACAGCTGGGAAAAAAGCTGGGAAACATTCCCACCATTCACACCAAAAGAACCAATCCCCGAACAACCAAAGTATGAGAAAATACCAGCAAGAAATTGTATGTGAACCCACTGTTCCTTTCATAGGAAAGGAACCAAGAAAGTAAGGTGGGGAGAAAACCAAGTTTCAGGGACGAAACTGGAGGAAAAAGAGCAGGATAAAAAGTTCGTATCAAAGGAGGACCAATGGAAAAAGGTGGAACAACTACAATGAATGGTGGACGGAGCAACAGTTTTGATCGAACGGCTAAGAGAGGAGGAAAAAGGCCTGAGACTCAGAAACAAGGCCTTAGAAAGAGAACTAGTAAGAGAAAGATACACTAGAAAAGAGATGGAAAGAAGGATTAGAGGAATTGCTCATGATATGAGCAGATTGCAAGAGAACGTGGATCGAGATGTATACTATGAAAGGTATCATCATAGATCCTCAAGGGATGGAGGATTTAGGAAGGAGGGAGCTAGTATTACAAACCTGGCATGGTTTGTAATGGTTTCACATGATATACAATTGTATGTTATAGTATTTTATTTATTAAAGGTTTTTCGCACATGACTCAGTTGAGTCATATGATATTATGTTTTGCACTATGACTCACATACAAGTCATAGGGTCTCACATGATTCACAGTTATGAGTCATAGTTACTTATGTTTGAATTCGATTGGTATGTTGAGCATTGACTCATAGATGTGCCTATGAGTCATGAGGATTAAGAGGCATGACTTCATTTATACAAGTCATGAGGTTTCACACATAACCCCTTTAAGGTCATGGGACTTTTGCGCATGACCAAATATAGTCATGAGGTTATATGTTACGTGATTGTATGAGTCACAGTTGTGACTCATTTGATTTGTAAGTTGGTTGCTGGAAGAACTATATAAGGAGGTCAGTAGGACCTGACAGTTAGTTCTTCACGCAACTACCTAAGTTATTTCCTATCTTATAAGTTATCAATAAAACCCCTTTATGCTCTTTATTTATAAAGACCAACAACCACAAAGAAGAACAAGACTAATACTGGTTAGCACTATAAGGACTTAGTATTGGTAACAGTTAATATCTAAGACATAGTGTAAGATAACAAGTATTAAGAATTCTCGAAGGAAAGAAAATACAATAGAAGGTAAGTAAGGATTACCTCTAAGAGAAGCTAACTACAGACTCGTTGCCTGTTGCAGATATAAGAAAGGATAGATCTTATAACTGATTGTAACAATATCGCTAAAATGCCATTGATTCAAAAACAGATTTAACATTTACAAGAAGCAAGGAAGCAAAAGAAGAGAAAAAATGTGAGGGAAGTCAAGATGGTCAGTATCAGATACATAAATAGTATGAATAGTATTGGAGAGGATAAAGGAGAAGAGGAAGAAAGATATGCTGATGTGTACTTTCTTGATTTTTTGAGCGAATCAGGTGAGGAGGAGGAGGAGGAGGAGTTTACTGATTGGGAAGAGGAAGTTGATACAGTCTTCAATGCCAGTAGGGGAATAGAGGATAATGGAAGGAATGAGAGATTACTAGAGAATCTGAAAGGGGTAGAAGCAAGTATCTTCAACAGTACAAAAATCTGATACAGTCAAGGAGTCTATCTAGGAGAACACCAAATACATCATAAACGTGAACAAGAGCAAGAACTCTGTCAAGGAACAGCAGGATTTATACCACTTACTTCAACTTTTGTTCGCCAAAACTAACCTGCATCTACATCTACTTCACTAATATTGAATTGCCAACCCTCATCCGAGTCATCCAACATTCCAGCTCAAACTACCCAAACCAAACACCTCAAACCAATATGACAGCCAGAACTTATTTCCAGTCAGCCCTTACAGTGGCTCTTAGCAGATGATTCAAGACAGCATAATCATAAAGCTACAATTGCTGAATCGAAAAAAAAAATCAATTCCAAAAAGTCAACCCTAATTAGCTAGAACCTCACCTGACATCACACTGTACTGGCATATGTATATATACAATAAAGCAAGTGTTTGGGGGAGATACAAAGTCAATTAGCATGTGCTGTAGTATGTTGCTTTAATCTGGGATGGTATTTTGCACAGAAAATTGTAACTTGGGAACTTACATGGGTAAGGGAGCAGGTTAGCATTAAAGAAGGAAAGAGAGGGTGCTTCTCAAAGGTACAGTCATGGTTGAATGATGAAGGGGTTCAACTAGCTGTTTGGGAATGGATATCAGGAGCTGGTGAATGTAAGTAGTAAACTTTTTTTTTTTTCTGTTACTCTTACAGCTTGAAGGTTTAACAATCTTGGTATGGTAAATACATTTTGAACAATATACTAATGATTTATAATAGATATTATTGCTCATGGATTAGCAAAGGCAGTTGGTGACTATCTTCAGTCACAGTGTACTATGGAAGTACTGGAAGAGGTGTTAGGAATGGAAAAGGATTGGGTAGAAGATAGAGGTGGGGATCAGGGTATAGGTGATGGAGGAGGAGTAAGAGGTAGTGGGAGTAGAGCAGGGTGCAGGATGAGAATTCGTCCTCGTACTGCATGAAGATGGTTGAACAAAATGGGCTTCACATATGGTGAGGTTCGGAAGTCTGTCAACATAGATGGACATGAGAGAGAAGATGTGGTAAAATATTGGAAAGATATTTTCTTACCTCTCTGGGATAGTCTTGTACCATGAATGGTGCAGTTCAAATAGGATGGAACTTGGACAATTCTGCATACTCTACCAGAAGGGGAAAAGCCAATTGTATTCATTACACATGACGAGTCTACATTTAATGCCAATGATGGTAAATGTAGAATATGGAAAGAGGAGGGGAAACAACCTTTACAAGCTAAGTCTCATGGCCAGAGAATTATGGTATCAGGCTTCTTAACCCCTGGGAGATGTCTAAAAGTACCAGACACCATACCTGATGAGGAATTATTTCGAGATCTTATGTAGCTTAAAGGTGGTAGCATTCTTATATGTGATACTATAGAATTCTTAGAGTATGGGAAAAATAACTATTGGACTGGAGATAAAATGTTACACCATACGATGCAAATTGCCTTTCCAATTTTCTGAGTTGCATTTCCTGGCTGTCAGGACTTATTTGCCTTCAATAACACTTCAAATCATGGCTGCTATGCACCCGATGTACTTTTGGCTTCTAAGATGAATTGAGGTCCTGGTGGGGGCCAACCATTAATGCGAGATAGTTTTATTCATTCAAAACATCATCCACAATCTATGGTGTACCCAGAGAATCACTCGAACTATGAACTCAGAGGGAAAACATAAGGGCTTGAACAAGTATTGAAAGAGCATGGATTGTGGAAAAAATGCTGGCCAGATGGGTTTCCCTTCTTACTTGAGTGTCCAACCTCAAACAACAGATCAGGGTGTGATCCAAAGATTCCTGGAGGTTGTTATGGCAGAATTGTTTTGGCTCAGGAATGGGATTTTCATGAGCAGAAAGGACATTTACAAGAAGAACTAGAAGCTTCAGGGCAAAGAGTTATCTTCTATCCCAAGTTTCATTGTGAACTGAATTTTATTGAGTGTTTCTGGTGCTCTGCTAAATACCATGCTTGGTAGAATTGTCAGTACTGCTTTGATGGCCTCCGAGAAACCATTCCCTGTGCCCTTGATTCTGTTTCGACAACTACTATTCATCAGTACTTTCTTGCCAGCATGCATATCCTTGATGCATATTAGTCTGGACTCCACTATGGTACAGTAGAGTTTCATGAATGGGTTTACAAAGGTCACCGCCATGTTGAGGACAAAACAAAATGGTAGTGTTACACTACTGTATTTAAGGTCCTTCAATCTTAGGGTTTTTCTTTGTTTATTTCTAAGAATTTGGTGAATTTTCCAGTGAAGCTTGGATGATTTCCCTTTACAAGGGGTTCTAGATTGGGTTCCTAAATATTGTTTTCAGCCCTTTAGGCTTATGATGGACAGCATTGATTTCTATCGGTTATTTGTTTTGATTTGGGGGTTGAAGTTTCTTTTGTTTTAATTAGGTTTTCTAGGCTTCTAGGCCATACTTTAGGGTACATGCCGGGCATTTTCCTGTACAGTCAAACCTCGCTGTCCCGGAACTCGATAATACGGATACCTCGCTGTCCCGTATGAAATGCCGTGAATTCAGAATTTTCTTACAGCAAAACTTGACTCGTTGTCCCGGATCACTCGTTGAACCGGACAGATTCTTCGGATTTTGGTCATCCGGCATAGCGAGGTGCGACTGTATTTACGAATAAAACCAAGGATTTAACAAAAAAAAACAAAAAAAAAAGGTCCTTCAATCTTAGTCATCATTTTTGCCAATGTCCGGGTACTCCGGCTACAGATGTCCCTTACCATATCTCATGCCGGTAGCTAGATACGATTTAGTTCGTGAAACGGGGCATAACCCCGGGCTAGCAAGAATACAACAAGGTTAAATACGAGCCACGGCCAGTTATTGGAAGCGTTCACGGACTAACCCTGGTACCCGAGTACAGCCGCATTCGCAAAGTTCTCATACCCTGATTGGTACTAATACCTGGCTTGGCTGCAAGTATAGCAGATGTTTTATTATGTAACAATACATCAACTAGCATAAAGAAGTACCGGTAAATTATCAACCATTTTGTATGCCCACCATCGGCTGAAATCACAGCTTCTACACGGTTAGGCATACTATCTAGAAGTTTATCAAGAGTGATTTGCTCAATTGCCTCCCATTCTTCCTCCATTGCTGTCCATAGCTCTTCTTCGATCGCCTACTATGTTACACTACATCATAATACATCTGATATAGCCAAGCCAGGTATTGGTACCAATCAGGGTATGAGAACTTTACGAATGCGGCTGTACATACAGTACAGTCGCACCCCGATATCCCGTATGGCCAAATTTTCTGAATTTCATCCGGTACAACGGGTGATACGGGACAGAGGAGGAGGAAGAAAGTTGGTGATATGATACTTGTATAATACCATACGTGCAGCACAAAATAATTTTTCTCTACAAATATTAGTGACTTTTACCGATATTAATGACTTTCATCTCAACAGTGCGGAGTCCACTCAAGGCATTCCCCGACTCATTCTCCATGTTTTTAGTGTTCACTTTCAAATTATTTTCACAGCATTGTCAGAGGATTGTATGTGATCCTTCAAAGAGAGCAAGGATGCAAATGGCGAGGAAAGCTGCACCCTCCAATGCTACCAAACCATTAATTATATCTTAATTATTATCTTCACCCTTTATGCCTCTTGTCCTTTTTAGGAATAGCCCTTCTATGTTTACCACAGAAATACGGTTCAGCGAGGTATCTGGTTCAGCGCGATCCGGGATAGCGGGGTGCGACTGTAGTAATTTTTTTTTGGAAATCCGTGCCCACCCTGCTTGTTAGAGATAAGTTAGTACCCGGATGGTGGTGGAGAGGGAAATTATGTAAACCAGCTGGATTACACAAGGTGCAGGTTGGGTGTGTCCCACTGGTACTTTCGCTGTTATGATCATGAGACTTCACCATGCAAGTGCCCAAAACCCCATACTTTACCGAAGTACCTTCCCATTACCAATAAGGCTGGACAAGTGTTATGTCCCCGCTTTCCGCTGAACATTAACTCTGTGATATTCCATCGCTTTCACAACTTCCATTTATTCATGATACCAGTAGAACGACCACCACACACTCCTGCCAACTAAGATGGACTCTAGAAACCTGCAACCGAATGCTACCGGCTCGGGCCACCAATACAGTTTCAACACAATCAGCAGTTACAACACTATCTACAACACTAACTACACAAACGAAGAGCAGCAAATTCTGGGATGGTTATCGCCTTTAGAACCTCGTATGCGTCACCAGGATGTGAGTACACGGCGTCGCGATGGCTTAGGCAGTTGGTTTTTGAAAAACGAAGAGTTTGTCAGATGGCGCGACAGCAAAGATGGATCTGGCAAGGCTACGCTGTTCTGTTCAGGAAATCCAGGGGTTGGGAAAACCTATATGAGGTATGAGGGCAGAGCGATTCCTTACAAGTGACCGTCATCGCTAACTAGATATGGTGCTACTCGTGCCAAGGTTGCGGCGTGTGGCCGCAACCCCCGCATGTTCGCTGGCTCACAACCGGGGGCACTCTAAAGAGTGCCTGCCAGCTCAATGCAACTTTACAGCTCAACGCAACTTTGTGGCTCAACAGAACTTTGTGGCTTTAAAGACTTTTTGACTCAGCATAACTTAGTAACTGAGTATAACTTTGTAACTTAACTTGAATATTATATCAAAAGTTTACAGAATGTGGTATTCGAATTTACATTAATTTGTGCAACCTTGCATGTCGCTTAATACCCATTATAATCAGCCTTGACACCTTCTTTTTCTGTGCTTGAGCAGCATGTCTGGCTTTTCCCCTTGCCTTTATCTCATCAAGAAATGGTTGAAGCTTTTCCTTGTCCTCTCTTCTTTGATTATTTACTGCCCTACGGAGCTGTTTTGTCTGCTTTTCCACCTCTGCATCAACCCTTCTTTTAACCATTTGGCGTGCTTCAGACGCATATAACACTCCCCCCTTCTGTATCTGCCTCCTACTATGAGCCCGACTTCTTGCACTTCGAGCTTGATCGGCCGCCCGAGTATTCTCCAGATGTTCCATTGCTAAGGCACCTGACTGTGCCAATGCTAGTCCACCTTGTAGTACTAGCTTAAGACGATGCTGGAATTCTGGTGACATCTCTTGTGCTTGATCTAGTAATTCATCGCCCTGGGTCTTTAGACTTGCGATCGTAAGTGGAATGCCAGAAGGAATTCCAGAGAATTGGTTCGGAGGTATGGTAGAAGTGGGAGCTGCTTCTCGTAGTTTGGAAATGACTATACTAGGATTGTAAGGGATAAGGCCTGTGGCTTGAAAGGCAGATCGAATTGTGGATGGCTTGAAGGTCTGTTGGCGTATTGAATGAATCTTATCAAGAAATTCGCACTTGTCAAAGTCCCCACATCCCATACGTGTCGCTACCTCTACAGCTTCCGCGTGATAATGCTTGTAGGGTTGGAATACGACTACATCCAAGGGTTGAAGAAGATGGCTTGAATGAGGAGGCAGGCAGAAAACAATGATCTTATGGCGATCACAGTAGTCGATAAACTGTTTGGTGCAATGCGAGCCAAACCCATCTAGGAGAAGAAGTCGGTGAGCTCCCACTTGTCGTTTAGCAGAGAATCGTTCAAAATGGGCAAGCCATTTGATTGTCAAGTCATCATTATTGTAACCGGTGTCGGAGGTGGCGATCAAGTAATCATCTGGGATACTTGTAGCCACATACCAGGGCTCTTGATGAATCACCCCAGGAACAATAAGCATTGGCGGCAAGACAACCCCATCAGCACTGATTGTTTCACAGACACTAACTAGCTCTCTGTTTGTAGAGCTGGCAAGGTAGGCTTGGCGATTTGGATCACGTGTAATAATCCACTGGTCCCGGCCAATCCCAATGCGAAAACCAGTCTCATCAAAATTATACTGATCCCCATGCTGAATGTTGTACTCCTCACAAACAGAACGATATTTCTCAAACCAAGCGAGAATATCATTAGGCTGGTGAGCATTCTTGCGGTCAGCATCGATGGTCTATTGCTTTCTAATAAAGTATTCTGGATGACGCTGGAGAAATCGTGGTGCCCAGTGGTCACCTATCAGAGGTGCTGGCTCTGGCCCAGTATGTGCAGATTGGAGAATCGCATTGGCACAGCTTGAAACCATTTGTAGTCGAGCACTTGTTCCAATTGTGTCCAGACGGTCAAGGTACTGACACACTGCCAGTTCCTGGTCATCTGAAAGCTTATGGTTGGTTGCTGGACGCTCTTGTTTCGACTGGCGGCCTTGTAGACGTCTTCGAAGTCTGGTGACTGGAACCTCGTATGTACGTGCAATCTCAGCAATATTCACCTGGCCTGGGGGGTCCTCATTTTGCCTTGTTTGAATGAAGGTGACAGCAGCCTGAATCCGTATTTCAATATCCTCATAGGGCTCCACCCGCTGGCTTGGTAGGACAAAGGCTGGTACTTGTGACATTGTTTGATGGTGTATGGGTCGTTCTGGATGGTGATAAGAGAAGCTTCTATTTTATGATTTGTTTTAAGCCTCAAAATTCTGCTGAGTCACAAGGTTCTGCTGAGTCATAAAGCAATGCTGAGTCACAAAGGTATGCTGTGTCACAAATTTACTATGCTAAGCCACAAAGTTGCGTTGAGCTGTAAAGTTGCATTGAGCTGGCAGGCACTCTTTAGAGTGCCCCCGGTTGTGAGCCAGCGAACATGCGGGGGTTGCGGCCACACGCCGCAACCTTGGCACGAGTATTCCAGTTCGCTAGTGATTCCAGTTCGCTAGTGATTGATACGATATGTGATCAGATGGAGGGGAATAAGGTCGCCGTCGCTTATCTCTACTGCGATTTTCAGGGCTTAAAGGAGCAAACCCCGGCGAATATGATCGGCGCTTTGGTCAAACAACTTGTGTGTGCTTTGGGAACAGTTCCTGGCGAGATTAATACAGCGTTCCAGAAAGCAAAACGCGATGGCCGAGGACTTCGGCTCCCAGACATTCTGGAACTCTCAAAAGCTATCTTGGCTTCCTTAGAGCGTGTCTTTATCTGTATTGATGCCCTGGATGAATGTCCGGATAGGGTCTTACCCGAACTTCTGAGCTCGTTGCGTGCCATTTCCCAAGGGTCACCAGGCGTCCGGCTATTCTTCACTGGGAGACCCCATATTCAAGGTCTGGTGGAAAAATATTTTCCGGATCGTGCTCACGATATCCCGATCAGCACGGACAGCGCGGATATAAGGGAATATCTCGCGAAAGAGTTGGATCGAGACTCAATTCCAGAAGCGATGGATCCTACGTTGAAGGCAGAGATTATGCATCTTATTCCGGAAAGGATTTCTGGCGCGTATGTCATGGCCATTACCATATCAATAGCCCCGAGTCATGACTGACCATAGCATAGGTTTCTACTTGTTTCTTTAACTATAGCTACAATATTAGGCGAGACCACGATCCATAAGAGACGAGAACAGCTCAAGAAAATAACCAGTAGAGGCCTCGGGTTGGACGACGCTTATCGCGAGACTTTGAATAGAATAATGGCGAAGCGCGGAGGTCAATCAAAACTCGGCATGGATGCTTTGATGTGGATTTCCCGATCGGAGCGGCCAATGACGAGTGAAGAGCTGTGCTTCGCCCTTGGTGTAGAAATAGGTTCTCAAGATGTCGACTCCCAAAATATCCCTGACATAAAAACAGTGCTGGCCTCGTGCCTTGGACTTGTCACTGTGGATGAGAGTTCGACACTCCGGTTGGTGCATTTCACATTTCAAGAATACCTCAATAGTCATCCCGAATATTTCGGAAACGCCTACGCGACAATAGCAGAAGTCTGCTTGACGTATCTTAACCATGACTCTGTTAATGAAATTTCGCTCTTTTGCTTTTTCGCCCCCGAAGATGCACCCTTCCTTGAATATGCATCGGCTTACTGGGGGTTCTTTGTGACACACGGAATGACGGAGGGCGTAAAGTCGCTTGTGCTTCAACTTCTTGATGAATTCGATCAACATATCGCAGCGATAATTGTTTGTCGAGAGAAGGGGTTGTTGCTCCCATGGCACCATCCGAATGGATTCACTGGACTTCACTGCGCAGCATACATGGGGCTTCAAGAAATTGTGATATCTTTGTTGGAGAAGAAAGATTTGGATATGTCGATGACGGATTTCAAGGGCCGTACTCCGCTATCATGGGCTGTCCATAATGGGCACGAAGAGATAGTGAAACTCCTACTAGACCGGAAAGAGGTCAACCCCGACTCGAAAGACGATGAAGATAACACACCGCTCTCGCTGGCTGCCTGGAAAGGGCACGAAGGAATAGTGAAGCTCCTCCTGGACCGGAAAGAGGTCAACCCCGACTCGAAAGACAATAATGGTAGCACACCACTCTTGCGGGCTGCCTTGGAAGGGCACGAAGGAATAGTGAAGCTCCTCCTGGACCGGAAAGAGGTCAACCCCGACTCGAAAGACAATAAAGGTAACACACCGCTCTTGCTGGCTGCCTCGGAAGGGCACGAAGGAATAGTGAAGCTCCTCCTGGACCGGAAAGAGGTCAACCCCGACTCGAAAGACGATGAAGGTAACACACCGCTCTTGCTGGCTGCCTCGGAAGGGCACGAAGGAATAGTGAAGCTCCTCCTGGACCGGAAAGAGGTCAACCCCGACTCGAAAGACGATGATGGTAACACACCGCTCTTGCAGGCTGCCTCGGAAGGGCACGAAGGAATAGTGAAGCTCCTCCTGGACCGGAAAGAGGTCAACCCCGACTCGAAAGACGATGAAGGTAACACACCACTCTTGCAGGCTGCCTCGAGAGGGCACGAAGGAATAGTGAAGCTCCTCCTGGACCGGAAAGAGGTCAACCCCGACTCGAAAAACAATTATGGTTCCACACCGCTCTCGCAGGCTGCCAAGAAAGGGCACGAAGGAATAGTGAAGCTCCTCCTGGACCGGAAAGAGGTCAACCCCGACTCGAAAGACTGTTATGGTCGCACACCACTCTTGCTGGCTGCCAAGAAAGGGCACGAAGGGATAGTGAAGCTCCTCCTGGACCGGAAAGAGGTCAACCCCGACTCGAAAAACAATTATGGTTCCACACCGCTCTCGCAGGCTGCCTCGAAAGGGCACGAAGGAATAGTGAAGCTCCTCCTGGACCGGAAAGAGGTCAACCCCGACTCGAAAGACGATGAAGGTAACACACCACTCTTGCTGGCTGTCAAGAAATGGCGCGAAGGAATAGTGAAGCTCCTCCTGGACCGGCAAGAGGTCAACCCCGACTCGAAAGACAATGAAGATAACACACCGCTCTTGCTGGCTGCCTCGAAAGGGCACGAAGGAATAGTGAAGCTCCTCCTGGACCGGCAAGAGGTCAACCCGGACTCGAAAGACGATTTTGGTCACACACCGCTCTTGCAGGCTGCCTCGGAAGGGCACGAAGGAATAGTGAAGCTCCTCCTGGACCGGAAAGAGGTCAACCCCGTCTCGAAAGACAATGAAGATAACACACCGCTCTTGCTGGCTGCCTCGGAAGGGCACGAAGGAATAGTGAAGCTCCTCCTGGACCGGCAAGAGGTCAACCCCGACTCGAAAAACTATTATGGTAGCACACCGCTCTTGCTGGCTGCCAAGAAAGGGCACGAAGAAATCGTGAAGCTCCTCCTGGACCGGAAAGAGGTCAACCCCGACTCGAAAGACGATGAAGGTAACACACCACTCTTGCTGGCTGTCAAGAAATGGCGCAAAGGAATAGTGAAGCTCCTCCTGGACCGGAAAGAGGTCAACCCCGACTCGAAAGCCAATGATGGTAACACACCGCGGGCTGCCTCGGAAGGGCACAAAGGAATAGCGAAGCTCCTCCAAGACCACATAAACACCAAACTCGATCCCTACCCGCTCCCTTCCCGAACGCCCTCCCCGCTTCCGGAACCTGCCACAGACGATACTGAGGTCCCAGCATTCCCCCATCCACACCTGGAAGTTATCGAAGTAAAGACAACCGCACCCACACCTACACCTGCACTCACTCCCCTTCCCCCTCCACCTCTGGATTCTCCTTCCAATAAGACAAAACCACTCTCCGTCTCCTCACCCCTAGCCTGCCCATCCATGGCGGCCGCTGTTGCAGTAATACTTGTTGCTATACTTGTCGCCTATTGCTTGCATTATTCTGAGTCTCTTGCATCTTGAATATTTCCTCTCTGCTCCCCGTGTGTCTGTTTCGGTCTTCCCTGCCCTGTATCCGGGTTTCTCCTATTTTTGGTGGCAAGTAGTACTAATGGCTAATGGTCTTTGTTTTTCTTGTCTTTTTTTCCTTTTTTTCTGCTGCGAGATTAGTTATTTACTGGTATATTGTGCTGGCTCGAATGTGCATATTCCCTGAATTGGTGGTGTTCTTGTCAAGTCATGTATTATATGTTTCCCTTCGGAATATACGGGGGTTTTGGCATGCTGCTTGAGTAGAGTTACCTGGGAGATTCATCGTGTGTGTACTTTTTTATTCCTCTTCTACCTTATCCATTATGTACTGCTTTATTATTTTCCACTATATTTCTTTTTTATGTGGGGTTTTGGAAGCCAGCCTGAAAAAAACTTTCTTTTTGATCGTACTACTCTCCGGGTGGGTGTGTTTTTCACTTGTGATTTTTTCTCTCAGCCATTTTTGTCGATCCTGAATGAAGGGCATGCGCGTTATCTCATTTTTTTTTTTCTTCTAGACTGCGATTCTTGCTGGCTTTGATTGTTTTAAAATGCTTTTCTCCCAATGAGCTGGATAGAGATAATCCAATGTCGCTCTAATGACCAATAAACTCGAATATCTAGAGACTATCTGAGATGACTCAATCCTGCCGGCGCATCCTACGGATCCCCCTACCACCTTAGAGGTTCGGGTTTGATGGGTAACCCATACTTGGCCCCAACGGAACATAACCTAACCCAAGGTTACAAACATCAGAGCCAGCCCAGCCGAACCCGAATAGACCTGGGTTGGCCCAAAAATATGAGACCCGACTACAAGCCATATTTGGGATTGCGGCATATGGACGCGAGGTCAGCGAAGCGGGGGAATGATGTCGGGAGTTTCCAAGCGTTTGGGCTAATGTCATAGGAGGCAAGTTAGAAGGTTGGCCAAGGTTGATGTTGGAAGCATATTTCACTACCGGCTCTCTTGTGTACGGTCTGTCAGGATAATCGCTTCATAGCTGCATCTGTATTGCAAATTAACTCTGTGTATTTGGCGATTACTGCAATGTATCGAAGGTACATCAATTGAATTAATCGGGCAGGACCGGTAATATCGCGTTGTAGTTGTCGATTAGAGCATTCGCTGTAGAACGAAGGTCGATCAGTTAATAGCCCACGCAAAGTTACCGGAGGTGGATATGAAGGAAGGATAGAATCATCGGAAGTGAACTTTATGCAAGAATTTGGACACCGGTGAGGTACTGGGATCATGAGTGACGCTTGATGTTTGTTTCGCATCTTCCCTATATTTTCTGTATTAGTTACCTCAGGTATTTAAGTTGCTGTATTTCCTTAAGTCCCAATTCAATCGCGCTTCTTACCTCGAAATGAGAATCGACTCCAATCTTGAAGTTTGTTTTTTTTGAGAAACGAGTAGACCGTCGGCATTGATGAGTACGTGCCGGACCGTATTCAGAAAGGTACTCCAGATGTGGTCAACCAGTCGATAAGAATAATAGCCTAGAGTGGCTTAACTACGGTAAGGGCAGCAGGGATTAGGCGAGCGGAGAGAGAAACTGGTGGTGCAACCATTTCGTTTCGGGCTCGGAGAAGTCAGTTGGCCCTTGTTGTTGCTAATGTGTACCACTGAGGGTGTGAGATCGTATTTATACGCGTTCGCATAATACCGTATAATACCGTATAAAAATGGTATATTATTCTAAAAATTCATATTTTATTTAACCCCTAAAGGGTATATTGCAAAATGTGGAAAATTGAGTGAGAATCTGAGGAGATAGAGTAATATGAGAACTCTTTACTCTTTAAGGCTCAAGAGTAACTATTTCAAACCTATCATAAACCTAACAATCTTTGGTTATGACCCATTGTCATCGCTTATGGTTAATTTGTACAGGTTGTCAGAACAATTAGGCAATTAAATGTCCACTCAAGAAGTAAATAACTAACAGTGAGTATCATATTCTCTCTTTTAAGAAAGATTTGGGCCAGGGCTAATGCTATAGGGTTAGAGATTTCAGGATCTGTATGTGTCGTATGTATGGTATAAAAAGGAAGGGAAAATATATGATAATATACCTATATTTGATTACCCTAGCACCACTGCACACGTACATCAGATGACGAGTGATATCTTGTGATGCTGGAGTCCGCCGGTGACAGCCAAGAATACTACTGTAGTATAGATAGAGTCGGGGGGCAACAGAACACACCATTGAACCATACAACAATTTCCCCCTGGGAGCGCGATATAGATACTGCACAGCAAGTACAATAAACCCTGCACATATCCCCACTATCCCCTTTCTCCTTTCCATGTCCACCATGCCTCACCCTATCCCTAACCTTCATCCCCAGAACTCACGATCACCCACCACCGTCAGTCTTTATTCAAAAGCACTATACAACAATACAATAAAAGTGTGGTAAGCGCTGGACGTAAGAAGACAGAGTAAAAAAACGATTCCCCCTCATTATTTTCTACGGTGGATAGTCTAGTCTCGGTAGTACAGTATACGAATGATGATAATCTCCACCAGACTTGAGTCCAGTGTAGATCTCAGTTTAGAGCTGGGCTGACTTGGTGAGGAGGAAGAGGGGAGTGTTCATTTGTTGGCTTCGTTGGTGGTTTTGTATGGTAATGGGGAAAGCTGTTGTAGTTGGTTTGGCAAGCATTTGGACTTAGAGCAGTACCTCCACTCTCACTGTAAGGGGTTTGCTTTGGGGGATCTGGTAGAAGGTTAGTTTGAGTACTACCGGTGCAGAATTCAAGTAATACGTAAGAGAAAACATTCTGCTTTTCCCAAGCTTTCTTTGAATCCATTTGATATATCGGTAGTCGATAATCTCCAGCCGTGACAGCACACTTCTAACTTCCGTGCGCACCTATCCCCACTTATATAACTTCACTACTACCGAAAAACCAACTCCTCTCGCATAATAATCCAGGCCCCACCTCCCCAGATATAGTTCGGTAACATAATTCATCGTTCATCCTTGGTCCCCCATCGTATCTCGTTAATGTTGAAATTCACGATACTTCCATACCGCTGTAACGTTAGTAGGGGTTGCAGAAGAAATAGAGATGTTAGAGGATTAGTGTGTTTGGGACATTGTTTGATATGTCACGCTAAAGGATGCAAGGAAAGGTAGTTAGCGGTAGCAGGAATGTTTGGGAGGTTTCAGGAATTACCTAAGGATTAAGGATGTCATAGATCAGAGTTTGTTTGAGGATGAGACGAATTGGCGTCGGACTATGGCAGTTAGGAAACAGATAGGAAACGGTTAGAAAACACGAGAAGGAGCAGAAGGGTTTCAGGACTGTGAGAGAACGTCGGAGTTAAGGAAGCTAGCTTAGGAGAAGTTTGACGGAGTTGTGCAGACGGAGGGTGTGGGAGCATGAGAGAGAACGGAGGAGATTATGGGCACGATGGAGAAAGGTCTTATTGCCAAGGAACGATTTGTGTATATATAGGACGCCTTCCGGTAACTTAGAAAAAGACAAGACTCAAGTTTTCCTCGTACATTCATAACAGATTTACTTTAATTACAACATACCAAAACCACACACAATTGGAAAGAAAACCAAATGTGATCCATCTTTTAAATTCAGGTGTATTTATTGCAATAGCAAGATCTATCCCTCAGCAAAAAGATTAGGCTCAATTGAGAAACTTTTGCTTGTGTTCTAAAGCTAAAAAAACAGTATTTTTGGTGTAAAATGAATGGCCAACGATGAACTATGTCACCGAGCTGTATAAAGAATCAAGAGAGGTATGATACAATAATGTAATGGTTCCACAGGGGGTCGAACCCTCGACCTTGGCGTTAGCATTCGAACACCGGTAATATTAGCACCACGTGCTGACCATCTGAGCAATGGAACCTTGATAAGTCTAACAAATTGACATATAAGAATCTTTTACTAACCAAGCGGTCTCGCGTTCGAGAACTTTCTGGCTGTTTTCCCCAGGGTTCCGATAAAGTACCAACATCTACTCTGCCCACCACAATTCTCAAGACCCCCATCATCCCACTCTAGTATTACTCCTGTATGTTTTCCCAAAAACATAGAGATCTAAAAACCCAAGTTTCAATACATGCACTGGCAAGTACCAGCACAGACTACACCCAACAGCTCCCAAACAACCAGAGAGTGTATAAGTACAGTACGCATCTTCCTTACTATCCTCATTCGCTTCCTAGAATCCTAAAACCATGCTTACCATCAATTAGTCAAGCTACAACTTCTGCACAGTGTCCATACGCCTTAACTACTCAATTCCCTTCAGGAGCAGTGGTATGTCATGTGGTGATCATGAGGAATCACTCGCATTTCCCACCATAAGACTTGTGTTGGAAAGTTGGCACAGCGAATTGAATGATAGGTAGAGAAATGGGGAACGCTTGACATTCTCAATGGCAGGGCGAGATGCCCGTACTATCTACTGTCGGGAGCGAGGAGGACGAGCCCAACGGCATTAGGAAAGAAAGTAATCGAGATGCAAGGAGGCATATCCAATAGTGCCAGGAAAAAGCAAGAGATCTAAACATGGCCATAAGGCCTAATGTATGGAGAAAAGCAATAGTATGAGTAGTACGACAATAGCGTCAGAAGCATGTTTCAACAAGACTGCCGTACCAGATTCATTTCTTGTCCCCCCCATTGGCGACCCAAATACCCACCCTGAACAGAATCAAAACCCTCAGCCAATTAACCGACGAGCCATTATTCAATAGCACGTTTAACAGCCATCGTGCTTTAGTGTGATATTCCGAAAGCTGTGATGTCAATATCTACCAGAATTAATCACCTTCACAACTCCCACTCCCACCCCTACTGTCATTGAGTGGTTTCCCAGCTGATATAGAAAAGTATTTATCTTCGCCCTTCATGGTTATCATCTACAGTAGCGTACTCCACCTGGACATGGCTGTTGTGGTTATGATGGAGAGTACGTACTGTTGGAGTTAGGATATACTAATAGTATTGCACTGGGGATGGATTGAATGCGGGAGGTAGAATGGGGTGCTTATCCATGTTTCGTATATGGGGTTTGAGCTTTAGGGTTTTGTCGTAGAGTATGGGTTTGTGTGGTAAGGTCTTGTGTCTTGAGAATGTGGTGTCGTGTTTGGGATTGGTAAAGATATAAAGTCACTCCCAACACTAAATTTTGTTTTTTTCCTTCACCATTGTTTACCGGATGTATCGTGGGGAGTCATGGTTAATTGAGGCTATGATGCCTAAATAAATTACACCTGCGAGTATTGGCGCAGCAACAGGTCATCAATCATGAAACAATGGACAATGCCTGTTGAAGTTTCGAACAGATTTTCCAGACTTTGGTTGGCTACGCATATATTTACACAAATGGATAGCATGCTAGAAATTTTGTGTACATCCCTTAGTTATGATAAGAAATCATCGCTTGAACCTGGGGGTGTGGAGATATTATATCCTGCTTGCTGTATTGATGATAACTGGGATCTGGAGATCGGGAAATTACGCCCATTAAATGTGAAGGTATCCAGTGGGTGAAGGTGGAATACTATGGAAGCAATAAAATAACCATGGTGGGTAGACCGAAGTTTTTTCACCCCACCAACATTCATTCCCACAAGATTCCCATCTCCTGCAGCCATGTTGACAACTGTCCATTGATTGCCTGAGTCTGGTATTGGCGGTAAGGATGGTGACGAGGGATCCCTCATCTTATAATATACTGGAATATCTCCCAAGCCTCTCCCAAGCTTCTTTCCCACAATATTCCTCACTTTTGCTTTTTGCACTTTTCTCAACACCACAAAACTGCACTTTTTTCACAAATACCTCAATATCTCAAGGACATAGCTTACCCTAGGTGATACCCTCTGCTGTGGCTGACACCATGGATACCTCAGGACCGGGACCCTCCTGCCCACAGACCCTGGAGACCCCTACTCTACTAGGGGGTTCGAAAGGAAAAGAAAATGAGGCCCAACACCTACAATACACCCAACTCATGAATCTCATGAATAACAACTTTGGAAAGTTTGGACCTAGGAAAAATACCCTGTTAGTACAGGCTGTTATGAAACTTGAAGAAGACAATTTCACAACTGGGGAATTGGCTTCTACTGCCATCATACTCTCCTTGGTGACCCAGGTCACAAACCTTATGATCCTAGTACAAAACCTCAATCACACTATACAGGACCTGAGGGGTGAACAATGACCACCTAGGAAGTAACAACCCCAACAGGGGCAGCCAACCAAGGAACAGCAAGTACAACAAAAGCAATCCTACATGAGTATGGCAGAACAACCAGCTCCGGAGGGTCCTAGAAGCCCCAAAAAAGTGAAAAACAAGTATAAAGCTGACACCCTTACACCACATGAATCTCCCAAATCAAAATAGGCTAAAGGAGAGGACATACCCAATACACCCATCCCAGAAAAGAGGGGGAAGAAAGACAGGGTCAACAACACTCCCACCCAAAGTCCGGCAAAGAGGAAACTTTTTGCTACCTGACTAGAGGTTCAACCACTGGCTGACACACTGAAAGAGGAAGTGAGGATCTCAGTTATTCTAGCTGACATGCTCACCAAGTGTGAATGTCCAGTACCCATAAACCTACAGGTCACATTGAACAAGATCAATGGGACCATCACTATTATGACCCCACCCGGAGCAGACTCATCACAATACTCTGAATACCTTGAGAAGATGTCAGTGGCACTCAATACCATCATCGGCTCTAAACAACCACAGTACATACCCTTCAGGAGGACCTCTACAGATGTGGACGTCATCATACATGATGTGTTCCTATAAGCAATCCCAGAGGATGTAGCTGAGATGGAGAAGTCGGTCAAAGAAACCTTCAATGTGACACACAAAATCAATGTGATGATGGCGAAGTACCTCCAACTTGACACTGTGGAAAGTTCTAAGAAAAGAGCGACATCAATAATCATAAGGATCTGTGAGGCCGAGTTGTAGAGATGCATGCCATCGGTACTGTTCATAGGGAAATACAAAGAGTCAGCAGTTATGTGGCAAGCATCCACCACAACCCAGTATCACAGATGCAGGAAATTTGGCCACCCACAAGCTGGCTGTAAAAACGCAATGCAGGTGTGCCCTATCTGTTCAAAAGGGCACTCCTACAAAGAACACCAGTGTCAGCAAACAGCTTGCTATGGGTGTCGGAAGATAATCCTGAGTTGTTGCCTCATGACACCTGCCAAGTACCCTGCTTGTGATAGAGAATACTGGGCGATGGACACAAAGTGCCTGAGGAGGTCAGCAGTCAAGGTAGTGGCGAAGGAGAAGTATGAACTTAGGATGGTAACCCTAGCCACTCAGGTCAGTGAGCAGTCAAACCCCTAATAGATATCGTCATGTTAGATAACTGAAGACATGATGACAACAATGGATGGAAAGTAAATGAAGTTCAATACAATTGCAGAGGGAGCAATAGTATTTCTCTTTCATTATTTCACATAGTTAGAAGTTTTAAAGTTTCTTTCATTTGTGTTCAAGATCACCCACTGTACAATGGAAACCCACTGAGGGCCCTAGGTTTCGAGTGTATTTCCTTTGCCCATACTCAGGTTTGTATATGTACCTACATTAGCCTAAAGATTTTGTTTGATGTTTCTTTTGTTTTGATTCCAACAGAGGACATTTTGTATTTGAGAATTTTTTCGAAGAAGGGTCCTATTTTGGGACCCCATTGATCTTTTAGTTTAATTGACATTTACAACAGACTAGCGGAGGGGGGAAATTCCATCCCTCCTGGAGCTGTATTTGTTGAAACAAATGACCCCACCCTGGTGGTAGGTGACCTGAATGTTCATACTGTTTTTACTGACCCCTTACGTTCTTTTACTTTGGATGAGAGGAGGAGAGGGGAGAGCTATACAAGGCTGACAGACCTGTGAGGCTACAGCATACTTAATACACTGGGGGTTCATACAAGGTTCCTGGACAACCCTACATTACACATGTCCTCCATAATCAACTATACTCTGGGAAACACTTCAATGATGGCCAGGTTTTCGAGATGGAGGGATGAATACCAACAAACTGAATCAGACCACATAGTAATCCTAACCAAAATTGCCTCAGAGACCCTGGAGATAGCCAGGCCAGTCCCAGACTGGAACAAGATTGAATGGCAGAGTGAGGAGAATGTCCCAAACCCAGTAATCGAGGAGGTCTTGGAGAACTATTGGAGTGGGGGTGAAGTGTTTGAACCAATACTTTGGGCAGAAGAAGTACAGGAAGTCTTTGAGAATAACTTGTAAAAGCTCATAGGCTTGGTGCACAGCTGGGCCCTGATGAAGAGACCAATGAGGTGGTCAAAAGCATGGTGGATGCAGGAGATCACTGAATTGAGGAGAGTATACATAATAGCTGTCTAGCATGTGAGGCGTGATGGGAGTGAAGTGGAAGAAAAGAAGAAAACCAGGAAAGCATACAGGGCAGTGATCATGAAGGAGAAAAAGTGGCACTTTGATGAATTGTTGGTGAATGCAAAGAAAAATAATGTTGGGATGACTCACCAGTTTACCAAGCAACAAACACCTACAAAGATACTAGGCAGACACAATGACTACCCAGACATCACTAATAACATCATAATACACCACTTCTTCCCACTGAATCCAGACCTAGTCAACCCCATGCTGCTGGTGGAACACCAATTGCATGAGGAGGAAGAAGTCTCCAGCCTAGACATGTGAGAAGCGTTGGAGAAGTGCAGTAACAAATCTGCCCCTAGTCCCAACCAGATACCATACTCAATTTGGAAATTCATACATCGAATCAACCTGAAAATCCTGCAAGCCCTGGTGGGGGACATGCTAAAGTGGAGCTTGCACCCACCTATGTTAAAGGAGTCAATTGAAGTTATTCTTCCAAAACCAAACAAAAACAGACTACACTGACTGTGTGTAACAAGATATGCTAGTATCGGGAGGTAGTCGAGGGAGATCACAGGACTGGACTTGCGAGATCGTGGTTGCAGCTAGAGGTAAGGTCGGGAGCAGGGACAAGGTGGCAGTGGAGGACAAGGTGGGGAACAAGGACAAGGCCAAGGTTAGAAGCAAGGACGAGGATAGATACCAGAGATGTAGATCAGGAAGCAGGGACGTTGACTGGAAAGTAGATATCTTTGAATTGCTAGAATACAAAAGATACAAACTAAAGAGAGAAGAAGAGAAGAAAGGAAAATACAGGAAGGAGTGTCTTAACACCCTTTTAAGGAAAACACGATCAGACACCAGTGACGTTTCCTTGTCTTGTGCACACAACAACTATAAACTTAAACCCTAAACAATACCCAACATGACCTATTCCTGTAACTTGTTTCTACATACCGAATACCTCATTACATAATATCCAGACACTTCTCTATAATCTAATAACTGCGAATAAACCACTCTCATCCACTTCCAACCGTGACACTGTGGCAGCTTCAGGGTCATTGCCCTGATGCAGACTTTTTTGAACATAGCGGAAAGGGTGGTCAAAAACAGATTGATGAAGATTGCTTTCAACAAAGGCCTGTATATACTGAACCAGACTGGGTCACTCCTAGAGAGGTTGACAGTTGATACGCTATTAGCCCTGAAGAATTGGACAAGTGAGGCACAATTTGCTGTGAAGAAAGTCAACACAAGCTTCCTTCATGAAAATGGTAGTTTTGATAACATGAACCATCAGAAACTCCTGAAAAGGCTGGGGCAAGATGGTAATGTACTGCCATACCTATTAGACTGGATCGGGAACTTCACCAACAACTGACAAATCATGCTAGCTTACCCAGGCAGCCCCAGGACCCCGACAACAGTCCATAAAGGAATACCACAGGGCTCCCCTTTATCACCCCTCCTGTTTATGATTTATGTGAGTTCACTACATGTGGACATGGATGACCAATTCACATACTCCTCATCATATGTTGATGACTTCCAGGTACTAGTAGCAAGTGACTCATAGTACAGGAATGCAAGACTGCTGGAAGAGAAGACCCACTCGATCATTCAGAAGGTAAGCTCACTGGGACTCTCATTCAGTATCAACAAAACCAAGCTTATGCATGTGCGGACGCCCAAAGAATGAAGGGCGAGGCTGGTGATTAAGGTGACAATTCAATCCTACATTGTAGAACTGGTAGTAAAGACCCTTAAGTGATTGGGATACTGGCTTTCGGACAATACTGGGACTACAACCCACTTCACAAACAGGCTGACCCTTGCTCAGGTGGCCTTCTTCAGGATTAAAAGACTCCATACTGGGCAACAGACTGTCCCCATATAGGGCCCGCAGGCTGATGAAAGCGATTATACTACCAACTCTACTCTATGGAGTCAAGATACTGACTCCAATAGTAATCATAAAGAAGAAAATGCAAATGTTTTAGAATAGCATGGTGAGGTGGATTACCAACACATTCTTTGCAACCAACTTGGAGGTACTATCAGCTGAAGCTTGCCTGGCACCCATAGGACTATACATCAAACAATTCTTACTCATGACCATAGTATGGATCACCACGGCCCTGCCTGAGAACAACATTGTAATAGTGATGCTCCTGAGGGGTTATCCCACAGTCTGGCCCTTTCATTTAGAGTCAAACCAGAGGCAGATATTTTCAAAGAAGGGAAGTGCATGGCTGAAGACATGGAACTTGTCCTCCAAGTCCAGGGTCCAGAGGTACCTCCCAGTAGATGAAATAGTGGCCAGAATAGCTACAGTCTTTGAGAAGTAGCCTTTCCCCGAAAAACCAAACAAACTGTCTCCTGTCACTGAAGAAGGCACCAAAGGCTGGTCAGAGGTAAAAGAGAAAGTGACACAAGATGTGCACAATGAGTGGGCAGAGTCTGCCTATCCCCTATATTATACATATAGGCCTCCTTACAGAAGGTACTGAAGCTTCATGGTCCTGCCCAAATTTCAAGCTGACTGAATACACCAGATGAGAGCAAATAAAAACTACTTGAATGCCCAATCAGATTGGTCTAGTCAGGACCACAACCCCACTTGAGATCAGTGCAACATGGTGGACCAGACTTTTCATCACATTATCATGGAGTGCCTGGCCTTAGTAATTGAGAGGGTAGGGTTAGATCTGGAGGTTTTCAACATAGGTCCAAGTTTGGCCTTATGGAAAGAAGGAGAAGCAGGGGGGAAACTGATTAAGAGTTTTTCTATATTTATTTCTAAGAATTTGGTGAATTTTCTGGTGAAACTTGGAGGATTTTCTTTTACAAGAGGTTCCAATTTGGGTTTGTAAAAATAATGATTTTGTAGCCCTTGGGGCTTATGATGGATGACATTGATTTTTATCAGATATTTGTTTTTATTTGGGTGTTGAAGTTTCTTTTGTTTAAACAGGTTTTCTAGGCCATACTTTAGGATACATGCCAGGTATTTTCCTGTATTTTACAAATAAAACTAAGGATTTAACAACAAAAAAAACAAAACTCCTAAGCCTCACCCTCTGTTACAAATCTAGCACAGAAAAAGGTTTTCACGTGACTCATGATTATGAGATCATAGGTTTGTAACAGTTTTGCAGACATGACCAATTAGGTCATGTGAGTCTCACACATGACTAGCAGTTGCGAGTCATAGTTATTATATTTGATTGAATTATGTAATAACTTGTTTAAAGTTATTAGTTGTTTTACGCACATGACTTATTTAGAAGTCATGTGAGTTTTGCACATGACCTATTTAAGGTCATGTAGTTATTATGTTACGCAAATGTATAAGTCACAATTGTGACTCATAAATAGTTATTGATTTGTAAGTGGGTTGTGAGAAGGACTATATAAGGAGGAGGATATGATGTAGTAGTTAGTTCTTCATGCAACCACCTAAGTTATTTCCTAGATATAACTATACGACTTTATGAATATAAAACACCTTTACACTCTTTACTAAAGAAAGAACATCGCAAGATATCTTCCTTGTAGGACAAGGAAGAAAGTGAACGAATAGCTTAGTCTTGGGAAGACTAAGTAAAGATAAGAATTTAGTCTTAAGAAGATTAAATACAAACAATGAATACCAAGCTAAGTATTAACCCCATTACAGTATCTAATAAAGATTGATATAACATCGTTACCTGTTGCTTGGTTGTATACTAGGAGTGATAGAATAAGTGATCCTAACATTTGGTTGCGTCTCTACACTACCCAATGAAAATATGGATTTTGAATACGAAGATCAATCTTTAGAAATTCCAGAGGTAGCACAGGCACTTGCAAGAACACCCTCGGAAACAGGAAGAACAGGAAGCCCTGTTATATCAGACAAAAGATCAGAACAAGGATCTACATTATCGGAGGAACATGAAGACCAAAGGATGTCGGCACCAGTAGGAGGAGCACCACCGGCAGGAGGAGTATCACCAGCAGGGGAGGAACAGGAAGGGGCCCAACCAATACCAGAACTAACAGTAGAACAACTCAGATAAGTAATCTAGGCCCTGGGAGGAGGAACAAGAAGACCAAAGATCAAAGAACCAGAAACCTTTTCGGGAGAAAGAGACAAAATAAGAAACTAGCTAGCACAGCTACAAGTCTACTTTCTAGCCACAGGGTGGGCAGAAGGACATGAGGAAGAAAAAATAACATACACCTCGAGCCTACTAAGAGGAGATGCAAGTAGTTGACTCACACCATATATGGAAGGAACCAGTACGGCAACCTGGCAAAATTGGCCTGATTTTGCAGAAGCACTACAAGGTCAGTTTGGACCAGTAGATCCAAAAGGTGAAGCAAGGATGAAATTAAGAGAATTAGTACAAGGTACTAAATCAATGACAGAATATTGGAATTCCTTCCGGTTAATACTAATGGAAGCATACATGGATGAAGTCACAACAAGTGAATGGTTATTCCAAGGTATGAATAAGAAATTAAAGGATAAATACGGACATCTAAATTAAGTCTTAGAAGGACCAGAGGCATTGGTAAAATGGGCAATAGAAAAAGAAACAAGGCTGGCCACCGTCAGACATCTGCAAAATAAAGGAAGCAAACAACAAGAAATCCCAGGAAATAGCAATGGCACCTATAGAGCAACCCCTAGTGTGATTCCCAAGGGGGAACCCATGGACCTAGATGCAACAAACTGCAGAACACTCCAGAGACTACTGAATAAGGAGTTCCAAGAATGAAGACAGAAAAAGCTATGCTTCCAGTGCGGAAACAAAGGACATTTTGCACAAGACTGTAGAGTTAAAAACATTAAGATATGATTGACAGAAGTGGAAAAAGAGGAGAAAAAGGAGGAAGAAACTTTAAATGACCAAGGTCCCCAGTAGAAGATAGTCTGAGGGACAATCAACCAAATGCCATCAGGAAATCTAAATTATGCTCATTACACTCTACCATAGGCTCTACAGAACCCTTGGATTACGAATCAGATCACATTATGGTCAAGGTACAACTTTACAACAAGAAAAATAAAAAAATAACAACAAATGCAATGATAGATTCAGGAGCTATGGAAGACTTCATAGATCACAATTTTGCTATAAGACACCATCTACCCCTGAAGAAAATAGGAAAACCAAGAGATATATATACAATTGATGGTACTGTTTTGGAAGCAGGACCTATCACCCAGATAGTGGAACTATCAATGGACATAGGAAACCACAGAGAAAAGGCTACCTTCCTTGTGACTAACCTAGTCAGTCAAACACGAATTAATCTTAGGAATGACATGGTTAAAGAACCATAGACCAAGGATTGACTGGATAAAGGAAAAAGTCACCTTCGACAGCAAAAGGTGCAAGGCCGTATACCTAGACAGTTCTCCAACAGTATATGCAGTACCAGAGGAACAAGCCATAAGAGAGAATCTGGAAAGCCGGATTCTACCAATTGACATGAAGGAAAAATGGAAAGAATCAAAAAATTGGATTCAACAGATAGTCTCCAGCAACGGACAAGATGACCAGGAAAGCCAATGGGTGGTTATCAAAAAATTAGAAAAAAGTGCGAAAATACCAACAAGGGGATTGCACTTGGCAGCAGGCCATGAGTTGCATAGCATAGAAGAAGCAATCATCCTAGCATGAGGACAAAAACTTATAGGAACAGGAGTTGCCATAGGACTTCCTAAGAACACCTATGCTCACATTTCATCAAGAAGTGGATTAGCGACCAAGAAAGGCCTAACCATTAACACTGGAGTAATCGATGCAGACTGTACAGGTGAAATTAAAGTACTATTGGTAAATCTATTGGAAAACGACTATAAGGTTAACACAGGAGACAGCATAGCACAATTGATAATCGAAAAAATTATCATGACAGACTTGCAAGAAGTACAAGAAATAAAAGAAACAAAAAGGGGAGGTGCAGGCTTTGGTAGCACCGATAAAAAAGAAGGACCACTAGAAAAAGACCTTAACATATCCTTCATTCTGGCTAGGGCATTCGGAAAAATGTACCGGAAAAAGGACCAGACAGGCATCCTGAGATGGAATGAAAATGAGACTTCCCTAGCAGCCACAACAATTAGCATAGAACTTGCTTTAAAGAAAGGAAAGGATAAGGATAAGTCAACAAAGGAAATAGTCCCAAAGGAATACCATTGATTCCTAGAACTCTTTGAAGAAAAAGAAAGGACTGATTTACCTCCTCATAGATATGCAGATCACAAAATCGAACTAGAAGAAGGAAAGACAGCTCCGTTTATGACCTTATACCAATTAGGGAAAAGAGAGCTGAAGGCTCTAAGAAATTACCTGGTAGAAAACCTAGATAGAAGGTGGATCAAGCGATCTTCCTCATCAGCCAGAGCACCAATCCTATTTGTCAAGAAGAAAGGCAGGAGACTAAGACTATATGTGGATTATCGAGGATTAAATGCAGTATCCAAAAAAGACCAATATCCACTACCCCTGATAAGTGAAGCATTGGACCGCCTTAGAATGGCCAGATACTTTATAAAGCTGGATATCAAAGATGCGTATCAGCACATTCATATACAAAAAGGAGATGAATGGAAGATACCTTTTTGAACCAGATATGGACTATACGAATACACAGTCATGACATTTGGATTAGCAAATACCCCAGCAACATTCCAACAATGGGTAAATACGGCCCTCAGCAAATACCTAGACATTATTTGTATTGCCTACCTGGACAATCTATTAATTTATTCTAATACCTTAGAACAACACCGAAAAGATGTTCATAAGGTACTGGAAAAATTGAAAGAAATCAGAGTCAAACTCAAACCAACAAAATGTGAATTCCACAAAAAAGAAACTGAGTACTTGGGATTCATTATAAATCAGGAAGGAGTTAGAGTGGATCCTATAAAAATAGAAGCCATAAGGGAATGGAAGGCACCAGAGAAAATCCAAGGAGTATAGTCCTTTGTGAGATTTTGCAATTTTTATCAAAGGTTCATAGAAGGGTTCAGTAGGACAGCCAAACCCTTATATGAATTGACAAAGAAAAACCAAAAATGGGACTGGGGAAAGAAAACAGAGGAAGCCTTTGAAAAACTAAAAGAAAAACTTAACATGGCACCCATATTACGTCATTTCGACCCAGATCAGCCCATAATGATAGAAACAGATGCATCTAATTATGTCTGTTCAGGTATAATATCACAAAAAGATGAAAAAGGGATATGGAAGCCAGTGGCATACCAATCAAAAATCATGACGAAGGCAGAATGCAATTATGACATTCATGATAAAGAATTATTAGCAATAATGCAAGCACTCAAAGAGTGGTGAAAATATGCTGAAGGAAGTTCTCACACAATAAAAATACTCACAGACCACAAAAACCTGGTACCATTCACTACTATGAAAGAGCTAAACGGGAGGCAAACCCGATGGAGTGAAGAATTAAGCAGGTATAATATTAAAATAGAATATCGACTCGGAAAAGAAGGAGGAAAACCAGATGCGCTCACCAGAAGGTCAGATGACCTACCAGGAGAAAAAGACAAAAGAAAAACTCAGAAGGCAAGAATTCTCTTACCAAAGGAAACCTTTATGGATGAAGGATATGAATCCAGAAAAGAAGAAATCAATACCAAGGAATTACAGGAAATAGAAACTACTATCAAAGACAAAATAAAGGAAAAAATGGAAAAAGATCAGCAAATGACAAAATTAAAGCAAGCCCTCAAAAGGGAGGACAAGGAATTTCCAAGAGTAGCCTTGGGGCTATGTGAATGGAAAGAAGGGTACCTTTGGTATGAAGGAAAGATATGGCTACTGGAAAATAAATCCCTTAAAACAAAAGCAATAGAAAGAAACCATGATGCACTACAAAGCGGCCATGGAGGAGTGGCAAAAACCATGGAGCTAGTACAATAAACTTACTATTGGCTAGAAATGAGGAATGACGTTAAAAAATATGTCAAAAACTGTGACATATATCAAAGAATAAAACCAATATGTTATGCACTATACGGACTACTACACCCATTAGAAACCCCTGAGAAACTATGGAAATCGATCAGCATGGACTTCATTATAGACCTACCAGAATCAAATGGCTATGATGCAATATGGGTTATAATAGATCGCATGACAAAAATGTCACACTTTATTCCATGTCACAAAGATATGAAAACCATACATTTCGTACAACTATTTATGAAAAATATCTTCAAATTGCATGGACTACCAAAAGACATGGTCACAGATCGAGATTCAATATTGACATCAGACCTATGGAAAGAAATAACAAAATGATTAATCATCGATCGAAAATTGAGTATGGACTATCATCCACAAACAGACAGACAAACAGAAAGAACAAATTCGTCATTAGAACAATTTCTTAGAGCATATGTGAAATACTCTCAACAAGATTGGGAAGAATGGCTGCCTTTTGCAGAATTCGCCTATAATAACTCGATACAAGAAACAATTAAAACCACACCATTCTATGCGAACTATGGACATCACCCCATCGATGAACCTATGGGTCATGAGACTATAACAAAAATATTGAAAAGAGAAGATATGAGTAAATTACATGATATAATCAGAACAGAAATTACTATGGCATAACAGATGATGAAAGAAAATACTGATCAACACAGAAGACCAGATCCAAGGTTGAAATCAGGAGACAAAGTCTGGCTGGTGGCAAAAGATATTCACACCATACGACCATCCAGAAAATTGGATTACAAGAAACTAGGACCTTACGAAATAATAGAAAAGATGGAAAGAAAAGTATATAAGCTAGCACTTCCCCCCTCAGTAAACAATAAACACCCAGTTTTCCACATCAGTAAACTCAAACTCTATCAAAACAATCCCTTACCTTCACAACGAAAAGAACCACCTCCTCCTATAGAAAAAGAAGGAGAAAACGAATACAAACTTGATCAAATTGTTGACTCTCGACGATACTACAATAAGCTATAGTACTGAGCTAAGTGGACAGGATATTCCCCTAACCACGACTTAGTGTGGTACCCAGCTGAGAACTTTAGTAATGCCAGATATGCAATTGAACATTTTCACCAAGGAAACCCAGGAAAGCCTGGTCAAAGAGGAGGAACAAATGAGCAATAAAGACTGGATCAATCTAGCAGACCTCCCCGTATCCACGCTAATTACACCCAAACAAGAAAAACATAACCAGAACAGCTGGACTGCTTGCTTTGATGATGGATGTCAAATACATTTTACGGAGAAAGAAGGGGCCAATTATTGGCCATGCGAAAAACACAGAACCCCCTCACCATCACAGCCCCAATTGTCACTGATGACATCATGGGAAAGATTCCCACAAACGTTCCCATCCCCACATATGCCATCATCATCACCATGCGACAACAACATCCTGCCAAGAACAAGTCAAAAGAAGTTTTCAGGGATGCAAACGAGAAGAAGGGGGGGCAAAAAATCCTGACCAAAGGTCAGGACAGAGAAAAATGTAGCCTGGGGGGAACAGGCACAAGAAGAGATAAAACCAAAACCAAGCCACACCACAGATCAAGATATGATAATGGGCATATACGATCAGTGAAGGCACCTACAAGAAATAGTGGATGAGGCCTGAATAGATCGAAATCTCTTTGAGGGACAGGCAAAGATGTGGGAAAGGACAGGAAGGACCCTTCAGAGGGAAAAGGTGAAACTAGAACAAGAAGTAAGGATTCAGTGGATAAGAGCAGGATGGGCAGAATGGAAAGTGATTATTTTGGAAAGGAAAATAGAAATAAAAGAGAGGGAGAACAAATTGCTAAGAGAAATGATGGAAAAAAACAACAAGGAGATAAGGAAATTGGCAGCAAGGATGGACAAATTGACAGAAAAAAGGGATGAAGAACTGTTGGCCTAATGGGACTTAGGCCATAGGGAAGGGGGAGCTAGTGTTACAAATCTAGCATGGAAAAAGGTTTTCACATGACTCATGATTATGAGATCATAGGTTTGTAATGGTTTCATGCACATGACCAATTAGGTCATGTGAGTCTCACACATGACTAGCAGTTGCAAGTCATAGTTATTATATTTGATTGAATTACGTAATAGCTTGTTTAAAGTTATTAGTTGTTTTGCGCACATGACTTATTTAGAAGTCATGTGAGTTTCGCACATGACCTATTTAAGGTCATGGGGTTATTATGTTACGCGAATGTATGAATCACAATTGTGACTCATAAATAGTTATTGATTTGTAAGCGGGTTGTAGGAAGGACTATATAAGGAGGAGGATACGATATAGTAGTTAGTTCTTCATGCAACCACCTAAGTTATTTCCTAGATATAACTATACGACTTTATGAATATAAAACACCTTTATGCTCTTTACTAAAGAAAGAACATCGCAAGATATCTTCCTTGAAGGACAAAGAAGAAAGTGAACGAATAGCTTAGTCTTAGGAAGACTCAGTAAAAATAAGAATTTAGTCTTAAGAAGATTAAATACAAACAACGAATACCAAGCTAAGTATTAACCCCATTATGGTATCTAATAAAGATTGATATAACATCGTTGCCTGTTGCTCGATTGTATACTAGGAGTGATAGAATAAGCAATCCTAACACCCTCATTGGTTGGTCAAATTGATGGGTCACATGTGCTGAGCTCCATGAGCCTCACCAAAACCTTTTTTTTTCTTTTTTTTGCCCTACCACAGTACATATGATAACTGTTCCCATATATATACCCCCACTACCCTCTAATCCTCCCTCCAATCCTTGCTTTCTACCTATCTGTCTATCTATATCTAATGTTTGTTCATCTTATATAAAAGAATTCATGTCTTCCAAAAAGTTTTTCTGTACTGTTTGCAATCAATACTACCCTCTACACCAGTTCTGACTGAACCGTAATGGTGCCCCTTACAAAACATACTTCATTTGTAGTGTTTGATCCCTAACCCCCCCCTTCTACCTATATTTTATATTTGACAACGAATATAAGGTAGCCTTTCACAAAATAGGAGTGCAGAAAGTTTCAGTGATCAGTGGAGGAGCCTGAACTGGGTGTTGGGTCCCCCTAGCTTTCTCCAGCCACCAGTAGTACCCATATATGTACACCTCCCATAACTACCCCATTGTGGTCACTGTTGCCACTCTGGCTACTGCTGCTGCTACTTCAACTACTGTAGCAGCTACTACTACTATGGTTGTGACTGTCTCTGCTCCTTCTCCAAGATGGCATGATGAGGATACAAGGCCTCCAGTTGCAATTCATTGTCCCATAGAACCAGCAAGACCTTCACTGGTAAATAATGTCACCTTACCTGCCCCCACTCACACTGAACCACTACTTGATCTTGGCCCAATGAATGTTATCTGCAAATTCTGTGAAGCACTGCACTGACTTGATGGGTGCATCGCTGGATTACCCATGGATAGACCTTCCTTCAAGGCCTGCTGTAAATGAGGGGATGTTAACCTTCCATGATATTACCCTCCACCCTCATATCGAGAATTACTATTGCAGTCTGAGAGAAACACAGCATGATGGTTTTGAGAGCAACTCTACCAGTATAATTTAATGTTATCTTTTATATCTATTTACTGCACCATCACAGATCATGGTCTGGGTTTAGGTACCAGAGGTGGGGGTAGTCATGGAGTAAACTGTTTCCAGGTTCATGGTAAGTTGTATCTCTTGTAGGGCCCTATGGATGCGGAGAATGGCATTGCACCATGATATGCACAACTCTATTTTTACAACCCTGACTATGCTACAGATATCTACATGTATACAAATACCCAACTTGATACTGACATTTTATGATGTCTTATTGAAATGTTCTACAAAGTTTTTTCAATCCTTTCATCACCATATATCATATGGTGAGAGAATAGCTCTTGAGACAACAGCTACTTGCCAGACTATCATGGGTGATTCTGAGTCCACAGATGTACTTAATCCTCAAGGTCAGGACGGATCGACATTATGAGAACCTTCCAACAAATGATGAGGTAACTGTTAGCATTCCCAACAAGTATAGCAATTCCGGTTGGTGTGATATTGTCCTTGCAGAATGTCAAAGACCTTAAGAGCCTCCACAATACCATCAAATCAACTCAACTCATGCTGCATACATGCCTCTGCATTATATTTGGCTCTTTCCTTGTAGTGATCTTAGCTGGCACTAGGCACTACAGATTTGTAACCTCAATCAAATTTGCCAGCTAAATTGCTTAACCTATTCTGCCTACTTCAGATACCACCTACATATCTGTACCAGGTTGGAGTTGGTCCATTTTGCTTTCCACAAGCTAGTTCAGCAGTACATTGTAGATGCTTGAGCACTCTGTAATTAGCACAAACTAGATTGAATTCACAGTCACTAAGCCAACCTTCATACTGATCTATATAATAGTATTATGGATGGTCTCACTCAAGTTGATGTAGATCCTGCATCACTTAGATATTGTATTGTCTTATTAACCACCTTCTTTGGTGGTAGTACTAGATTTATTAGACAGTACTTTCAAGATTCTATGGCTATAGTTCAATGCTATGGCCATCTGAGCCTGTTTATTACCTTCACTACCAATCCTAAGTGGGAGGAAGTTATTCGAGAGCTACCTTAAGACCAGATGACTGTGAATAGGCTAGATCTGATTGTTTGTATTTTTCAGTGGAAACTGACCCACATTCTGAATGATCTTAAAAAGAATTACATATTTGGCAAGTTTCATGGCTGCATTTGGACTATCGAATATCAGAAATATGGCCTACCTCACTTGTACCTATTACTCTTCTTGCATCCCAGTGATCATGATCAACTTCTTGATCCAGCCATTGTCGACTGTTTCATCTCTACTGAACTTCCTCTACTGGAGGATGACCACACTAGACATCTTGCAGTGGTAGTAAGATCAATGATGGTTCATGGTCCCTGTGGATTTTGGAGTCTGCAAGCTCCCTGTATGGTTGCCTAATCCTCAGCAGGTCTGGCAAATTGCTCCAAGCAATTTCCTAAAGTGTTTAATCCTATTAGAGTTATATGTGAAGATGGTTATCCTGAATATTATTGTCATGATACCTCAAGATCCTTTACCATCACTATACCTAGACATGATGGTGTGGAGGGAATTGTATTTAATATTGACAATTGCTGGATTGTTCCATATAATCTATATTTGTCTACAAAGTATAATGCTTATATAAATGTTGAAGTCTGTGTTTCTGTACATGCCATCAAATACATGGACAAATATATTTATAAAGGTAATAATCGGGCTACCTTACAGCTTGCGTCAGACCATGATGAGGTTAGTTAATATCTGCAGGGTAGGTATATCAGTCCATTAGAGGCCATCTGGTGACTGTTTGAATTCTCTATAGACAAAGAGTTCCCTCCAGTGATTTAGCTTGCAGTTCACTACCTAGGTGAGCAACTGGTATATTTTCAGCTAGATCAGTCTGCAGTTGAACTCCAGTGATGCCCTCAGCTATCAAATTTTATACTAATGGCATTCTTTTACTATAATGCTGAATATGCAGATGGTTATGACTGCCTTTCATCAGGACTTCCCATCTTGATACATTTTTGATGTTGAGCAATAGGAGTAGCAGCATCACCAATGAGGTACTGTGATTGGCCCTATGTACTACTGTAGCCCCATTGCAGGTGAGCAATTCTATTTGTGACTTCTATTAACTGCTGTCCCCAGTCCAACCTCCTTTGAGTATCTTCATACTATTAATAGTACCCTACATCCAACCTTTTAGGCAGCTTGCATTGCCTTAAGTCTGCTCGAAGATGATCATGAGTAGATTGATTGCTTGACTAAAGCATGCATCTTCATCAGTGGTACCATACTATGTACTCTCTTTGTGATGGCATTGATATATGGTGCTGTCACAGAGCCAGTTGTCCTATGGGAGTATTTCAAGAACTCTATTTGTGATGATTTGCCCAATCTATTAGCACAACAGGGTAATGTTTCTGAGAACAAACTAGACCTATATCTTGATTATGGTCTCTTCTTCATCCAGCATATCCTCCCAGATCATGGGATGACGCTTTCAGAGTACTATAGCCTTTCTCAGTTTCATCATCAGTGGAATATTATTGATGGAAACCCACTCCTTGCTGTGGCATCCCCACTATGCTAGGGTGGATTTCACCCAAATACTGCCAGTTATACTATGAGGTAACTGTGTAGCTATTATAGATACATGTCTACTGCAGTCATTCCTCTGGGTGACAAACCACCACTTCTTGACACAGTAGAGAATGTCTGCTCTGTTACTCTTCATGTTACTGGGTCAGGCTACAGATATCTCAATCAAGTGACAATGGTAGTAGAATGATATAATTGTTTCACAGGATTACCTAATGTCAATTAGAGCCTTCTTCTTGCCCTTCAAAATATAGGTTGGATGCACATGGGACTATAGTATATGAACTAAGTAGTAGCTTATATGTACAAGTGATTATGCAAGGAAACTAAATAACATAAAAGTCCTAAGCTTTATATATCCATTGCTAGTCTCCTGATTATTCAAATGTATACATAATCATTTCCCAGCCATCTTCCAACCTCCTGGATTCCTCTGTGGAAATACCATTAATACAATAGCTACTATCAACAATAAATAACATAATCATACTTAAGGAAATCCTCCTACCTACTGCTATTAATCTGATTGTCATAGTAACCCCATCATATAATGTAATGATAAAACAAATAAAACTATAAAATAAAGGAAACCTATTCTTTTGCCTTGTCCAGGATACTGAAGAGTCATCAAGACTAATAGAGCTGTAGCTGCACATATTCATGTGTCATCTGGTTGAGCTCTTGGGTGATCTTAGTAGAGATATGATTTATCACAGCTTTGCATAGATGTAGATGAGGAGTATGGCTACTAGTGGGAGCACTAGTATTTGGTCTGTGAAAATAATGATCTGTGACATTAGCTCCCCTTTCAGGCCTGAGCTCTATTGAAGGTTCTGGGTGTTGATTTTGTATAGATTTGAAGACTGAGAAAAGTCTTCTTGAGGGTGCAAAGGGATGGCTGGTGGGCCAGGCAGTGGCCTGTGGAAGGTCTGGAATGGTATTATCGTTGCTGCTGATGGAGATGAATCTGATCTCCCTTTTTTGTTCATTGCATTCACAAGAGCTTTCATCTGATTTATGCGGTCTTTTCTTTGATGCCTGTTCCTTTGGTGTCAAAGGGTTTTGTTCTGCTGAGGGGTGTTCTGCAAGATTAGTTTC
Source organism: Choiromyces venosus 120613-1 (assembly GCA_003788595.2). Taxonomy (NCBI): domain Eukaryota; kingdom Fungi; phylum Ascomycota; class Pezizomycetes; order Pezizales; family Tuberaceae; genus Choiromyces; species Choiromyces venosus. The sequence continues at coordinate 636,394 of ML120365.1, forward strand.
TGGCTAGGCATCATTGGTAAAGTTGCAGTAGGGGGGAGATGTTAGGGGAAAGTAATAGGTAGTGCCTGTAGGCTCTATAGACATGCATTTTGGTTTTGAAGCTCCACAATAGTTTGAGTTTATTGATTGCATTCATGACCAAGATGATAGTTGGTGGTCTCAAGTAGATTTACTCTTCACTGTAGATGTTTGATGAGCTCTGCTTGGCTTTGGTGTACTCTAAGCTGAGCTTGATACAGCTGTAGAGTCCTCTGGTAAGTATGGTGTGTTTGATGGTCAATAGGGTAGTTCATTTGTAGTTCTTCTTCTTGATTGTTGTTTTGGGCTGTTGGTGCTGATACTCTGATGAGTTGTATAGGAAGTATACTTTAATAGTTGTTCAGGGTAGGTAGATGCTGAGAATTTTAGTTCTTGATGGCTGCTGTTGCTTCAAGGAGTGCTTGGATTGTTTCTTCATCCATCAGATATTCATCTTCGCTCATAAACTTTACTGTTGGGGATTGGACTTGCATGTCTGTCTTCCTGATAGGGCAGTATCTGCTTTGAGTTTGTGTGGGTGTTTCTGATGGAATTCTTCAACTAACTCAGGTGAGTTGGTGAAATTGTTCACAGGGTACCACTCTTGATCATGGGAGGGAAGGTAGCTAACCCACTAGTCTTTGTATTATAGTTTGTCATGATGTAGTCTCAAATCGATGATGGCTTCTATTTCGTATTCTTTTTCATCATCTATGACAATGGGTGGAGGGAGTTCTTTGCATTGAAGAGGGAGAGAGTTATCAATGTAAGGTTGGAGGAGTGAAATGTGGAAGACAGAGTGGACCTTTATCAATGGTAGGAGGTTCAACTTATATGCTCTAGAGCCTATGCATGCCAAGACAGAGAATGGTCTGAGTTTTTTGTAATCAAGATTGTCTAATGGTCTCGTAGTCTTGATATGATGTTTGAGTAACCACACTTTGTCTCCAATTGAGAGGTTGAGATCAGGCAATCTTTTCTTATCAGTATATTCTTTATACCTTGTATGAGACCACGCCATTTCTGCAGTGAGTGATTTATACAGTTGTACTAATTGGTCTGTATATGCTTTAATATTGGTTGATCTTAATGACACATCCTTGATGATCCATGTTTCTTTTTTGGGGTAATATCTGTAATTTGTGAAGAATGTGATAGTTTTAATGCTTTCTTGATATGTATCAATGTATGCAAATTGTGTAAATGGGAGTAGTTCCAACTAATCATCCTACTGATAGTTGCAATATGCATATATACATTATTCTAGGATAGCATTAATTTGTTCTGTCTGCCTATCTGTTTGGAGTTGGAATCCTGTACTTAGATTCCATCTAATCCCTAGGTATTTTGTCAGTTTTGCCCAGTATTGTGAGGTGAACAGTGATCACCTATCACCATGTTCCTTGGGAGTCCATAATGAGGGAAAATTGTGTTCATAAATAACTTTGTGAATTCTGGTACTCTCATCACCTCTTTACAGGGTGTGGAGTATACCATTTTGGTGAGTCTGTCCACTACTACCCATATACTATCATGCTGGTTTGACTTTAGTAGATATGTGATGAAGTCCATGCTGATGGAACTCCAAGGTCTCTCAGGTGCTTCAAGTCATTTTAGCAATCTGAATGGGGAGTGGTTGGTTAGTTTTATCCTCCAGTAAAATATCATAGTTTTTTACATATCTTTTGATGTTCTTTCTTATAGAGGGCCAGTAGTATTATCTTGCTATTTTTTTGTAAATCTTTGCCATCCCTTGATGACCTACCATTATATTGTCATAGTTTGTCAGCAGGATTTCAATTCTGATCTTAGGGTTATTAGTGATCCATATCTTGTCTTTGTAGGTGAGAATTGCATTGACTAGTTTACAAAGTCCAAGTATAGTGTCCTTGTTAATAGTTTTTCTAGCTTGTAAATCCTGGATTGTTTGTTGGATTTTCTCACCTTCCTTCATTGCTTCTTTTAGTTCTTTTTCATAGTCTTTGACTGTTACTGCTATAAGAGCTTCAAGTTTGTTTCAGTAGCTACTTCCTTTCTTGTCATCTTGGTGCATGGTGCAGTTGTCATCATAGCAGAAAGTCCAGTGTAATATATCATGGGGTTTTGATTTTGGTGCTGTGACTATGTCCCCCTATAAGTTTCCTGCTGCTAGTCAATTATCCTCTACTATTGGTGCTTCATATGTAGTTCAGACTCAATATGGTTGTAGTTTTGGAGGAATCAGCTCCACCTTTTGGTAGGATGTCTCCTGGCATCCTGGTTAGGGTATCTGCTTTCCCATTCAGTGTTCCTTTTTTGTACATAATCTTGAAGTCGAAATTGGCTAACTTTTCTGCCCATCAGGTTTGCCTTCTGTTCAACTCCTTGTTCCTCATAAACAGAATTAAATTGTCATGATCAGTGAATATCTGAATTAGATGTCTGCTTCCTTCTATATAACATCACTATTCTTTGAATGCTTCAATGATAACTAGAAATTCTTTATCATGAATGTGTGTGTAGTTCTTTTCTGCATCAGTGATAGTTTTGGAGTGGAATGCTATTGGGTAGGTGGTTTCATCAGTGTCTCTCTGGGAGAGTACTCCTGCACAAATGTGGTCTGAGGCATCTATTTCCAGGATTATGTATTTTGAGGGATCAAAGTGTGCAAGTATCAGTGTTCCTGTCATAGTCTTCTCAAAGTATTCAAAAGGCTCATTCTGTTCACTTTGCCTTTACCATTTATTATCCTTTTTGATGAGTTTCATGAGGGGTGTTGTAATGCTGCTGAAGTCTTGTATGAACTATCAGTACAAGTTGCAGAATCCTAGGAATCTTTGAATGTCTTTGACTGCTTGCAGCTTTGGCCAGCATAAGACTGCTGCTGTTTTCTTAGGATCAGTTTCTATTCCTTCTAATGTGATAATGAATCCTAGGTAGTCTGTCTTCTGGGTATTGAATTCGTATTTTGTTAGCTTTAGCTTAACCTCATGTATTCTTAGGAGTTTGAATACTTTGATGACATGTTGAATGTGTTGTTCTAGTATTTCGGAGTATATTAGAATGTCATCTAGGTATATGATGCAGCATATGTCTGTGACTGTGTTTAGGATGTGATTAATCTACCTTTGGAATGTCACTAGAGCATTGGTGAGGCCAAATAGCATAACTAGATATTCGAAAAGTCCATAGGTTCTTTTGAAGGCTGTTTTCCATTCATCTCCTTCTTTGATCCTGATATTATAGTAGGCATCCTTAATATCTAACTTTGTATAGTATTTGGCTCCTCCTAGTTGGTCTAATATGCTAGATATGAGGAGCAATGAATACTGATCCTTGATCATATCTTCATTCAGTCTCCTGTAGTCTATACAGGGTCGTAGTCCTCTATCTTTCTTTGCAATGAAGAGGATCTGTGCTGCTGGGGAGGTGGATTCCCAGATCCATCCTTTGACCAAGTTTTTGTCAATGTAGGTTTTGGCTTCTTGAGCTTCTTTTTCCGATAGTTAGTTGATTGTGTAGGCTGGTGCTGTGTTTCCTTCCTATAGTATAATTTCATGATATGTTCCCATTTTTGTAGCCGGTAGATTGTTTCTTTCTTATTCCTCAAATATGTCGAGGAATTCATGATACTCAACAGGTATTCTTTCAAGCAAGGAGATCTCATTAGATTCTTCTGTCTTATAATTTTCAGTGATTCACTGACTTATGGTGCTTCCCACTGCTGCTATAATCTTGACTGAGTTACCAGTCCTCCGGAACTCATCATCTTCGGGCATGTCTTGGTTTTCTAGCTGTTCCTATACCGTGACTCATACCTCATAGGCTCTCATACTCTATTTCAACCTTGTAGGTTCTAAAGTATGTTTTGTGCTTGTTGCTTCATAGGCTTTGTGACCCTGTTTCAGCCCCTGGTACTCTAGGATTGCCATCTTTAATTGTTCTTCTATTGCTTGGCTCTCATCAACTTCTTTGCTTTGGGGTGAACTTTCAAGGCAATTTTGTGCACAAAAAGGCAATGTGAATTGTACCTTCTTGCTTCTCCAGTCCACAACTAGTCTATGCTTGACTAGCCATAGCATTCTAAGTATGATTCCTTGATGTCCAAGTTTTGTTACATGTAGTTGGACTGTTTCATAATGACTGTCTATTCTTAATGGTAGTAGTATGTGATGTGTGGTTGTAAATCCCAATTCTCCCATTACTGTATGGAGGGGGATGTCATTTTGTCTAGTTAGCATTAAATTGAGTCTGGTAGCACTTTCACAGCATATAAAATTGTCTGTAGCTCTACTGTTGATCACAATGTAGAGTTTTTCTTCTGGGTCTTCATTGGAGATGTATGCCTGGAGTATAATTTATGAATCATGATCTTGGTTTTTTGATATAGCTTCGAAAGAAGTTACTTGCAGCATCATTGGTTAGGGGCCTAGCAGTCTGCTATGTCCTGCTGGTCCTCATCGTTTAAATGCTGCATTTCTGCTGTATTGACCTTGAATGCATTTGCTCTTCCTCTGCATTCTTTTGCTGTGTGACCTGCTTTACCACATCATAGGCATAGATTCTCTCTCCTACATCTGTTATATTCCTGCATCTCTAGTTTAGAAAGTCTTGAGAATCTATTGGTGTCAAGTTCTATAACATCATCTCCTTGTGATATTATTAGGGGTTTGAGCTGTAGACGTTTTGGAGGGGCACCCTTTCTCGGTTCATATAATCATTGGCTGATTCTCTTCATCTGTCAAATAGATTGGATTTTTGCTTCTTGCTGTATTGCCCAATCGGCAAAAGTAGCTGATATTGTAAAGTTTTCATACTGATTTTGGTAGCAGTCTAATAGTTCATTACTGGTTCCTTTCTGGAGGTAATGCAGGTATCCTTCATCTGTGTAGTCTACTTCTATCATAAGTAGTCTGACTTCTGACCAGTATTCACTGAAGGCTCAAGATCCCTGTTTGATCTTGTCCATGGTATTAGCTACCATTTCTTTAGCCTGTTTATCTCCAAATGTATCCTGTAGTGCTTCTTTGAATGTTGCATAGGTTGTCCATGGTACTGGCATTCATCCTTCTATGATGGGTATCAGCCAGTTGAGGGCCTTACCTCTGAAGAGGGTCTGGGCATAATTGATTTTTGCTGCATATATTTCATATTTATGAGATTGTACATTGAATATGTACTATAGGTTAACCAGGAAGCTGTAAAGCTTAGTCAGTTCACCTTCAAATTCTTCTGGCACTTTTAGCTGGATGCCTCCTTTATTGCTGTTTACATTTTCTAGGATTCCAGCAAGCATTTGGGCTGTAAACTGTATTAATTAGTCATTTGACATATAGGTACTCCCTTGAGGGTTACTGGCCTCTCCTGCTCCTCATATATCAGGCAGTATGAATGGAGTGTCCCTGAATGACACAGATTGTTGAGCAGTTCTTGCATTATCTAGTGTTTCTGGTTCACTAGGTGACCTAGGTGGTGATGCAGTGACTGGGCTGTGGATTGATGAAACAGTTCTTGAGAGTGCAGTAGCAAGATCTTTAAGATTGGAAGTCACTATGGTGACATTCAGTGTAACAGGGGCACCCTAAGGGAAGATGGATCCCAAGTTCATGACCACACTGAAGTGACTCAAAGATCAAAAAGTGATAATCAGCAATAGAGTAAAGAAGAATCAAAACAGTAAAACTTAATATCATTAAGCTGCAGCTTCACTCTGTAAGTTTCTCAAGAGGTAGTTGATTGCTGGAGTAGAGTGGTACTCACATATAGTTTAAGTAGAATATCATATACTGCCAGTTCCCACCCATCACTACTCTAACTTAATCATGAGCATACCCATCTCCTCTGAGCTGGCCAACATATACCACCCAGGACATTATTCCTCTGTAGATGTTGGTCCACTCAGGCTAAATCTCCTTCCAACATCAAGTGTTTCAGTGCTGCATCTCTAATGTGACCACAGGAGAAAAACTCTTCATATCATTGACATGCTAGTGGCGAACTATCATGCAACTGAAGAAATATACCATTTACAAACTCTCATACCCATATGCATTTCATCGATGCAAGCCTTTTGTAGACATAGCCCTCACAATCTAGCTGAACCTTCTACTTCATTCTAGTCAGGTCATTGCCTGATAGGAAAGTCTACTTGGCTCCCCTGGTAGGGTACCTTGATGATTGGCCTAGTGGGTACTACCCATAGTCAACTCCCCGAAAGTACCCCTACTGTGATAAGAATCATGCTTTGAAAGTTCTCAAACAACCCCAATAGTCTTACAGCAATTCGGCACGAGTTGTGTCTATGTGCAATTCACCTACCCGGAGATGCTTCAACATCTTCTGGGCCTCCCTGGGACTACCCGGGAGGCTCTGGACAACCTGTCCAGTATTACCTGAGTAACTCCTTCAGTCCTTATCCGTTTTACACATATTTGGTACCAGAAGATAGCCCTTCTTCTGGAGCACACCCCATGCCCTCTCATATATCCTACGGACAGCATCTGGTCGGACGGACGGTGACAACTTATATGGTATTACAAGAGTGCCTCCACTGAATTCCTTTTGTTAGGAAGGGAGCAACTCAACAACCATAGGCCCATGATATGCGGTCCTGATACTGGGGTCATAGGGGGGTGTTAGGAATATCTCTGTAAAACTCTGGGGCATTCGGAGCCCTGTAGCTCCTCCTATAGCCCTCAAAGTCTACCAGGTTTGTTACCTTTTATTACGATCTACTATAAGATCTCTCCTATGTTATATCTTGCAACAGGCAACAAGTCTGTAGTTAGCTTTTCTTGGAGGTACTCTTACCTTCTATTGTATTCTCTTTTCTTTGAGAATTCTAATACTTGTTGTCTTACGCTATGTCTTAGATACCAACCTGTGCTGATACTAAGTCCTTATAGCGCCAACATGTATTTAGTCTTGGTCCTCCTTTCTTGTTGTCTGACTTGTGTATAAAGAGCGTAAAGGTGTTTTATTCTTAATATAATAGATAGGAAATAACTTAGGTGGTTGCATGAAGAACTAACTATCAGGTCCTATTGACCTCTTTATATAGTTCTTCCAGCAACCTGCTTACAAATCAAATGAGTCACAACTGTGACTCATACACTCATGTAATATATAACCTCATGACCATACTTAGTCATGCGCAAAAGTCCCATGACCTTAAAGGGGTCATGTGCGAAACCTCATGACTCATATAAACGAAGTCATGCCTCTTAATCCTTATGACTCATATGCGTACATATGAGTCAATGCTCAATATACCGATCAGATTCAAACATAAATAATTATGACTCATAACTGTGAGTTATGTGAGACCCTATGACTCGTATGTGAGTCATAGTGTGAAAACATACCATCATATGACTCAACTGAGTCATGTGCAAAACCTTAAACAAATAAAATACCATGACATATAATTGTATGTCATGTGAAACCATTACAAACCATGTCAGTTTGTAATACTAGCTCCTCTCTTCCTAATCCTTAGTCCCTTGAGGGTCTATGATGATACCTTTCATAGTATACGTCTTGATCTACATTCTCTTGCAATCTGCTCATATCATGAGCAATTCCTCTGATCCTCCTTTCCATCTCTTTTCCAGCATATATTTCTCTTGCTAGTTCTCTTTCCAAGGACTTGTTTCTTAGTCTCAGGCCTTTTCCCTCCTCTTTTAGACTGTCTGCCATCCCCTGTAGTTGTTCTATCATTTTCCGTAATTCCTCCTTTGATACAAACTTTTATCCCCCTCTTTTTCCTCTAGTTTCATCCCTGAAACTTGGTTTTCTCCTCACTTTACTTTCTTGGTTCCTTTCCCATGAAAGGAACAGTGGTTGTGCATGCAATTTCTTGCTGGTATTTTCTCATGTCTTGGTTGGTCTGGGATCGATTCCTTTTGTGTGAATGGTGGAAATGTTTCCCAGTTCTTTTCCTCGCTATTGGCATCACTGGAACCATTCAAGCTAGTAGTTGCTGTTTTGGCTATGGGCCAGAAGTTGTGTCTTTCTTTTGCATCCTTATGGATTAGGCATTCTTCATCCATGCATGCTATGAAGTGGGATACCACATGCTCATCTTTCTTTTCTTCGAAATATATCTTGCTCCAGTCATCACTTTCTGGGACCGGGCTTGTGCAGATGTCGTTGGTGGGAGGTGGAGATTGCATTTTGGGCATTGGCGAAGTTGGTAGCTGGGTACCACTCCTGGTCGTGTTGTGCTGAGTAGCCAGTCCACTTGGCCCGATATTGTAGTTTCCCATAATGTAATCTCAAATCAATAATTTGCTCAAGTTCATATTTGTCTTCTCCTTCTATCTCTAGAGGAGGAGAGGGAAGTTTCTTTTGTGAGGGTCAGGGGTTGTCTGAGGAGAGTTCAAGTTTGCTGATATGGAAGACTGGATGTTTTGTTTTCATCAAGGCCGGGAGGTCTAGCTTATAAGCTTTTGCTCCAATTTTTTTGAGGATCCTGTATGGTCCAATTTTCTGGTAGTCCAGTTTCTTTGATGGTCTTGTGGTCTGAATATCCTTCATGATTAACCAGACTTTAACTCCTGATTTCAATCTTGGATCGGGTTTTCTGTAGCAATCATTATTTTCCCTCATTGTGTCTTGTACCATTTGTATTTCTGTCTGGATAAGTTTGTGTAGTGGGCCGATATCGTACTTTTCCAATATTTCTGGTAACCCTGTATGTCCCATAGGTTCATTGATGGAGTGATGTCCATAATTCGCATAAAAGAGTGTTGTCTTAATGACATCTTGTCTCATATTGTTGTATGCAAACTCCGCAAATGATAGCCATCCTTCCCAGTCCTGTTGGAAATATTTCATATATGCCCTTAGGAATTGTTCTAGGGAGGAATTCGTTCATTCTGTTTGACCATCCATTTGAGGTTGAAATGCCATGCTTATCTTCCATGTGATGTCCAATCCTTTAGTCATCTCTTTCCATAGGTCTGTGGTGAATATTGATCCTCTATTACTGATGATGTCTTTCGGTAATCCATGCAGTTTGAAAACATTCTTCATAAACAGTTGCATGAATTGTTTGGTTTTTATGTCCTTTCGACAGGGTATGAAATGAGCCATCTTGGTCAGGTGATCCACAATGACCCATATGGTATTATAGTCATTTGATAGTGGTAAGTCGGTAATGAAATCCATACTGATGGATTTCCATGGTTTTTCTAGTATTTGTAGTGGTTGCAATAGTCCATAGGGCACATGACCACTTGGTTTTATTCATTGACATATGTTGCAGTTTTTGGCATATCGCTTAATGTCTTGGTGCATGCCTGGCCAATAGTATGTTCGTTGTGTTAATTCCAATGTCTTAGCCATTCCGTCATGTCCATTTTGTGGTGTATCGTGATTCCTTCTAATTGCTTCAGTTCTTATTGGTTCATCTTCTGGTAACCAGATTTTTCCTTCATACCACATATATCCTTCTTTCCAGTCACATGATCCTAATGCCACTTTTGGGTATTCTTTATCTTTCCTTTCTATGGCTTTTCGAATATCTTGAAGCAACGCATCTTGTGATGTTTTTTCCTTGATATTCTTTTCAGTTCCTTGGTCTTTTATCATCCCTAGTTCTATAGTGTTGATTTCTTCTGAACCTGAAGCATATCCTTCATCCTTGAAGAATTGTTCTTTAGGTAACAGAATTCTTTGCCATTGCATAATGCAATTGTCTCCTTCTATTGGTATGTCATTTGTTCTTCTTGTAAGAGCATCTGGTTTTGCCCCTTCCTTGCCTAGTCAATATTCGATTTTTATGTTGTATTGACTGAGCTCCTCGCTCCATCATATTTGTCTTCCATTCAGGACCTTGGTAGTTGTGAATGGGACAAGGTTCTTGTGGTCTGTAAGAATCTTCACTGTGTGAGGGCTTCCTTGTGCATATTTCCTCCACTCCTTAAGGGCTTGCATGATTGCAAGGAGTTCCTTATCGTGTATGTCATAGTTGCATTCTGCCTTGGTCATTGTTTTTGACTGGTAGGCTATTGGTTTCCATAGTCCCTCCTTATCTTGTTGTGATATTATTCCAGAACAGATGTAATTAGATGCAACTGTTTCAATCATAATGGGTGCCTCTGGGTCGAAGTGTCTTAGTATTGGAGTTGAGGTGAGTCTTTCCTTAAGACCTTCAAAGGCTCTTTGCTCCGGCTCTCCCTATTCCCACTTTTGGTTCTTCTTTGTCCTGTTGTACAGTGGCTTTGCTATCCTGCTGAATCCTTCTACGAATCATTGGTAGAAGTTGCAGAATCCCACAAAGCTTTGGATGTCTTTAACTTTTTCTGGTATTGTCCATACTTTTATGGCACCTGTTTTGGTAGGATCTGTTCATACTCCTTTGGAGTTGATGCTGAATCTTAGGTATTCAGTTTCTTCTTTGTGGAATTCGCATTTTGTGGGTTTCAGGCCAACCTCAATTTCCTTCAGCTTCACTAGCATCATAGTTACATCCTTTCGGTGTTGTTCCATGGTATCTGAATATACCAATAGGTCATCTAGGTAAGCTATGCAGTTGACATCTAAGTATTTGCTGAGTGCATTGTTGACCCATCGTTGGAAAGTTGCTGGTACATTGGCTAATTCAAATGGCATGACCATATATTCATATAGTCCATATTGTGTTCTGAATGGTGTTTTTTATTTGTCTCCTTTGGCAATCCATATATGTTGATATGTGTCCTTGATGTCAACTTTGGTGAAATATTTCGCCATTTGCAGTTGATCCAAGGCTTCATTTATCAATGGTACTAGATATTGGTCTTTTTTTGACACTGCATTTAGGCCTCTGTAGTCCACACAGAGCTTTAAGCCCACATCCTTTTTCTTGATGAAGAGTACGGGTGCTCCTGCTGATGAGGACGAAGGTCTTATCAATCATCTTTCTAGGTTCTTTTCCAGGTATTCTCTGAGTTCCTTAAGTTCTTCCCCTCTTAAGGGGTAGAGCTTCATGAATTGTGGTAGTGCTTCCATTTCTATCTTGTGGTCCGCCACCCAATGTGGTAGTAGTTTGCTTCTTTCTTTTTCTTCAAATATGTCTAAGAAGTTGTGATACTCTTTAGGCACAATTTGTCTCAATGTTTCTTTTCTGCCTTTTCCTTTCTTTTGCAAGACTAACTCAGTGCTGATTGTTGTAGTTGCTAGTGTGAGTCTTGCATCATCCCATTTCAGGATTCCGGTGGTTTCTCCTCTTTTGTGCATTCTGCACAATGCTGGTGCTGAGATAAAAACTATTGATAGCTTTTTCTTGTCCTGAGTCGTCTCCTCTTGGTGATCTGTGCTACTGAATCCTTGGTCACCCCTTTCCATGGGTTGAAGTTGTTGTACCTCCTTGAAGGGTGTTGAGACTATTTTCTCAATAATTATCTGGACAATCTTATCCCCTTTATGGACCTCGTAATCCACTTCTGACAGGTTTGCCAATAGGACTCTAATTTCTCCTGTATAGTCTGCATCTATGACTCCAGCATTAATTGTAAGGCCATTCTTGCTTGCCAAACTACTCCTGGGTACGATGCGGGCATAGGTGTTCTCCGGAAGTCCCATTGAGATTCCTGTTCCTATGAGCTTTTGTCCCCATGCTTGGACTATGGCTCCTTCTATGCTGAACAGGTCACTTCCTGCAGCCTTTCATGAACCTTTCATAGGTATCTTCATGTCCTCTCTCAGTTTTCTGACCATTATTTCTTGATTTGGCCCATCTTCAGTGCTGAGTTTTAGAATCCAACTTTTCAGATTTTCCTGAATTGCTTCTTTTTCCGGTACTGCGTATACTGTTGGGGAGGTATCAAGGCATACTGCCTTACACCTCTCATTATCCAAGCTGATTTCTTCTTTTTTCCAGTCGATCCTTGGGTTGTGGTCTTTCAGCCATGTCATGCCAAGGATGACTTTATATTTGACAAGGTTTGCCACTAGGAAAGTCACTTTCTCTTTGTGGCTTCCGATGTCCATAAGGATTTCCGTGACATGGGTGATTGGCCCTGCATCTAATACAGTTCCATCTACCATGTATATATCTCTTGGTTTTTCGATTTTTGTTAAGGGGAACTGATGATTTATAGTAAAGTTACGATCTATAAAATCTTCAGTTGCCCCTGAGTCGATTGTTGCATTGGTCGATATTTGTTGTTACTTATTATGGAGTTGTACTTTGACATGATGTAGTCCAATTCAAGGTTCCTTAGTTCTTTGTTGGTTATTGTGGTGTTGAGGTGTGCAATCTGGATGTTTTCTATCTTGTCGTCTCCTGGCCCATCTTTTCCTGGGAACAACTTCATTCTTTTGATGGGTTTCATTCGGTTGTCCCTAGGACCACCTATTCCTGGGGACTTTCATCATTTAAAGCCTCTCCTTCCTCCTTTTCCACATCTAGTTTTCAGATCTTTGGTCCATTATTATTGGCATTCTTGACTTGACAGTTCTTTGCCAAGTGCCCCTTCTTTCTGCATTGGTAGCACAATCCCTCTTTTATGCTTTTTTCCATTCGTCCTGGGGTAGTCTTTGATACCTTCTTCTGTTTGTGGCATCCAGATCTATAGGGTTCCCTCTTGGGATTTCTTTGGGTGTCACCTTAAAGGTGCCATCGTGGTTTCTTGGGGTGTCATATGTCTCCATCTTGGCTTTCTTTGTCTGATGTAGGTGTTTGAGTGTGGCCAGTCAGATTCCTTTGTTCATGGCCCATACTGCTAGTTGTTCCACTGCCATAACTGTTTGATCATAGTGGTCAAATTCTTCTTGCAATTTTGGGTTCATGCCTGCATATAGCCATTCTCCTGCTGTCATATCATCTAATTGTGCCTTTGATAGTGCCAGTTTGAATTTGTTCCAGTATTCCATCATGGTCTGGGTTTCTTGAGTCATGGTCTTGAGCCGTATCCTTGCTGTCCCCCTTAGATCGATTTCCCCAAACTGGGTTTTGATTGCCTCCTTAAATTCTTCCCAGTTGTTCCAGGTTTTTGTCCCTATTCCTTCCGTATAGGGTATGAGCCATGCACTTGCCTCTTTCTTTAATAGACTAGATATGTAGGTGACCTTTTCTTCGTTGTGTTCTTGTGCCTATCCCACTGCTTGGAAGTAGATCTGCAGTTCTGCTAGCCAGTACCTAAGCTCTTGTCATTCTCCCCTGTAGGTACTTAGTGGTTTAACCTTCAGTTTCGGACTGTTCATTGCTTGTAGTATTTAGGCTAGTTGTCCAAGTGGTTCTCCTCCTGCTGAGGGTGGGTTTGCTGCCTGTCCCAAGGCTTGTCCTACACCTGACATTCTTTCTTCTCTCTCTTCTTCCTCACTTGAAGATTTGTTATATTTTGATCTTTCTTCTGATGTAACTGGACTTAGTATTCTCCCTCTTTCCAAGGTTGTCCTTGCAAGTTGTTGTGCAACCTCTGGAAGTTCTAATGACTGATCATTATATCTGAAATCCATGTTGTTGTCGGGTGTTGTTTAGAGATGCAACCAAATGTTATGATCTGCTATAAGATCTCTCCTATCTTATATCTCGCAACAGGCAACAAGTCTGTAGTTAGCTTTTCTTGGAGGTACTCTTACCTCCTATTGTATTCTCTTTTCTTCGAGAATTCTAATACTTGTTGTCTTACGCTACATCTTAGATACCAACCTGTTCTGATACTAAGTCCTTATAGTGCCAACTCGTATTTAGTTTTGGTCCTCCTTTCTTGTTGTCTGACTTGTATATAAAGAGTGTAAAGGTGTTTTATTCTTAATATAATTGATAGGAAATAACTTAGGTGGTTATGTGAAGAACTAACTATCAGGTCCTATTGACCTCTTTATATAGTTCTTCCAGCAACCTGCTTACAAATCAAATGAGTCACAACTGTGACCCATACACCTGCATAACATATAACCTCATGATCACACTTGGTCATGCCCAAAAGTCCCATGACCTTAAAGGCGTCATGTGTGAAACCTCATGACTTGTATAAATGAAGTCATGCCTCTTAATCCTTATGACTCATATGCGTACATATAAGTCAACACTCAACATACCAATCAAATTCAAACATAAATAACTATGACTCATAACTGTGAGTCATGTGAGACCCTATGACTTGTATGTGAGTCATAGTACAAAAACATACCATCGTATGACTCAACTGAGTCATGTAAAAACCTTAAACAAATTAAATACCATGACATACAATTGTATGTCATGTGAAACCATTACAAACCATGTCGGTTTGTAATACCTTTGGATTTTACTGGAGTGCCCAATCCTTATAGGATTGCCCCCTGGCCCAAGTAAGTACCTGTATTGTGCTAGGTAGGGTAACTTGGATGCCATGTCATGGTAACTTAGACCTTATAGCAGGGTAACCAGGCCTTGTTACATGAGCCTTTCCCAAACCTGCCTTTAATACTACAATCTTATAGCATGCATAGTTGTCCACTATAGTGAACCAAACTACCCTTACCCATTGACCTCAGGGTCTCTGATATAGGTGTAAGAGTAGTTTACTATAAGACACCCTCTGGTGGATCATTACATTCGATGCTGGAAGGTAGGCATAATCAAATGTGACAAATCACTACTTCTTGACACAGTAGGGAATGTCTGCTCTGTCACTCTTCATGTTATAGGGTCAGGCCACAGATATCTCAATCAAGCAGCAATTATAGTAGAACAATATAATTGTTTCACAAGATCACCCAATATCAATCAGAGCCTTCTTCTCACCCTTCAAGATATAGGTTGGATGCACATGGGACTATAGTATGTGAACCAAGTAGTAGCTTATGTGTATAAGTGATTGTACAAGGAAACTAAATAACACAAAAGTCCAAGGCTTCATATATCCATCACCAGCCTCCTGATTATTCAAATACATACATAATCATTTCTCAGCTATCTTCCAACCTCCCAAATTCCTCTTTGGAAATACCATTAATATGATGCCTAGTATAAACAACAAATAACATAATCATTCTTAAGGAAATCCTCCTACCTACTGCCATTAATCCAGTTGTCATAGCAACCCCATCATATAATATAATCATAAAACAAATAAAACCATATAACAAAGAAAACCTATTCTTCTGCCTCTTTCAGGATACAGAAGAGTCATTGAGACCAGTAGAGCTATAGCTGCACATATGCATGTGTCATCTAGTTGAGCTCTTGAGTGATCTTAGTGGAGATATGATTTCTCTCAGCTTCGCATAGATGTAGGCAATGAGTATGGCTGCTGGTGAGAGCACTAGCATTTAGTATGTGAAAATAATGATCTGTGACACTCTGGCCAACCTTTTGAATATTGTTGCTAAGGCTAAACATGCATCTTCAAAATGTGTAGGATCAATAGTTTACTCCCTGGATTTGGAATCTATCCTATGATACTTTACTAACTAACCATATCATTATACCATCTTGTCTAACCAACTTTCAGTACACAGAGGTCTTTTACAAGTACATATACCCTTTATATCTACTTACATATACTCATACTAATTCCTATACCTTCCAGAACTAGACCATATTAACCCTTTAGTATGATCCCATTGCTGAAATCAACTGAGCTATCCTTAACCACCTTCATAGCCCACAGACCATCTTTCATTCTACTGATGTTGTTGGGGTTGGTGGTAGTGAGAATGATACCTCCTAAGAACCGATACCACCAGAGCTTCTGCAGACCTTCAATCCTAGCAGCTTGCCTCCATCCCAACTTTGCCTTAAGAAGAGTGCTCTCATAATCCTACTCAGAAACCTCTATTCTAAGGATGATCTCTGCAACAGTACTTGCATGGTCATCACTCAAGTAGGTCATTACTGTATTGAGACCCATATCCTTGATGGTAACTTTCATAACTAGTTATGCCCAATCCTGTGGACTAAACTGACCTCTACTGGAGAATTACTATTCATTATTAGTAGAAGGTAGTTTTCAATTCACCTATCCTTTGCAATAATAGTGAATGAGTCATAGGTCTAATCATTTAATTTTATTGGTGTTGATTTACGTACTCCAGTCTTTACACATCAGCAGCTCTACATTGCGCTATTGAGAGTCATGAATATTCAAGGACTTTCTGTCTTACTACAATAGAACAACAATTAGACAATCGATAATATAATATATCCAGAAGTTCTTCTTCACTCACACTGTAATGACCCACCTGAGGGTGTCTTACAGTAAACTATTCTTACACCCATACCAGAGACCCTGAGGTCAATGGGTAAGGGTAGTTTGGTTCACTATAGTGGACAACTACACATGCTATAACATTGTAGTATTAAAGGCAGGCTTGGGAAAGGCTCATGTAATAAGGCCTGAGTTACCCTGATATGAGGCCTGAGTTACCTTGACATGAGGTCCAGGTTACCCTGACATACCACTCAAGTTACCCTACTTAGCACATAGAGGTACTTACTTGGGGCAGGGGGGCAATCCTATAAGGATTGGGCACACCAGCAAAATCCAAAAGTTACAAACCTGATGGCCTTTAGGGGACTATAGGAGGAGCTACAAGGCTCCGAATGCCCCAGGACTTTACAGAGGTATTCCTAACACCCCTTTGCGGCCCCAGTGTAAGGATCGCACGTTATGGGCTTATGGTTGTTGAGTTGCTCCCTTCCTTACAAAAGGAATTAAGTGGAGGCACTCTTGCAACACTGTATAAGTTGTCACCGTCCATCCAACCTGATACTGTCCGTAGGATATACGAGAGGTCATAGGGTATGCTCCAGAAGAAGGGCTATCTTCCGGTATCAAGTATGTATAAAACGGATAAGAACTGAAGGAGTTACTCAGGTAATACCAGAAGGGTAGTCCAGAGCCTCCTGGGTAGTCCCAGGGTGGTCCGGAAGATGTTGAAGCATCTCCAGGCAGGTGAATCACACATAGACAAAACTCATGCCAAATCACTGTAAGACTATTGGGGTTGTTTGAGAACTCTAAAAGCATGATTCTTATCATGGTAGGGGTACTTTCAGGGAGTTGACTGTGGGTAGCACCCACCAAGTCAATCACTAAGGTACCCCACCAGGGGAGCCAAGTAGACTTTCCTATTAGGTAAAGACCCAATTAGAATGAAGTAGAAGGTTCAGTTCAATCATGAGAGCTATGCCTACTAAAGGCTTGCATAGATGAAATGCATATGGGTATGAGAGTTTGTCAGTAGTATGTCTCCTCGGTTGCATGATAGTTTGCCACAAACATGTTAATGATATGAAGAGTTTTTCTCCCGCAGTCACATTAGAGATGTAGCGCTTAAAACACTTAATGTCGGAAGGAGATTTAGCCAGAGCAGACCAACATCTACAAAGGAATAATGTCCTTAGTGGTGTGTGTTGGCCAGCCCAGAGGAGATAGGTGTGCTCATGATTAAGTTAGAGTAGTGATGGGTGGGAACTGGTAGTATATAATATTCTATTTAAACTATATGCGAGTCCCACTCAACTCTGGCAATCAACTACCTCTCAAGAAACTTACTGAGTAAAGCTGTGGCTTAATGATATTAAGTTTTACTATTTTGATTCTTTTACACTACTGTTGATTATCACTTTTGATCTTTGAATCACTTCAGTGCAGTTGCGAACTTGGGATCCATCTTCCCTTAGGGTGCCCCCATTATACACAGGATGCTCACAGAGGATGTGGTAGTGGAGGGACTCAGAGGTAGAAATCCTTGAAGCAGATTTGTCTTCTCAGGTCCAGTATAGATACAGGGCTAAGGTAACACTAATGACAAAACCCCCCTACATCTTAATGATATTTAATTTATTTACTCTATTGATACAAGCAGTATTAGAAAGTAGGAAGAGATGAAAAAGGTAACTGGCCACACTTGGTTAATCTTCATGTTAGAAGGAATCTTAGCATTAGTGTTATCATTAGTGGAGATAGTTGTTGGAAGGGTTAGTCGAGAGGGGTGAGGCTTCAGTCACAGTCATGGTAGTTGCTATCTATTTGTCAGTATTAGTTTCCTCTCTACTCCAAGAGTTAGACTACTATAACAAGTGATAACCTGTATGAACTAATATAATAGGGATTGGTGGTAGGCCAGCTAGCATTTGATTCCTAAGGGAGACTAGAGAGGGAAAGACAAGAAGGTCTTAGAAAAAGCAAAGAGGAAAGGGAACAAGAGAATTGCTATTCAACCAAGTATATTTCTTATCTAGGTTCTGTCTGAAGACTGGCAGTTCCTGCTAGTCAGGAAGCCTGTCTTAAATACATGATTTTCTCCACCCAAGGTAGAGGTTCCTGAAAACCTGTAACCACTATTATTACTGGTAAGTGAATACTACTGGAATCTTGTGATCCTACTGGAATCCTGAAAACCAAAGGCAATTCTCAACTCAAGCCTTATCTCTACTGCCAGTATACATCACCATTCCTTCCCTTGGAATCTCTAGGGTAAAACCTTGCTGGTACAAATGCATAACAATTACAAACATAAGCAAGCATGTTCCATCTCCACTACACCTCCAGTCATTGAAATTTATTTCCTATTTGGGAATGACTCAATACTACGACTGTGAGCAAAATCATCACCACTTTTCTATCCTCCCCCCCACCTAGGGGGGGTCAGGAAGAACACTTTCCATCACTTGTTTGCATTCAGGCATTCCCTCCTCGGTTTCCTCTTGAGGTCTACCCTCTCGAGGTTGTTCTTTCCTTCCCCCCAGCATCTCACAATGTTGGTTGCCTCCATTACTCTGCTTTTGCTTCGCCTCCCTTAGTGATTGCTATGGTCAGGTTTTTTTATTCAGTCTTTCTACAGATGGCTAGGAACACAGTTAGCAGTAGGAGGAAACATTTCAATAGGCCACAGTCGATTTCTTCACTCCCTTCTCTCTTAAGGGGCTGCCTTCTCAGACATGAATGTGATAACCAATAGTACGTCCTGCCAAGTGAACACTCCCCTCCCATCCTCCCCATCTCTGGACAATTGACTAGCACCCTACTGCCCCCCTATCCACTCCCCCTATGCCTTCCCTCCTCTGGGATCCCCTCCAGAAGTGACACCATCTCTCCTATCACAAGGGACTACATGAGAGATGTGGTAACACAGTCAGTCGGCTTAGATTCTACACAAGTTGGTACCTTACTACCATTCCATCTTCTCCTCGGCTGGCACCCTACTGCCACTACCACCTCCTCTGTTCAGGCAGGTGCTGGGGTTCCTCACTTCTGCCACACCCCTATCGTGAGGCCTGAACTCCTTTCAACCCCCAGCTTTGGACCTTTTCATCTATGGATACTATTATCCAACTTCTGATAGGGCTGGCTGCAACATTGCCAGTTTGGTTTACCTTAGGTTTGGGTTTTGGGTTTTCTTTGTTAGGTGCACTGTCAGGAGTTTGGTTTTCCTAGTTACTACGTAACGTTGGTAGGCTTTCATACCTTTTGTAGTTTACCAGAGTGTTGCTTGTTAGGATAGTTTTTTCGACAAGGCCTTTGGGCCATGGTTTTTCTATAGCTTTCTGGGGCCCGGTCTGGGGTAGAGGTTTTTTGACACAATAGCCCTGCAGGCTTCATGTAGATTTTGTACCTTTAAACAAAGTTAAATAATCAGATAAAAAAAACAAAAACAAAAAAACAAAAACAAACATAAGCAAGTTACTGGAATTCTAATGATACTGGTAGTGAAAACAATCAATCAATCAACATAAGCAAAAACAAACGAAATAACATAACAAAGGAAAGCATAAGTGTAACCAGTATACAGTTGCCAGAATATGTTGATATATTATAACTACTAACCTGCATGATCATCAATAGGTACCAAATGGGACTGAAATCTTGTAATGCAAGAATTGAGGGTTAGTTAGTAGGTTGAGTGAGGAGTGGAGGAGACTACATGATTGTGAATATAATGGGGTTATTTTAATGGAGTTATTTAAGGTCTCATGATTAAGGTCTCATGAAGCAACAGATATTTGTGATAGTGAGGAGAGGTTAGAGAAGGAGACCACATGATCATGAAAGTAATAAAGTTATTTTAGTGGAGTTATTTAAGGTCTCTGAGTTGTGATTCATGAAGCAATACATGTTTGTGATAGTTATTTGTGGCATGCATATAGTTTAGTAAGCTACCATTTCTGTAAACTTTAATAAGAGGTTAATATCTCATGGTCATAAGATGGCCTACAAAAACTACTAGTTGTCATAACACCATAAGAGGAATCCTCACACCACTCAAATTGATTGATGCTTTTTCAGTACTCGAGTATACTGGAAATAATTATTCATGTAACTTTTAAGATTTGTTCAGGCAAGGAATTATTCAGATTTTGAAGAAAGCCCTTACCTAGTCCCAGATATCGAGACCTCCACAAATTCACAAGGGTTACTTGAGTAACAAGGTTCTCATGACCCTACCATATGTACTATTAAGACTACGATAATGAACAGTGCAGCCTAAAAGTTACTGTAGCAATTTGAGTAATTAGGGAGGTTTTGCTAACTCAAATACTACTGAACTTTTCTTATCACCAGAGCAATGGCACTAGCATTTCCATCTATGGTCAAGCACAAAGTAGCTCAGCTTTGCACAGTATTATGAATAATTTATAGTTTAAACAGTATAAACTGGGTTTGTTGATATCATTGTTTAGGTAAAATGAAGAGAGATTTTGTGTAGATTATACTTGTCCTCACTAATATACCAATACCAACCCTTTCCCATATCAATAAAGGCATACAATTATTCAACTATTTTCCTGATTCACTGATGATAAGCTCTATTACTTATCTCTATCATTATAGATTGTGAACCTGAATAAGCTGGCTGCATAGCAGAAACGTTAGAAGTCAAAGAAATCATCCCCTTACATGTCACTGAACAGGCCAACATTTAACATTGGCTGACAAGTAAAGAAAAACTATTACTTGTACATTTATGTATTCTCCATAGTGGGGAATACCCATTACCTTCTGGACAGGAACAATTTTGGTCAAAAATACAAGGACTGTTCAGTACCTTTTTAGGCCATCCAGCAAGCAACTCCTGGGTCACTATGAGCTATATGCTTACCGAACATAACAAGAAGATAGAGAGAAAAAGGAAGGAAACTGGTACAGCACAGACAGATGGAGAGTATGAATAGGCAATGGAATTATGGAAGTCAAGAGTTGAAAGTGTAAGTAAAAAGATTTCTCTATTAAATAGTACAATGACAAACTTCTTTCCTTTCTTCTTTTTTCACTTTTGTTTTTATGGATTGAAAATAGTACAAGCAAGCTAAATTGAAATTACATATAGACTGGAGATAGCCATAACAACTGTACTAGTACAGAGGAAAGTCTAGGGAAAAAGAACAAAAAAACTAAGAAGCTGGCAGCAGAGGCTCATTATAGTAATATACTTACTACTTTCAGTCAGAAACATGATTTCCAGATGGCAATGCTAACTTTAGAAAAGCATAATCAGGAGGAATAAGAGAAGAAAGAAAAGGGGGAGCCTATTCAACCAGACAATTTGAGCAAGGTTGCAAAAAGGGAGGTAAAAGTAGAGAGCTTGAAAGATAAGAGAAGGAAGATAAGAGAAAAAAGATAAGAGAGAGAGGGGAATACTTAGATTCACAATTTGTAGAGGAAGGGAACCAGATAACTGAGATTCTTGAGCAGGTTTCTAGTACCTTACTCTCTTCCACAAGGCAATCTGCACCAATTACAATATCAAAAGAGAATTCACCTTCTTCTCACCCATCAATTCAACACACTTTAGGTAATCCAGATTTTGGTAATCCAGAATTCTCAAACCCCCTGTTGCAAACCTTGTATTTAGCTATGAATGATCTACCAAGTTTAGATCATAAGAGGTTTAGTCAATTGGAGGAATAGGTTCAAGTAGTAGAGGAGGGATTGAAGGAAGTTCAGGAGAATATGAACAAAATATTGAAGATTTTGGGGTCTGGAAATTAAGAGCCAAAATAAATTGCTACAGTTAAGGTATTTGAAAAACCTTGTTTTATAGCTGTTTGATGTACTAATTTTGAAAAGAAAGTAAATGCAAGAAGGCTGTAGTGGTATCCATCAGTGTTTATTAGTATTTTAGTGTAGAGAGAGAGGTGGGAAGGAATCAAAAATCTGAATACATCTACTATTTACTTTGGACAACTTTTCACTTGCATTTGTTTCTGCCTATGTTTCTAACAGAATTTTGGAAATAATTTTCACAATCTCAACTATGGAAGTAGCACTTTCTGTACTTATTATCTCCAGAGCAGTATTATTCCTGAATTTACCTTACAGATATCAAACAGCATAATCTTCTATTTACTATCTCAATAAGCTAGCTCCTACTCTATTTAACCTCTTCTCTGTAATCTCCTCTCTACCTACTCTCTCGGTCTATCCATCCTAGGTAGTCATCCTAACAAAGGCCAAGAGATCCAACTGCCCATAGCCCACTTTAAGGTAATACTGTCTGTCCTATCCAAATCAGAAGACTGATGGACAGAACAGATAGACAGGATACTTAGATTACCTGTAAATACTCTATCAATTAACCCTACCATACTCAAGAAATATCCTCTACTTCCTCTACATCAAATCTACAATGTTTTAAATAGTAACAAAAAAAGTATGAGAAAGCTATTTCCCATAATGATTTGGACCACAAAGCAGACCAAACTGTGTAATGAATTAGTTAAAATACAGCAAAAAAATCCTAAATCTGGAAATCTCAATTGGCATCCAACCCTAGAAAGTGAAAATTTGGAAGTGTAGTTGATCTTCTTAATAGTAGTGCAGTATGTTAAATTCACCTTTATTTGATCAAAATTCTGACATTTGATTCTTTTGATAAATTCACAGTAAGAATTTGAACAAAACTTACATACAAAGTGATTTACCTCAGTGTCTGAACTACTTCCTGGTCCAATACATTAGTGGTATCCCCTTCTTCATTCATAGAAATAGTAGAAATAGAAAAGTACCAATATAAAGCACCTATTCTAACACTTCCAAAGAGACCTCCTCTCCATCATTAACAATCATCTCCATTGGTAACTGGTCATCAGCTACCCCTGCCTGCCTAACTACATTGGATAGGTTACAAATTTTAAAGTCTCTGACAATCCAAGTGAGAAGACATTGGGACAACCAACCCACCCATCATTTTGTACATAGTAAACTATTCTATATACAAATATTCCTCAACTGAAGGAGGATTAAGGCCATACTTTTCTGATACCTGACTTGATCCAGTAAGACAAAGTAATGAATTGATTAAAAGTGTTGCTACTATATAATAGGCCACTACAGGAGAGAGTCCAACTTTCAAGCTATTTTGAAAATTATTCATTGCCTACTAATTCACAATATGGCCAAACACCCACTCCACTACCATTCATTCTCTAGATATGACCAGATTTGCTGCCTCCTCCTCTCTTTTTAGGAGCTAATTCCTTTGTTCAACATATGGGCCTAGCACACTAAGAGCTGGTGCATATGTAGAATCTCTATATACATATAGGTAATCAATCTTCAATACATTATTCATATCATGGATTGTACATAGTGTTTCCTTGATGCTCGATGCTTCCCAAATCATCCAATCTCCTATTGGTCCTGGAAATGGCCCAACAAGTGAAGAGAGTAGACCATCAGGTGTAACAATACTTTGGAATTTAAAAGCATGAGTTTTCTTATATCCAGAATAGTAAGTTTTTTTATTTTCTCCTGGTCTGCAAAAAGGTTGCATAGTACCATCAACAAAGCCCTAGACACTCTTTAAACCTGTGACCTATTGTATTGCCCTTTTATATCATCTCAATGTTGTATAATTTAGTCATTTTTTATCCCACTAAAGCTTCTCAGGCTCCCCATATCATGAAATAAGGTATACGACAATGTCATTAAAAATGACAGATAGGCAAGTACGGGAACAACCAAATACCTTGATACAATCCTTCAAGTGATGGGGGTATGACATTTGGTAAAGAAGAATTCCAAAGGCTTCTTCTGGGTCTGGTCAAAAACCAAACCACCAGCAAATAAGATCTAATTGTAGGCAAAGAACAATCCACTATATCTCAGCTTTGGTAAATCTACATTTTCTTACTAAATAATGCAAGAATGCACATAAAAGATATAAAGCTGGCTTGATAATAGAGCTGCTTTCTTTTCTATAAAGTACATTAAGTAAAGTTCAAAATTTACTGTAAATATTCTCAGAAGTCAACCTCATTCCACACACAGGTATCCAGCCAAAATACCTTGTATTCATAGCTGATTGGCATCTGAGTGCTATGTACACAGTATAAGTGTTGTTCTTGCCATTCTCTCAACCACAATCATAACCACTGGTGATGCTGAATATAAGTAATAAGAATTAGAAGTAAGAGGAGGAATTGTCTTTGAATGTTTGCAGAGGCTAACATGTATGCAGAATGATATCCTCAAAAGGTAAATACTAAAGGGGTCAGAAACAGAGGTATTTTCATGAAATTGGCTTCTTCATTTGGAGTGTAGACAATAGTTGTTACTTCATGTGTGATGTTGATGATCAGTTGTACAGTTCAATCGAATTTTTCTTTACAAAACTTCAAGAAAAATCCTTCACACCACCCGGCCCTACTTTGCCTAAATTAAGCAAAGTTCAGTAGTGAACCAACTTAGCAAAACCTCCCTATTATTTGCCAAATAAATTCGACATTGCAACAATGTCAGTAAGGACTACATCAAGATACAGTTTGCCTGAAGAAATGTCTATTTCGTCCACCATTAGTGGATCTAAAGAGAAAAAAAAAAAAATGGTTCATAGAATAGGCAATACCTATCTCAACGTACCTATCATAAAATTATCATAGCTCTTATTTGACTCTGGCAGAGATGTGTGGGTTGTGCGTTGAGAGGGTAGTGGGTTGCTTGTTCCATTACTCTTGTGTACATACCATCAATTGATGATCTACCCTTGTGCCGTATGTTGCACGCAACTATAGAAAATCGCACACTAGAGGCTTTTCGAGTTGGCTTTTCGGAGAATAATTAGAAGAAGCATTTTGACACTAGGAGTACCGTAGTACCTACATGGTATCCAAAAGGTTAACCGTAAATACTTGTACTTACTGTAATTTTTTGGAAATCCGCGCCCACCCTGCTTGTTAGAGATAAGTTAGTACCCGTACGGTAGTGGAGAGGGAAATTATGTAAACCAGCTGGATTACATAAGGTGCAGGTTGGGTGTGTCCTATTGGTACTTTCGCTGTGATGATAATGAAACCCCACCATACAAGTGCCCAAGACCCTGTACTCATGCCAAGGTTGTGGTTGCACCACAACCTTGGGCACTCTCAAGAGAGTGCCTGACAGCTCAACGCAAATTTACAGCTCAACATGAATTTGTGGCTTAGCATGACTTTGTGGCTAAATACAACATACCAGTAGCGTCTACAGTCACACCTCACTATCCCGGATGACCAAAGTCCAATGAAGTAAGCTCCAGATGAAGCATATAGCTATAATTTCACTATGTAAGCTTAAGAATCTACTTTACATTTATTTTTGCACCTTTGCCTGTCGTTTAATACTAGTAGTGATTAGTCTCAACATTTTCTTCTTATAGGCTTGAATTGTATGTCTTTCTTTAACATACGCCTTCAACTCATTAAGAAAAGGCTTGTGTTTTGCTTGCTCTGCCTTTTTCTTGGCATTTTGAGCCCGTCTCAGCTGCTTTTCTGCCTGTTCTATCTCCAAATCCTCTCTCTTTTTCACCATTTGGCGTGCCTCTGATGCATAAATGACTCCCCCTTTCTGCACCTGCCGTCTGCTCTGTGACCTATGCCTTGCATTTCTTGCTTCTTCCGCAGCTCGACTATTTTCCAAGTTCTCCATTGCCAATGCCCCAGACTGGGCTTGGGCCAAGCCTCCTTGAAGAACTAATCTCAACTTGCGCTGAAAGGTGGGTGACAAATTAGCTGCCTCATGCTGTAGCTCTTCACCTTGTCTCTTGAGGCTGCATAATGTGAGAGGCATAGTTGGAGAGGCAAGTTGTGGGGGTGTAGTAGGTGGAGCTATAGCACAAGGAATAAGTGCTTCTCACAACTTGGAGATTACGATATCAGGATTATAGGGAATTAATCCAGTAGCGTGAAAGGAGGAATGGATGGTTGACATTTTAAAGGTTTGCTGATGTATAGAATAGATTTTATCCAAAGACTCAACCTTGTCAAAGTCACCACCTCTGGTACGCGTTGCTGCTTCAACTGCCTCTGCATGGTAATGCTTATATGGTTGGAAGATAACGACATCCAAAGGTTGGAGGAGATGGCTAGTATGAGGTGGCAGGCAGAAAACAACAATGTCATGTGCATCGCAGAAGTCGATAAAGTCTTTCATACAGTGGGAGCCAAAACCATCAAGAAGAAGTAGTCAACTGGAACCCACTTGACGCTGTGAAGAAAATTTTTCAAAGTGCACAAGCCACTTCATGGTCAATTCATCATTGCTATAGCCAGTATCTGATGTCGCAATTAGGTAATTCTTGGGAATAGAAGTGGCTGTATACCATTGTTGCTGGTGTATAACTCCAGGAACAATAATCATAGGAGGGAGGACACTTCCATCACCACTAATCATTTCGCATACAGTAATTAACTGTCGATTCGTAGTGGTTCCAAGGTGAGATTGACGGTTTGCCTCTCGTGTAATTATCTACTGGTCGCGCCCTATACCGATACGAAATCCGGTTTCATCAAAGTTGTAAGTATCCGCTACCTGAATGTTATGCTGGTTACGAACTGCCTGGTACTTCTCAAACCAGGTACGTATCTCATCAGGCTGGTGGGCATTTTTCCAGTCTGCATCAATGGTATGTTGTTTGCAGATAAAGTATTCAGGATGTCTAGCAAGAAATCAACTTGCCCATTGCTTACTTATGAGTGGTGCAGGGTCTGGGCCTGTATGTGCCAGCTGAAGAATTGTGTTTGCGCAGCCAGATACCATCTGTAGTCTTGCACTAGTACCCACGGTATTGAGTCTGTCCAGGTACTGGCATACGGTGGCCTCTTGATCGTCGGAGAGCTTTCGATTAGTTGGGGGATGTTCCTGTTTTGACTGGAGTCCTTGCCAGTGGGCTAGAAGTCTGAAATATGGTATTTCATGGCGCTTGGCAATTGAAGCAAGATTGGGAGTGTCATCTCCAGTGGTATGAAGGAAGGTAAGAGCAGCCTGAATGCAGGCTTCAATATCAATATATGGTTCAACCCGTTGACTGGGTGGTATAAGAGCTGACTTAGACACTTGCTCGGATGGCATGTTTGGTTTTGTTATCTTGTTTATCGGTTGAGAGAAGGTGCGTGTATATTGACTAAAGATGGTGGAGGAAACGGAGGCTCTATTGAGCAATAAAAATCCCCTGGTGAGTACTATGTGGGTGGGGTTACACAGCTAGCTAGGGTTGTAGTGTCGGGTTTCTGTTGTAAGCCACAAATTTGTGTTGAGCTGTAAATTTGCGTTGAGCTGTCGGGCACTCTCTTGAGAGTGCCCAAGGTTGCGAGCCAGCGAGCGACCGTGGGTTGTGGTGCAACCACAACCTTGGCACGAGTACCGTGCCGTAGTATCATACCTTCGCATCACCAATAAGGCTGGACAAGTATTATGCCCCGCTTTCCCCTCAACACAAACTCTGTGATATTCCATCGTTTTTGCAACTTACGTTTATTTGCGGTGCTGGTGGGACGGCCACCACACGCTCCTGCCGACTAAGATGAATCATTCTAGAGACCTGCAGCCGAATGCGACCGGGTCGGGCCACCAAAACAGTTTCAACACGACCAACAGTTACAACACTATCTACAACACTAACTACACAGACGAAGAGCAGCAGATTCTGGGATGGCTATCGCCTTTAGAACCTCGTGTGCGCCACCAGGATGTGAGTACACGGCGTCGCGATGGCTTAGGGAGTTGGTTTTTGCGAAACGAAGAGTTTTTGAGATGGCGCGACGGCAAAAATGGATCTGGCAAGGCTACGTTGTTCTGTTCCGGAAACCCAGGGGTTGGGAAAACCTATATGAGGTATGAGGGCAGAGCGATTCCTTACGAGCAACCATCATCGCTAACTAGATATGGTGCAATTCCAGTTCGCTAGTGATTGACACGATATGTGATCAGATCGAAGGGAATAACATCGCCGTGGCTTATCTCTACTGCGATTTTCAGGGCTTAAAGGAGCAAACCCCCGCCAATATGATCGGCGCTCTGGTTAAGCAACTTGTGTGTGCTTTGGGAACAGTGCCTGCCGAGATAAATACAGCTTTCCAGAAGGCAAAACGCGATGGCCGAGGACTTCGACCCCCAGACATTCTGGAACTCTCAAAGGCTACCTTAGCTCCCTTAGAACGTATCTTTATCTGTATCGATGCCCTAGACGAATGTCCGGATAGGGTTTTACCCGAACTTCTGAGCTCGTTGCGTGCCATTTCCAAAGGGTCACCAGGTGTCCGGCTGTTCTTCACTGGGAGACCCCATGTTCAAGGTCTAGTGGAAAAATACTTTCCGGATCGTGCTCACGATATCCCGATCAGCACGGACAGCGCTGACATAAGGGAATATCTCGCGAAAGAGTTGGATGCAGACTCAATCCCAGAAGCGATGGACCCTACGTTGGAGGCTGAGATTATGCAACTTATTCCGGAAAGGATTTCTGGCGCGTATGTAATGTCCATGTTCAGACCAAAAGCTACTAGTCATGACTGACCATAGTGCGTAGGTTTCTACTTGTTTCTTTAACTATAGCTACAATATTAGGCGAGACCACGATCCATAAGAGGCGAGAACAGCTCAAGAAAATAACCAGTGGAGGCCTCGGGTTGGACGACGCTTATCGCGAGACCTTGAGTAGAATAATGGCGAAGCGCGGAGGTCAATCAAAACTTGGCATGGATACTTTGATGTGGATTTCCCGATCGGAGCGGCCAATGACGAGTAAAGAGCTATGCTTTGCCCTTGGTTTAGAAATAGGTTCTCAAGATGTCAATTACCAAAATATCCCTGGCATAAAAACAGTGCTGGCGTCATGCCTTGGACTTGTCACTGTGGACGAGAGTTCGACACTCCGGTTGGTGCATTTCACATTTCAAGAATACCTCAACAGTCATCCCGAATATTACGGAAATGCCTACACAACAATGGCGGAAGTCTGCTTGACGTATCTTAACCATGACTCTGTTAATGAAATTTCGGTTGATCACACTTACGCCCCCAGAGGTGTACCCTTTCTTGAATATGCATCAACTTGCTGGGGGTTCTTTGTGACAAACGGAATGACAGAAGGCGTAAAGTTGCTTGTGCTTCAGCTTCTTGATGAATTCGATCAACATATCTCAGCGAAAATTCTTTGTCGAGGGAAGGGGTTGTTGTACGGGGCAAGATCTCCTATTGGATTCACTGGGCTTCACTGCGCGGCATACATGGGGCTTCAAGAAATTGTGATATCTTTGTTGGAGAAGAAAGATTTGGATATGTCAGTGACTGATTTCAAGGGCCGTACTCCGCTATCATGGGCTGCCAACAATGGGCACGAAGGAATAGTGAAGCTCCTCCTGGACCGGAAAGAGGTCAACCCCGACTCGAAAGACGATGATGGTAACACACCGCTCTTGCTGGCTGGCTCGGGCAAGGGCACGAAGGAATAGTGAAGCTCCTCCTGGACCGGAAAGAGGTCAACCCCGACTCGAAAGACGATGAAGGTAACACACCACTCTTGCTGGCTGCCTCGGGAGGGCACGAAGGAATAGTGAAGCTCCTCCTGGACCGGAAAGAGGTCAACCCCGACTCGAAAACGATAAGGTAACACACCCTCTTGATGGCTGCCTGAAGGGCACGAAGGGATAGTGAAGCTCCTCCTGGACCGGAAGGAGGTCAACCCCGACTCGAAAGACAATGTGTAGCACACCACTCTTAGGGCTGCCTCGGGCGGGCACGAAGGAATAGTGAAGCTCCTCCTGGACCGGAAAGAGGTCAACCCCGACTCGAAAGACGATGAAGGTAACACACCACTCTTGCTGGCTGCCTTGGGCGGGCACGAAGGAATAGTGAAGCTCCTCCTGGACCGGAAAGAGGTCAACCCCGACTCGAAAAACGATGAAGGTAACACACCACTCTTGCTGGCTGCCACGGAAGGGCACGAAGGGATAGTGAAGCTCCTCCTGGACCGGAAGGAGGTCAACCCCGACTCGAAAGACAATGGTGGTAGCACACCACTCTTGGGGGCTGCCTCGGGAGGGCACGAAGGAATAGTGAAGCTCCTCCTGGACCGGAAAGAGGTCAACCCCGACTCGAAAGACAATGATGGTAGCACACCACTCTTAGGGGCTGCCTCGGGCGGGCACGAAGGAATAGTGAAGCTCCTCCTGGACCGGAAAGAGGTCAACCCCGACTCGAAAGACGATGAAGGTAACACACCACTCTTGCTGGCTGCCTCGGAAGGGCACGAAGGAATAGTGAAGCTCCTCCTGGACCGGAAAGAGGTCAACCCCGACTCGAAAAACGATTATGATAGCACACCACTCTTGCTGGCTGCCCGAAATGGGCACGAAGGAATAGTGAAACTCCTCCTGGACCGGAAAGAGGTCAACCCCGACTCGAAATTCGGTGATGGTGGCACACCACTTTTACTGGCTACCCAGAATGGGCACGAAGGAATAGTGAAGCTCCTCCTGGACCGTAAAGAGGTCAACCCCGACTCGAAAAACGATTATGATAGCACACCACTCTTGCTGGCTGCCCGGAATGGGCACGAAGGAATAGTGAAACTCCTCCTGGACCGGAAAGAGGTCAACCCCGACTCGAAAGACAATTATGGTAGCACACCACTCTTGCTGGCTGCCTGGAATGGGCACGAAGGAATAGTGAAGCTCCTCCTGGACCGGAAAGAGGTCAACCCCGACTCGAAAGACAATTATGGTAGCACACCACTCTTGCTGGCTGCCTGGAATGGGCACGAAGGAATAGTGAAGCTCCTCCTGGACCGGAAAGAGGTCAACCCCGACTCGAAAGACAATTATGGTAGGACACCACTCTTGCTGGCTGCCGAGAATGGGCGCGAAGGAATAGTGAAGCTCCTCCAAGACCACATAAACACCAAACTCGATCCCTGCCCGCTCTCTTCCCGAACGCCCTCCCCGCTTCCGGAGCCTGCCACAGACGATACTGAGGTCCCAGCATTCGCCCATACACAGCTGGACTTTATCGAAGTAAAGACAACCGCACCCACACCTGCACTCACTCCCGTTCCCCCTCCACCTCTGGATTCTCCTTCCAATAAGACAAAACCACTCCCCATCTCCTCACCCCTAGCATGCCCATCCATGGCGGTCGCTGTTGCAGTAATACTTGTTGCTATACTTGTCGCCTATTGCTTGCATTATTCTGATTATCTTGCATCTTGAATATTTCCTCTCTGCTCCCCGTGTGTCTGTTTCGGTCTTCCCTGCCCTGTATCCGGTTTTCTCCTATTTTTGGTGGCAAGTAGTACCAATGGCTAATGGTCTTTGTTTTTCATGTCTTTTTTTCCTTTTTTTCTGCTGCGAGATTAGTTATTCACTGGCATATTGTGCTGGCTCGAATGTGCATATTCCCTGAATTGGTGGTGTTCTTGTCAAGTCATGTATTATATGTTTCCCTTCGGAATATACGGCGGTTTTGGCATGCTGCTTGAGTAGAGTTACCTGGGAGATTCATCGAGTGTGTACTTTTTTATTCCTCTTCTACCTTATCCATTATGTACTCCTTAATTATTTTCCACTATATTTCTTTTTTATGTGGGGTTTTGGAAGCCAGCCTGAAAAAAAAAATTTCTTTTTGATCGTACTACTCTCCGGGTGGGTGAGTTTTTCACTTGTGATTTTTCCTCAGCCATTTTTGTCGATCCTGAATGAAGGGCATGCATGTTATCTCATTTTTTTTTCTAGACTGCAATTCTTGCTGGCTTTGATTGTTTTAAAATGCTTTTCTCCTAATGAGCTGGATAGAGATAATCCAATGTCGCTCTAATGACCAATAGACTCGAATATCTAGAGACTATCTGAGATGACTCAATCCTGCCGGTGCATCCTACGGAACCCCCTACCACCTTAGAAGTTCGGGTTTGATGGATAACCCATACTTGGCCCCAACGGAACATAACCTAACCCAAGGTTACAAATATCAGAGCCAGCCCAACCGAACCCGAATAGACCTGGGTTGGCCCAAAAATATGAGACCTGACTACAAGCCATATTCGGGATTGTCGCATATGAACGCGAGGTCAGCGAGGCATGAGAATGATGTCGGGAGGTTCCAAACGTTTGGCCTAATGTCATAGGAGGCAAGTTAGAAGGTTGGCCAAGGTTGATGTTGGAAGCATATTTCGCCACCGGCTCTCTTGTGCGGTCTGTCAGGATAATCGTTTCACAGCTGCATCTGTATTGCAAATTAGCTCTGTGTATTTGGCGATTACAGCAATGCACCAAAGATACATCAATTGAATTAATCGGGCAGGACCGGTAATATCGCGTTGTAGTTGTCGATTAGAGCATTCGCTGTAGAACGAAGGTCGATCAGTTAATAGCCCACGCAAAGTTACAGGAGGTGGATAGGAAAGAAGGATAGAAACGTCGGAAGTGAACGCTATGAAAGAATTTGGACACCAGTGAGGTACCGGGATCACGAGTGACGTTTAATGTTTGTTTCGCATCTTCCCTATATTTTCTGTATTAGTTAGGTCGGGTATTTAAGCTGCTGTATTTCCTTAAGTCCCAATTCGGCCGAGTTTCTTACCTCGAAATATGAGAATCGACTTCAATCTTCAAGCTTTCTTTTGAGAAACGAATGGACTGTCTGCTTTGATGAGTATGCACCGGACGTTATTCAGAAAGGTATTCCAGGTGTGGTCAATCCGTCCATAAGAATAATGGCCTAGAGTGGCTTACTAGTACCCGCCGTAACACCACCAGGGATTAGGGGAGTGGTGAGAGAAACTGGTGGTGCAACCATTCGGTTTCGGGCTCTTCGAAGTCAGTTGACCCTTGTTGTTGCTAATGTGCAGTGTTCTCCTCTGCACCACTTAAGATGTGAGATCGTATTTATACGCGCTCGTATAATACCGTATAATACCGTATGTTATTCTAAAATACGTATTTTATTTGACCCCTAAAGAGTAATATTGCAAAATCTGGAAAATCGAATGAGGAATTGAGGAGATGGAGAAATATGAGAACTCTTTAAGACCTAAGAGTAACTGTTTCAAACCTACCATGAACCTAGCAATCTTTGGTTATGACCCATGGTCATCTCCTATGGTTAATTTGTAAAGGTTGTCAGAACAATTAGGCTATTAAATGTTCCACTTAGAGAGCAAATAACTAACATCGAGTATCATTTTCTTTCTTTTAGGAAAGATTTGGGGGCCAGGGCTAATGCTATAGGGTTAGAGATTTTAGGGTCTGTAAGTATCGTATGTATGGTTTAAAAAGGAATCGAAAATATATTATAATATACGTATATTTGATTACACTAGCACCACTACACATGTATATCAGATGACGAGTGAGACCTTGTGATTCTGGAGTCCGCCGGTGACAGCCAAGAATACTACTGTGGTATAGACACAGTCAGGGGGCAATAGAACACAATATCGAACCACACAACAATTTCCACCCGGGAGCACGAAATAGATACCGCACAGCAAGGAAAATCAACCTTGCACATATCCCCACCATCCCCTTCCTCCTTGCCATGTTCACCATGCCTCACCCTATCCCTAACCTTCATCCCCAGAACCCACGATCACCCACCACCGTCAGTCTTTATTCAAAAGCACTATACAATAATACAATAAATGTGTGATAAGCGCTGCGCGTAAGAAGGCCCAGAGTAAAAAAAGAAAAACTATCTCCCCTCTCTTTTTCAAGGGTGGATAGTCTAGTTTCGGTAGTACAGTATACGAATGATGACAACCCCCCCATACCCGAGCACAGTGTAGATCTCGGTTTAGAGCTGGACTGACTTGGTGAGGGGGGAGGAGGAGTGTTTGTTTGTTGGCTTCGTCCATGGTTTTGTATGGTAATGGGGAAAGCTATTGTGCTTGGTTTGGCAAGCATTTTGACTTAGAGCAGTGCCTCCACTCTCGTTGTCAGGGACTTTGCTTTGGCGGATCTTGCAGAAGGTTAGTTTGAGTACTATCGGTACAGAATTCATGTAATACGTAGAAGAAAACATTCTGACTTTCCCAAGGTTTCTTTGAATCCATTTGATATAGCCGGTAATCTCCAGCTGTGGCAGCACACTTCTCACTTCCGTGCGCACCTATCCCCCACTAATACAACCTCACTACTACCAAAAAACCAACTCCCCTCCCATAATAGTCCAGGTCTCACCTCCCTAGATATAGTTCAGTGACATAGTTCATCGTTAGTCACCCATCGTACCTCCTCACAACATACCAAAACCACACACAATTGGAAAGAAACCCAAATGTGATCCATCTTTTAAATTCAGGTGTATTTATTGCAATAGCAAGATCTATCGCTCAGCAAAAAAATAGACTTAATTGAGCAACTTTTGCTTGTGTTCTAAAGCTAAAAAAAAAAAGAAACAGTGTTTTTGGTGTAAAATGAATGCCCTGATGAACTATGTCGCCGAACTGTATAAAAAATCAAGAAAATCAAGAGAAGTACAAGAATTTAATAGTTCCAGAGGGGGTCAAACCCTTGACCTTGGCCTTAATATTTGAATAATATTAGCACTACACACTACTCAACTGAGATATGGAACCTTGATGAAATCTAACAAATTGACATATAAGAAAGTTTTTCCAACCCAGTGGTCTTCAGTTAGAGAACTTTCTAGGCATTTTCCCTAGGGGGTTCCAATAAAATACCAATAACTACTCTCCCCAACACAATTCCCAAGACCCCATTATCTGGTTCTAGTATTACTCCTATATTTTCCCCCAAAAACACAGAGATCTAAAAGCCTAAGCTTCAATACATGTGCTAGCAAGTGCCAGCACAGACTACACCCAACAACTCCCAAACAACCAGAGAGTTGTATAAGTACAGTATGCATCTTACTATCCTCATTCGCTTCCTAGAATCCTAAACCCTTGCTTACCCTTGCTTACCATAGATTAGTCAAGCTATAACCTCTTCACAAAGTCTATATACCTTAACTACTCAATTCCTTGCAGGAGTAGTAGTATGCAATGTGATGGTCGTGAGGAATCACTCGCATTCCCAGCCATGAGACTACCATACCAGATTCATTTCTTATCCCCTCCACGTGCTTTCCAAATACCCACCCAGAACAGAATCAGAAACTCCAACCATTAACCAACAAGCCATTATTCAATCCCATACGGTATTTAACAACCGCTGTGCTTTAACACAGTATTCCAAAGGCTGTGATGTCAATATCTACCTTGATTAATCTCCTTCACAACTCTGTCCCCCACTCTTACAGTCATTGAGTGGTTTCCCAGCCGATATAGAAAAGTACTTGTCCTCTCCCTCCGTGGTTATCATCCACAGTAGCCTACTGTACCTGAACATGGCTGGTGTGGTTTTGGTGGTGAGTATGTGCTGTTAGAGTTGGGATATGCTAATAGTATTACACTGGGGATGGATTGAATGCTGGAGGTAGCATGGGGGACTTAGCCGTGTTTTGTATACCGGGATTGAGCTTTAGATTGGGGCTTGCCATAGAGTATGGTTTTGTAAGGTAGGTCTTGTGTGGTTGGCATGCGGCGTCGTGTCTGTTTGGGATTGAGAAAGATATAAAGTTACTCCCAATGTTAAAAAAAAAGAGATTCTTTTTTCACCATTGTTTAGTTGATATATCATGGGGTCTCATAATTAATTGGGGCTATGATGCCTAAATAAATTACACCTACCAGTATCGGCGCTAGCAACAGGTCATTAATCATAAAATAATGGATAACGTCGCCTTGATGCTTTGAATAGATGTTCTAGATTTCGGCTAACTACCTATATATTTAAACGAAAAGACAGCTAGTTAGGAAATTCCGGAATAAATTGCCTCTTGCCTCCCTTTGTTATGAACTTATGATAAGAAACCATCCCCTGAATCAAAGAGTGTAGAGATATTATATCCTAGTCACCGCATTATTTATAGCTAGGACCTGATGATCTGGCGAGCTATGTCTGTCGAATGTGTGAAGTCATCCGGGGGTTGAAAGTTGAACTTCCTTGAAGCAAGAAAATTAACATGGCAGGTACAGTGAAGTTCTTTATCCCATGGACATTGCACCCTACAGGGTTCCTGCATCCGCGGCCGTGTTGAGAACAGTCCCTTGATTGCTTCGCTCTAGTATCAGTGGTAAGGACAGTAACAAGGGATTCCTCATAGAAGATGCTGGGGAGTGGTCAGCTTGGGATGAGGTTAACATACGGTACCATATTGTATGTGTCGTTCGGACCTGCTGAAATCTCGCTTGCTGTGTCATGGAATACTGATTGTTACCGTGCTGAGAGCTATCGTAGGTGATCCGATTAGCCATGGCTATCCGCTCCTATCATATTGTGAGACCTAGTATCATAGTTAGAAGGATCATATCAATTCACATCAAACTTCCATTCAGTACTTGAGTACATGTCCCCTCCCAACGATGTTAGCATCCTTCAGAAAATGGCTAAGCATCGGGAAGGTGAGAATGGTCTACAATACTCTGTGCATTTGGCAATTGTTGACATTGGCTTGTTTTTTTTTGATGGAGTGGTGCAGAACGTTAAGTCACCGATCGCCATTCGGGTAGCCGTTTGGACTGCTCGTGCGGCAGAGTGGAAGGATGGTGGTGTGACTCGTTCATGAAAAATGAAAAGAAAAAAAAACAGTGTTGAGATTTTGAGCCTCATGGTCGAAAAGCTCTTTCTTGATCGCCAAGCTTAAGGTTGATGGACTGAGTTGGGTTATTACGTAATTTACATACCCAATCCTTCGACAAAACAATCTGCGGCTGAAAATTCTTTTGTGTGAAGTTACAAGTATTGTCATAACACTGCAAAAGTAAGATTCCTCCACCACTCAACTCAATTGACGCTTTTTCAGTATACTGAGAATAATTATTCATGAAACCTTTAAGATTTGTTCAAGCAAGGAATTATTCGGATTTTGAAGAAAGTCCTTGCCTAGTCCCAGATATGGAGACCCCCCAAATTCACAAGTGTTACTCGAGTAACAGGGTTCTCATGACCCTACTGTATGTACCATTAAGACTACGACAATGGGCAGTTCAGCCTAAAAGGTACTTATAGCGATTTGAGTAATTATTTGCCAAATAAATTCGACATTACAACAATGTCAGCGAGGACTTCATCTGGGCTGACCATTCGAGAATAAATTTATCGGTAGCTGGTAGAAAGACTGCTAAGGTGTGATGGCATGATACATTTGGGGCTATGAAAACTTTCCGAAGAGCAATGGTAGTTTTCATTCCTTTCGCTACTGGGCAAAAAGGTAGTTGTACTACTTGTACGTATATACAGTGCCGTGTGTTGCACTGCACGCACACGGAAAATCGCTCACTAGGGGCTTTTTGAGTTGGATTTTCAGAAAATTGAAGAAGCATCTTGGACACTAGGAGTACTGTAGTACCTGCATGGTAGCCAAAGGGTTAACTGTAAATACTTGTACTTATCGTAATTTTTTTGGAAATCCGCGCCCACCCTGCTTGTTAGAGATAAGTTAGTGGAGAGGGAAATCACGCAAACCAGCTGGATTACACAAGGTGCAGGTTGGGTGTGTCCTATTGGTGCTTTCGCCGTTATGATAATGAGAGCCCACCATACAAGTGCCATAGACACTGTGCTTTGCCGTAGTGCCTTCTCATCACCAATAAGGCTGAACAAGTGCTATGTCCCCGCTTTCCACTGAACACCAACTCTGTGACATTCCATCGCTTTCACAACTTCCATCTACTCACAATACTGGTAGAACCACCACTACGCACTCCTGCCAACTAAGATGGATCACTCTAGAAACCTGCAACCAAATGCTACCGGTTCGGGCAACCAAAACTGTTTCAACACAATCAGTAGTTACAACACTATCTACAACAACTACACAGATGAAGAGCAGAAAATTCTGGGATGGTTATCGCCTTTAGAACCTCGTGTGCGCCACCAGGATGTGAGTACACGGCGTCGCGATGGCTTAGGGAGTTGGTTTTTGCAAAACGAAGAGTTTGTCAGATGGCGCGACGGTAAAGATGGATCCGGCAAGGCTACGCTGTTCTGTTCAGGAAATCCAGGGGTTGGGAAAACCTATATGAGGTATGAGGGAAGAGCGATTCCTTACAAGCGACCGTCATCGCTAACTAGATATGGTGCTATTCCAGTTCGCTAGTGATTGATACGATATGTAATCAGATCGAAGGGAATAACGTCGCCGTGGCTTATCTATACTGCGATTTTCAGGGCTTAAAGGAGCAAACCCCGGCGAATATGATCGGCGCTTTGGTCAAACAACTTGTGTGTGCTTTGGGAACAGTTCCTGGCGAGATTAATACAGCCTTCCAGAAAGCAAAACGCGATGGCCGAGGACTTCGACTCCCAGACATTCTGGAACTCTCAAAAGCTATCTTGGCTTCCTTAGAGCGTGTCTTTATCTGTATTGATGCCCTGGATGAATGTCCGGATAGGGTCTTACCCGAACTTCTGAGCTCGTTGCGTGCCATTTCCCAAGGGTCACCAGGTGTCCGGCTATTCCTCACTGGGAGACCCCATGTTCAAGGTCTGGTGGAAAAATACTTTCCGGATCGTGCTCACGATATCCCGATCAGCACGGACAGCGCAGATATAAGGGAATATCTCGCGAAAGAGTTGGATCAAGACTCAATTCCAGAAGCGATGGATCCTATGTTGGAGGCTGAGATTATGCATCTTATTCCAGAAAGGATTTCTGGCGCGTATGTCATGGCCATTACCATATCCATAGCCTCGAGTAATGACTGACAATAGTGCGTAGATTTCTACTTGTTTCTTTAACTATAGCTACAATATTAGGCGAGACCAC
Source organism: Choiromyces venosus 120613-1 (assembly GCA_003788595.2). Classification (NCBI taxonomy): domain Eukaryota; kingdom Fungi; phylum Ascomycota; class Pezizomycetes; order Pezizales; family Tuberaceae; genus Choiromyces; species Choiromyces venosus. Next base: position 675,396 of record ML120365.1, read on the forward strand.
AATCTATAAGAGACGAGAACAGCTCAAGAAAATAACCAGTGGAGGCCTCGGCTTGGACGATGCTTATTGCGAGACTTTGAATAGAATAATGGCAAAGCGCGGAGGTCAATCAAAACTTGGCATGGATGCTTTGATGTGGATTTCCCGATCGGAGCGGCCAATGACGAGTAAAGAGCTATGCTTTGCCCTTGGTGTGGAAATAGGTTCTCAAGATGTCAACTCCCAAAATATCCCTGACATAAAAACAGTGCTGGCCTCGTGCCTTGGACTTGTCACTGTGGATGAGAGGTCGACACTCCGGTTAGTGCATTTCACATTTCAAGAATACCTCAACAGTCATCCCGACTATTTTGGAAATGCCTACACGACGTTAACGGAAATATGCTTGACGTATCTTAATCATGATTCTGTTAATGAAATTTCGGTTGATCACACTTCCGCCCCCAAAGGGGCACCCTTCCTTGAATATGCATCAACTTACTGGGGGTTCTTTGTGACCCACGGAATGACGGAGGGCGTAAAGTCACTTGTGCTTCAGCTTCTTGATGAATCCGATCAACATATCTCAGCGAAAATTCTTTGTCGAGAGAAGGGGTTATTGGCCGGGTGGAAATCTCTTATTGGTTTCACTGGGCTTCACTGCGCGGCATACATGGGGCTTCAAGAGATTATAATATCTTCGTTGGAGAAAAAAGATTTGGATATGTCAGTAACTGATTTCGAGGGCCGTACCCCGCTATCACGGGCTGCAGACAATGGACATGAATCAATTGTGAAGGTACTCCTCAGCTGTAATGAGGTCAAACTCGACTGGAAAGACATTTGGGAGAGGACACCGCTCTAGCTGGCTGCCGAGAAAGGGCACGAAGGAATAGTGAAGCTCCTCCTGGGCCGGGGCGGGGTCAACCCCGACTCGGAGAGCAATTATGGTAACACACCACTCTTTCTGGCTGCCTCGGGAGGGCACGAAGTGTTGGAAATATTCGTTGCTGCTCGGCATGTGTATGGTGTGGAGGAAAATTCTGCTAGTGTGAAACACTCGCGACATTAGCTAAACACTAGTATGTCGCAAGGCTGCATAGTTAGTGAAACGGGTGAAACATCGAGAGAAACACAGGCGTGTTTTATGGGAAGATCGTGAGACGTTCTTTTGCTCCTGGCGAGAATAGAACGGAGGAAACTTAGGATTTGGTTTTCGCTTTTGTTGGTTCTTTGCGCGTTGTTGTGTCTGTTTAAGACCTCTGTATTTCCTACTGTTTTCTGTTCTGTGTGCACGCTTATTATCCCCTCGTCAAGGTGTTACCAGAGAAGTCATATCGCACGTTCCAGTTGTTCATCTGTTCTCTTTATTTTATCTTTACACTCTTTGATATCTTTTTAGAAACAAATCTTCACTCTTTTTATTCTCTATTATTATTCCTTCGCCGGGATATACCATCACCCATTGTCACTCGGTACCGTATTTAAAACGAAGGAATAGTGAAGCTCCTCCTAGACCGGAAAGAGGTCAACCCCGACTCGAAAGCCAATAAGGGTAGCACACCACTCTTGCTGGCTGCCGGGGTGGAGCACGAAGGAATAGCGAAGCTCCTCCATGACCGCATAAACACAAAACTCGACCCCCTACCAGCCCTACTTGCGAACGCCCTCCCCGCTTCTGGAGCCTACCACAACTGATACTGAGGTCCCAGCACTCCCCCATCCACAACTGGAAGTTATCGAAGTAAAGACAACCGCGCCTGCACCCGCACTCACTCCCCTTCCCCCTCCACTTCTAGATTCTCCTTCCAATAAGACAAAACCACTCGCCGTCTCCACACCCCTAGCATTCCCATCCATCGCAGCTGCTGCAGCAGTAATACCTGTTGTTATACTTGTCGCCCATTGCTTGAATTATTCCGGACATCTTACATCTTGAATATTTCCTCTTTGCTCCCCGTTTCTGTTTCGGTCTCCCCTGTCCTGTACCCGTTTTCCTCTTATTCCTGGTGGGGAGTAGTGCTGACGGTTAGTGGCCGTTGCTTTTCTTTCTTTCCTTTTTTTTTTTTTTTCCCCTTTCCGTTGGGAGATTAGTTATTTACGGGTATCTTGTGTTGGCCCGAATGTGCATATTCCCGGTATTGGTGGTGTTCTTGTCTAGTCATGGATTATATGTTTCTCTTCGGAGTACACGGCAGTTTTGGCGTCTTGCTTGAGTGGAGTTACCTGCCACTGCTAATCGCGGTTCGGGCATAGGCGGGAAGAGGTTGTGCGCATATTAGTCCAGTCCGGGAAAGCCGGCCTGTAGAACTTTTCCGATAGGATTAGAAAAAATTATCGGCATCTTGCTGCGCTGCGGGGATGCGTTCCCATAGTGCGCTTCCTGCTGGACTCCATGGATCCCAATGAAGAGGACTACTGTTGGAATATTGTCCCCTGCGTACTCAATTTCATCCCACCTTATCATCTAGTCGTTTGATCTTTTGTCTCCTTGCAGCTGAAAATTTCTTTCTTGTTTCTTTCTTGCTTCAGTGAGAGAAAACTTTCTTCCCCCTTGATGGAGGTGAAAATTTTCACTCACACAGGCACGGCATGGGAGGAGGCAAGTCCTATGATAAAGGACCTAGTCAGCTAGTTAGAAATTATTATGCGAACTTTGAACCTCTATCTCGTGCCAAAGTGAATTGCCCAAATTCCAACCTATCTCTATCTATCTACCACTTTTATATACACGTTTCCTCTCATTACTCCGCCTGTTTTTACTTCAGCTACTTTGGCCAGATGACGCTGCATTTAGCGGCGGCTGGAGGGAGTTACCACACGGTGGCATTTCTATTAGGTGATGACTGCGTGGATGCTAACTCGCAGGATTTGGACGGGGAACTGGTGTTACATGCTGCTGTGGCGGCGCAGCAAGGTGATGTTGTCGCGCTGCTGCTCTCCGATCCGGACGTAGAGATAAATAAACCAACCTCCCTTGGCCGAACGGCCCTGCATGCCGCGGCTTATGCCTGTAACGTGGATATCGTCAGCGTGCTATTATCCTGCCCTGAGGTGCACGGGAACCTCCGGGATGAGTCGCCGATGGGGAATACCGGGCTGCATATTGCAATGGGTGGCACTAGTTTGGAAGCCGTGCGATTATTCCTCCAGTCTAGCCGTGTAGACATCACCGCGCGGAATCGCATCGCATGGGGAAAGAGCCCCTGGACCTCGCAGTCGGGCTGGCCCGTCCGCCGGTTATCCACTTACTACTGCGGCGCCTAGAACTTAGGGATTTGCTGAACTGTGACGATACTAGGTGGGCCTTGGATATTGTGGAGCTTGCTTCGAGCATCGGAACGGAGGGCGTTCCGGATTTGTTAAAAGACTTATAGAGTAGCTTTAGATGAAGCAGGAAGGGGATAGGTAGCGAGATAATTTAATTCATAGCCTTGCCGGTCCTCCAGGGTGGGAGGACCACTGTGTGAGTTTATTCGTTGCGAGGGAAGAGAAGGCCTCCGCCGAAGCAGGCAATTTTATGTGCTATTACTTGCAGCAGATCCGGATATGAAAGTATCTCTCTAGAGGAACATAGAAGCCCTGATTCCCCAAAAACGAAACGCGGGCAATTCTACACAAGGTACTTGCAGACATAATTCCAACACAACGAATGAACAATAAAACACCAAGAAATTAACAAACATGCCCGAAACTCGTGCCAAATGTTCCGCAAACCTTCCCTAACAATCCGTAACGTCCAGTAATGTGCCCGAAGATGATTTTCCTATCCTATGATAACAACCTAAATCCTCTCCCCTACCGCCTCATAGCTCCTATATCTCATCCCAATCTAGACGAGAAATAACAAGAGAAAGTCCATGCTCGAAAATCCTTCGGAAGACAAACACTCCCATCCTGTGACCGCTACTGTATGAGTAGCGTTCCAACTAGCTTGCTGAGACGATACTAAGGCAATGGTAAAACGTCTCACCAGTAACCCTCACATCCCTAGTACGAAACATAGTACGAAACAATGTGAGACGAATCGAAAACAAGTACTAGAGGATAAAACAACTCACAGGGTATGAAACTTATACTAGAGCATGCCGAGCAGTATCTCCTGCATTCCAACACATAACATAGTAGTCAAAACACCAGAACTTAGGAATGGCAGCGTACAGGACCACAACGCCACAGAAGGAGACTACGAATAAAAAAAACACCGGTACCAGGAGCGAGGCTAGTAATTCGTTGGGTGAAAATACAGCAATGGCCTGGCCGAAAGAGACGTAGTAGAGTTCGAAGAGGAGCATTAGGGAGTAGGTATACCCGACTGTGAAACTGTCCCTTGGAAAGCCAATGGGGTAGAACCAGTCTATGAAGTAGATGGTTCCAGCAACGATGCTGTAGGGGATTTCTACCAGGATTGCATCGATGACGAAGGCACTCGAGTGGTATATTTTATTTGCGTACTCTCTAGCCATGAATAGGTGGCGGAAGTGCAGGAATTTAGGGTGTAGTAGTTGGATTAGCGGAGGGGGGATGGTCAGTGTCATGAAGGTGCTGAAGAACACTAATAGCAAACTTTGAAGGACTGCGCGCGGGGTGATAGGGTTTCACCCATAACATGCTCGAGATAAAGATACCCCATGAATAACAGCCACCTCTCTCTCACCTCTCAGAAAGAAGCACTATTTACACGATCTGCACATATTCAAACACAACAAAGGCCACTTTGAGTATTACAACTATTGCCCTCTACTCAAACCAGGAGTATAGGAGGTTGTTGACTTGGCTATACATCTAGCAAAGGGATTGTCTGGGAAATGTTGGAACTTAATACCTACTCGAGGGCCCTGGTGTGTGGTAAAACTGCCTACGGGGCGACCTTGGATCCGGGGCAGAGGGGAGATGCTTTGCAAGTGAGAACGGGGCAGTAGTATCTCGGCTGTCGGGGGATCAAGAATTGTACATTGACTGTTGCTTTAATTTGAAGCTATTGAACTATTATCATAATCGCAAGTTTCACCACCAGTAGACAGCATGCTTTAGTGAGGCTCAAGGCCCACCTGTAAGCAATATCCACATCAATGTCCTCTCCAAGGATCCCCGGGTATTCACTCGTTACTCCATCATAGGTTCTGCGGTCACACTTGAAGGAATTACTGTGACGATTTCAAATCATTCCCATCTCATATGGTGTACATGTATGTGGTGTAGAATTGGCTACTTGCAAAATAATCTCAAGAGTGCCAAATTGGTGATTTATTATATTGTGCATTCTGATCAGAATGGATAGGTCAAGCCCTTTGGAGGCCCTTTGAAAGAATATGATAACAGGATGCTCTACATTTCTTAGACAGGCATCATATCAAGTTCTCAACACAGGACCACCTTCCAAGCCTCCCACTGAGTATCAAAGGTCTCGTGGTTTTAACCATATAGCCACCATACTCTTCACCCAAGTAGTTCTCTTATCCAATTCCACAATTGTCACGTAATATCACTCGAGTGTTTGGACCCTGTCACAAGTCAATCTTTCCACAACAAACAGCCAACCATGTTACCATTCCTCTCCCTCCCCAACGAGCTGATCCTAGAGGTAACCCACAACCTCGAACTACACGATATAAGTGCCCTCCTCCGGACAAACCGTCGACTCTCAACCCTCAAGGGGGCTCTGCTCACCGCACTTTTCCGCTCACGCTCACTCACTCACGGGCGTCGCCTTCTATGCACATATGCCAGGGAGCGAGACCTGATAGGCGTAAAATATCTGATTGATAGGGGTATTCTAGACTTTATAGATCCAGAGACCCTCCTCCACGAAGTGACCTTGTGGGAGAAAGTACACGTGCTAGAGATACTCCTACACTTTGGCCTGCCTCCGGACACCAAAAACTCCAATAACATCACGCCCTTAGGTATCGCAGCACAACGTGGACTTGTAGATCATGTCAAGGTTTTGGCAGTGAGGGAGGACGTGGATGTTGACTGGCAGGACAACGATTCCATGACGCCACTGTTGCTCGCTGCGCACCGCGGGTTGGAAAAGGTTGTGCGGATACTCGTTCTGTCTGGGAACGCCGACCTGCGGCTTTTCTCTGATTGGCCAAGTGGGAACTGTCTACATCATGCTGCGAGGGCCGGAAAGGTTCCCTTATTGCGGTTCTTGTTGGACCTCATGGATCCAAATGAAGGAGATTACGACGGCGAGACAGCGTTGCATTTAGCTGCTGCCGTTGAAAACTGCCTTGCTGTGGAATTTCTACTGGGGGATGAGCGTGTTGACCCTAACCCACTGAGTCATCAGGGGGAGACCCCGTTGCTTATGGCCGTTTCACGGCAGAGGCTCGCATCTGTTGAGATTCTGCTTTCACATCCTAGCGTTGAGATAAATCGACCACGTGTCGACGGTGGAGAAACCCCACTGCATGTTGCAGTTCGCATGGGTAGCATTGACATTGTTCGCTTGTTATTATCCTCGCCGGAGGTGGACGTGAACCTCGTCAACAGTCGTTGGAATATGGGGAATACCGCTCTCCACATTGCTATCATTGGGAGCAGTCTAGAAATTGTGCAATTAATGTTAGAAGACAGCCGAGTAAACATCAACCTTCCGAACCTAGAGGGAATAAGCCCAGTAGGTCTCGCGTTGCGCTTTCCCCGTTTACCGGTTATTCACTTACTCATGCAGCGTCCAGAGCTTAATCGCATACCGGACCAAAGCAATGGCGAGAGGGAGCTGGATATTGCGAACTCTGATTTGAGGACTAGAATACAGAAGGCTCTTGCCTTGATTGAGTTGGGGAATGAGAGTGACTCAGAGAGTGAAGCGGGAAAGGGTTAGAGAGGTAGCCAGATAACCTAGGGCAAAGCTTGCTGGCCTTGCTTGGTGTAGAGAGGACAGTGTGGGTTTACTGGTTGCAGAAAAAGAGAGGACCTCCTCTCCTATAAAGGATTACATGGATTATTATGGTGTGCATGGGTATTGTGGTAGTGAAATGGGTGGGGGACCGATCTCCATATCGCTCTCTCCCGGACGCCCCGCGACCAACCGGGCCTAAATCTCACCCAATTGATACCCAGGTAACCCACAATACCCATATATATTCTATGAAGAGGAAGTAAGATACCAGCGATCTCATTTTCAGATCTTATTGCACCCCTTTTTTTTTGTATCATTGAATACAATCCACTATTAAACATTGAGCCATTCTACCAGACCATAGAGAACCAAAGCTAGTAAAATTATGTAAGTCCAAATTTGATCAAATATCCCAGTCCACGCAACCATTGAGTTACAAAAACATCGGGCAACATCTCCGAACTCCTCAAATATTCCAGTGGCCATTGTCTGATAGCCCATTACCTTCAGAAGTAATTAACAGCCTACAGTGCAAGCATAGAGTGAACAGATACCACAGTCAAGAAAGCACATCACTGTACATAGTCAAGATATGGAGGATTAGAAGTGGAAGGTCAAATCTGAGTGAGAAGCTATGAGATTTCCCACCAAGTTCATCCAAAGATTGCAAACAGGAAATCACACTATTTAGCTTAACAGTGCATACCGTGTAGTCTTTTTTTTTTTGAAATTGTGGAACAGCATAACCAGGACAGTGAATGAAGGACCTTATCAAAATAACAGGGAGTGAAGGTCCCCTCAGGGCCAGGTCAGGGTTCCCATGGTCCGACCGGTCAAGCCCTGAAGGAATGGTTAGTCAGTCAGTCCATTTTTGGATCTTGGATTGTTTGACCTAGTCCTGGCCAAACCATTGGAGGATCTTGTCAGACTGATAAGATAGACTAACTTATAGTATCATGAGGCTCTGCTGCACAATCTATGCCAAGAGTGGTGCATGAGCTACCGTACCAGTAACCACACAATGTGAGCATTGTGAGGTGCGGAATGTGTGGTAATTTTGAAACAGTAAGAGGGCGATGGGGAATATGGGATTGTATCAGATGTTGACTGTTTATTTAGTGTTAGAGTTTGGGAAAAATGAGTATCATAGTCAACATAGGATAGCGCTGTCCTTCCTGATACCAGCCTGTTCTCTCCTTTAAGGCTAATTCGTCATCTCCTCATGTAGGATTTGACTACTCGGAAAAGCATCTCAAGGGAGTTAAATTGGGTATTCATTATGTTTTAATGTTTAGATAGGTCAAGTTCCTTCGAAGGTCCCTTGAGACACCATGATGGCAGGATGTTCTATGTTTGTAACTCGTAGATCATATCAAATTCCCAATAAAACACCATCAAAAAAAAAAAACACCACTTGCCTACATTTACTGATCTTTGCCAAAAGTTAAACTATCAAAAGGAAAACTGTCTACCATGCCGTGATTCTTCTCCCTTCCCAGCAAGCTCATCCTAGAGATAACCGAGAACCTCTCGTCAAACGATATCAGTGCCCTCTTCCAGACAAACAGCCGACTCTCCACCCTCACGAGGACCCTGCTTACGGAACTTTTCCACAAGGCTCCATGAAAATTATTTAAAATTGGAAATCTACTCAGGTAGGTTATGAAAATAAAAACAGAAGAAGTGTTCCTTCAGTTAACAAAACTCGAGTAGAATGATGTGTGGGGAAAGGAACGCTTCCCCAAAAAAAAAGGCAATGCAATTTGGTGACTAAGTACAAAAAAATCACCTCCTGAGAACAACTTGTCTTTTTTTGTTCTCATATATAATTCAGCTGAGTAGACTTCTATTTGTGAATGGTTTTTATAAAGCTTTGTAGAAGATTATTAGTTATTATTCTATAAAATGTTTTTTTTTTGTCTAAGAATATTCTATATTCTATTATGGTTGTTTCTACTTTTTGGTTTATTATGTCTCTTACCTTGAGGCATGGAGAAAACCTAACTTGGGTTGCAATTTTTTTGCTAAGTGAGGTATTTCTGAGGAGGGAGAAAAAGAAAAAAAAATCTGCATTAAAATATTTACGAGCCACAGCTTAGAAAAACAAGCCTCCTGGCTGAACACATCTACCAGATATTCTCTTTAAGATTATTTCCTAAATGTTTACCAAGAGCCGATATGTTTGTTGGATTACCTATAGGACATGCAGTTATGTTTAGGGGATTGTGTTTTTCATACCGGATGTTGTTAGGCATCGGATATTGGGTTTGATTGTTGTGTTTCGTTCATACCCTATTCTGGTCGGCATACGGTACTGTTTGTTTTGTGTTTTGTTGTTTGGGTTTGCCATTAATAGTTTACCTGACGCCTTTCGGCATCAGGTACTTAGGCTTGTTGTTTTGTTAGTTGAGGTTTCGTTTGGCTCTATGCTAAGTGCCATAGGATGTTGGTTTCTGGATCATTGATCCGTTGCTCCGAGATTGCTTTAGATCACTGTAGATTATTCGGTAGTCTTTTGGATAGCTATGAGTGTAGGATATTCGTGGAGTTTGGCTGGAGAGATGTTTTATTATTTTGGAGATATATATATCTGTTTTGTCCTTAGCTAGCATGTCTATCGATTGCCTAGTTTCTCATTCCTGACGTCTAGTTGTGATTTCTTTACTTCATCTCCGATTCGTTCCTTTAATGTTGTGGTGTTTGATCGTTAGTTGCAACAAGAATTTTAAGGTGTCATTGGTTGTCACCTTCGATTTCTTTGTTCGGAACAGATGGTACAAGTGGGACCGAAAAAGTGAGCAGACACAAGCGATTTTACCGCAAAAATAGCAGATTTAACACCAAGATATTACGCTGGAGAAAATTCACAAAAATGCAAACTATCCATAGAACCACTGAAAACAGTAAGGACATCATTTTCCATATACAAATGTCCACTTAATTCCCAACTCCTCAAGAGTGGTATGCAGTTGAACATCTAAATTCCGCCAAGACACAGTTTCCCGCCAAGACACAGTTTCCCACCAAAAACAACAGTCTTGGCGCAATTTTGAGGATAGTTTTGTTCCCTCTTGCTACTACTCTTCAGAGAATTTAAATTCATTTGGTTACAATAGAGGTCAAGTGGTCTACATCTTTTCTCAACACTCTATGAAGTCATCCTATTTTCAACCCAAGTATTGGTACCGGAATAAGTGTGCAAAATTGGCCATTTTTGGTGCAAAATCGCTTGTGTCCACTTACCTTTGGGTCCCACTTGTACACTGGCCTTGCCACATGAATAAGCCATTACCTTCAGAACTGATCCGTAGCCCGAAGAGTAAGCACAATGTGATCAGAAACTACAGTCAAGAATGTACACCGCTCTGCTCACATATTTCACATTGGAAAGGTCCATCCAAGCAAGCTCGCATCCGAGTGAGACACCATGGAGCTCTCCACCTCAATCGTTAAACCCAAAAACTTCACTATTTAGCTGAATTATTGAAACCAGTGGTGGGAACTGGAATGATGGAGTATCATAAGTCAACCGAAAACCATATGATCAGAGACCATATAAAAAAAAATAGTGAAAGTGTCCTCAGGGTGGACTTGGGTATAGTTGCCCGCCAGGTGGATTCATGAGTTAGTTAGGTAACATCCTCACACACTTACCTAACCCAAGTTATACCGGCCAATAGCATTGGACAGTCGGCACGTCCCGCCTTCATGTGGGATTTCACTATTAATGTTATGTGGTGTGCACAGCGGACGAACGTGGACTTAGTGCAATGATCTGATGAAGAGGTAAAGTAAAATAATCGCCGTTGTTTGTAACCAAGTTGTCTAACTTCAAAACACCAAAAATATCCGTAGAAGAAAGGAATAATTATATCAAAGAAAAATTAATCCAAACATCATCTCTCGCTCACCACAGATGTCCATCTTTTTCCGCAACATTCCAAAACATAACAAAAGAAAATAACTTCGAAAACTTTCTCCAAAATCCACCAATACACAAGAAAGATAAAGCAAACTCTCCCGCTCACCGCTCAGGAAAGCTTTCCATCAATACCACTATCATGTCCCGGAATTTTCCACCATAATATCCCCAACGCTCAATCACACCGTCACTCTCATACATACAGCAACTCCAAGAAGCTTCCAGCATCAACATTGACTACGCATATAAGTATTTCAACAAAGAAAAATAGGAGGTTCACTATGCTTTACATCCCGATAGGTCAAGTTGCTTCGGAGGTTCTTAGAAAGAATATGATAGCAGGATGCGCTATGCTTCTAAAACCTGCATCATAGCAAATTCTCAATACATCATCCAAGCCTCCTATTGAGTATAAAGGCCTCAATCAGCTCAACCATATAACCCACGATACTCTACACCCCAGTAGGTCTCTTATCCATCCACAATCGTCGCAGACTCCAATCCTGTATTAAACCCAGCCACAAGCCAACCCCTCCAAAAACAAATAAGCAGCCAACCATGCCATCATTCCTCTCCCTCCCGAACGAGCTCATCCTGGAGATAAGCGATAACCTCCTACCACATGATATAGCCGCCCTCCACCAGACAAGCCGTCGACTCAACAGCCTCCTCGAGAACGCTTTGCTTACGGAACTTTTCCGCTCACGCTCATTCACTCACGGTCGCCGTCTGCTATACCAACTATCCGCGCAGCCAGACCTGAAATCGGTAGAGCACTTGATAAAGCGGGGCATTCTAGACTTCACAGACCCAGAAACCCTCTTGCACGGGGCGGTGAGATTTGGGAGTGTGCACGTGCTAAAGACACTCCTACACTTTGGCCTAGAAGCCGACACCAAAGACGCCAAGGGCCGCACCCCATTAAGTCTCGCAGCTAAACACGGACGTGCAAATTTTGCGAACGTCTTAGTAGCCAGGGAGGACGTAGACGTTAACTCGAGGGACGCCAAATTCATGACGCCGCTGCTAATCGCGGCGCGGCGTGGGTGGAAAGTGATTGTGGAGATACTAGTCCAGTCCGGAAAGGCGGACCTGCAGAACATTTCCGATAGGATGGGAAGAAATTGTCTGCATCTTGCTGCGCTGCGGGGACGCGTTACCATGGTGCGCTTCCTGCTGCGCTTTATGGATCCTAATGAGGAGGATCGCCATGGCCAGACGGCGCTGCACTCAGCTGTGATTATAAAGGATTTTCCTGTTGTGGAATGTCTGCTGGAGGATGAGCGCGTGGACGCTAACCCACGGGATCATAAGAGGAACACGGCGCTACATGATGCCGTTGACCATAATCGGCTCGATATTGTTAAGATTTTGCTTTCGCATCCCAGGGTTGAGATCAATGAAGTTGACAACAATGGACAAACCCCCCTACATCTTGCGGTTATACGGGGTAATGTTGGCATTATTCGCCTATTCACATCCTCGCCGGAGGCGGACGTGAACCTCCCTGTTAAGTCAGGTATAAGGAATACCCCTCTACACATTGCCATAGATGGTGGTGATCTAGAAATTGTGCGACTATTCCTGGAGCATAGCGAAATAGACATCAACCTTGCGAATGGCCAAGGGAAAAGCCCCCTGGACTTTGCGCTTGAGAAGGAGCTTGACCTTTCCTCGTTACTTTCGCCATCCAGAACCTGGTCTCATGTTGGACCCGATCGATGGGGGCATTCGATATTGAGGACCTTGCTTAGAGGATGGGGAGGGAGAGGCTTCGGCTTAGATTGAGGAGATGGGGAATGGTAGTTGATGAAGCGGGAAAGGCCAGAAAATTTAGGACCAAGCTTGCCAAGCCTCGAAATTGTTAGAAGCGTCATGCAGGGGGGGGGGGGTAAAAATAAATTATCTTTTTTTGGTACAATCAAATCTAGCCCAATTTTAAACAGTGAACTCTTTCGCAAGATATGAGCGAACAATTAGCTCGAGTATGAAAATTCAACCCATTGTAAAAATCCTAATGCTGCTACCAACTTACACCAACCTTCAACGACATATTGCAACAGCCTGAGCTCAAATATTCGAGTAGTGATTGCAGTGATGGGCCATCACCTTCAAAGGCAATTGGTGGCCGAAGAAATACCGTATAATTTGGCAATAACGCCCCCCCTCAAATAGCGCCCCCCCCCATAATAACGCCCCTCCTTTCGCCGGGAGCAGAACTGGGGGTGGTCATTTGTCACTTTATCACCAGCAACGCCCCCCCCCCCTCTCCCTGGGTATCCCGCCCCAGGGCGTTATTGCCAAATCATACGGTAAGCGTAGGTTGCTCCGATACGGTGATGAAAGCACTAGTATCTACAGTATTCTAGCGGAATGATTTCCTTCGGTAGAGAGCGCAATAGGCTTGGCAAATTCACCGAACACAGGGAAAAACTCACCAAAATTGCCATTTTTCAAGACATCACCACCCAATTATCCTCTGCGAAATGATACAGAAAAAAATAGAATAAATTCCCTTGCACATAGAAACTCAAGATACAAAATTTGGAATCTTTTGCGCTTACTCCTGCAGAGTAGTGAAGCCTGAGATGTGCCCGACTCGAAGGTACCTGCCAAGCCACACTATTTCGTATGTAAAAGATACATTGCAACATACCTCGCTGACTTTGAATGCACCTTGCTCTATACACATGGCAGGTGAAAATAGGGAAATAATATATAGAGTACTTCAGAGGCCCCAGAATCTCATAAGCCTATTTTGGAGTAAATGTCATGGTAATTCGTTGAGGTCAGGAGACTGAAAAGGAACCCCAATTTTGCACTCTTCCTCAATGCACCCTTCCTTGAATACGCATCAACTTACTGGGGGTCCTCTGTGACACACAGAATGACAGAATGCGTAAAGTCGCTTGTGCTTCAGCTTCTTGATGAATTCGATCAACATATCTCAGCGAGAATTATTCGAGAGGTGTTGCTGTATTGGTGGGAATGTCTTGTTGGATTCACTGGATCTCACTGCGCGGCATACTTTGGTTTGGAAGAGATTGTTATATCTCTGTTGGAGAAGAAAGATTTGGATATGTCGGTGACTGATTCCAACGGTTGTTGCACTCCACTATCATGGGCTGCTGAGAAAGGGCACGAAGGAATAGTGAAGCTCCTCCTGGACCAGAAAGAGGTCAACCCCGACTCGGAAGACAATCGTTACATAACACCAGTCTTGCTGGCTGCCTCGGGAGGGTACGAAGGAATAGTGAAGCTCCTCCTGGACCGGAAGGAGGTCAACCCCGACTCGAAAGACGATAGCGGTAGCACACCGCTCTTGCTGGCCGCCTCCCTGGAAGGGCACAAAGGAATAGTGAAGCTCCTCCAAGACCACATAAACACCAAACTCGACCCCTACCCGCTCTTCTCCCGTACGCCCTCCCCCCTTCCGGGACCTACCACAGACAATACTGAGGCCCCAGCATTCCCCCATCCCCAACTGGGAGCTATCGATGTAAAGACAACTGCACCCGCACCTGCACTCACTCCCCTTCCCCCTCCACCTCTGGATTCTCCTTCCAACAAGATAAAACTACTCCCCATCTCCTCACCCCTAGCGTGCCCATCCTTGGCGGCCGCTGTTACGATAATACCTGTTGCTATACTTGTCGCCTATTGCTTGAATTATTCCAAGTATCTTTCATCTTGAATATTTCCTCTCTGCTCCCCGTTTCTGTTTCGGTCTACCCTGTCCTGTACCCGTTTTTCTCCTACCCCTGATGGGAAGTAGTGCTCACGGCTAATAGCCTTTGCCTTTCTTTCTTGTCTTTTTTTTCCTTTTTTTCTGCTTCGAGATTAGTTATTTACTAGTATATTGCGTTGCCTCGAATGTGTATATTCCTGGTATTGGTGTTCTTGTCAAGTCATGGGTTATATGTTTCCCTTCGGAATATACGGGGATTTTGGCGTCTTGCTTGAGTGGAGTTACCTGCGAGATTCATCGCGTGTGTATTTTTTTTATTCCTATTCCGACTTATCCATTATACTACTTTATTATTTTCTATTATTTTCCTCTTTTATGTGGGGTTCCGGAAGCCAGCTTGGAAAAAAGGGTTTTCTTCTTCACCGTGCTGCTCTCCGGGTGGGTGAGTTTTTCACTTTTGTGATTTTTTCTCCAAGCCATTTTCGCCGATCCTGAACGGAGGGCATGCATGTTATCTCATTTCTTTTCTTTCTAGACTGCGATTCTTGCTGACTTTGATTGTTTTAAAATGCATTTCTCCTAATGAGCTGGATAGAGATAATCCAATGTCGCTTTAATGACCAATATACTCGAATATCTAGAGACTATCTGAGAAGACTCAATCCTGCCAGTGCATCCCGCGGAACCCCCTACAACCTTAGGAGTTCGGGTTTGATGGGTAACCCACACTTGGCCCCAACAGAACACAACCTAACCCAAAGTCACAGATATCACACCCAGCCCAGACGAACCCGAATAGACCTGGGTTGGCCCAAAAATATGAGACCCAATTACTCGGAGGGGTCATTAGAAAAACGGAAAACATAACCCTTGTCTCCATAAAGATTTGTATGGGATCTGCAGAAATAATTTTGCATTATTTAGTGCACCCCTCATGTACAAGCCATAGTTGGGATTGTCGCATATGAACACGAGGTGGTCAGTGAAGCGTAGGAATGTTGTCAAGAGGTTCCAAACGTTCGGACTAATGTCATTGGAGGCAAGTTAGAAGGTTGGCCAAGGTTGATGTTGGAAGCAGGCTTCGCTACAAACTCCCTTGTGCAGTCTACCAGGATGATTGCTTCACAGCTACATCTATATTGCAAATTAGCTGTGTGTCTTTGGCGATTACCGCAATGCATAGAAGGTACATCAATTAAATTAACCCGGCAGGACCGGTAATCTTGCGTTGGAGTTGTCGATCGGAGGATTCGCTCTAGAAGGGAGATCGATCAGTTAATAGTTCATGCAAAGTTACCGGAGGTGGATAGCAAGGAAGGATAGAAACATCAGAAGTGAAGTTTATGCAAGAATTTGGACACATGTGGGGTACCGAGCTCATGAGTGATATTTGATGCTTGTTTCGCACCCTCCCCCCATTTTCCGTATTAATTATGCCGGGTATTTAAGCTGCTGTATTTCCTTAAGCCGCAATTCGACCTAGTTTCTTACCTTGGAATGTGAGAATCGACTTCAATCTTCAAGTTTTTTTTTTGAGAAACCAATGGACCGTATGCTCTGACGAGTACGCACTGAGAAAACAAAAACCGTCTCTTCCGTTTCAGAGCACCAACGAGAAACGGAAAAGGCAACGAAGGGAAACACTCGCCGGGTAGACAAGCAGAAGGGAAGGAATTCACTTCTCCAACAAACAGACCGTAGAAAAGGGGAACCGTAAATAAAAGGGAGAACAAACACTACTAGAAAGGGCAATCACCACACGCACAACTAGAGGTCAAATTTATTCGTCCGAAGATAAAATATAATTCCGTCACTGGAATTGCTATCGAAAGAAAAACAAAAAGAAATTCGTAAAAGAGAAAAATAAATCCGTGTTCCCGATCTCGATGTCCGCTCCCTCTCTTCTCGTCCGTTGTTTCCTCTCTTCTCGTCCCTTGTTGTTGTTTCCTGATGCTCGCCCAGCCTAAGTAACAATTTTTCCTTGCCAAGACATCAACCCAAGTTAGCTAGCAAACAAAACCCAAGGTAACTAGCAAACAAAACCATCCCCCCTTATCGACTAGATACCCAAGCCCTAACCCTCACGATAACTAGCTGATCTGATTAACTAGCTGATCTGATGAAAATAAAATACAACTTCTAGCTAAAACACCGCAGACTATTTTTCTTCCCCACAGCACCCAACCTTATTCAGAAAGGTATTCCAGATGTGGTCAACCGGTCGATAAGAATAATGGCCTGGAGTGGCTTACCCGCGATAAGAGCAGCAGGGATTAGGCGAGCGATGAGAGAAACTGATGGTGGAACCATTTCGCCCCGGGCTCCGTGCAGTCACTTGACCCTTGTTGTTGCTAATGTGCGGCGTTCTCCCCTGCACCACCTAAGGTGTGAGATCGTATTTATACGCGTTCGTATAATACCGTATAACACCGTATAAAACCATATATTATTCTAAAAATACGTATCTTATTTGACCACTAAAGAGTAATTTTGCAAAATCTGGAAAATAGAGGGAGAATCTGAGGAGATCGGGAAATATGAGAACTCTTTACTCTAAATTTAAGGCTCAAGAGTAACTGTTTCAAACCTATCATAAATCTAACAATCTTTCGTTATGATCCATTGTCATCTCTTATGGTTAATTCATCAAGGTTGTCAGAACAATTAGGCTATTAAATGTCCACCCAAGGAGCAAATAACTAACATCGGGTATCATATTCTTTCTTTTTGGAAGGATTTTGGGGCCAGGGCTAATGCCATGGGGTTAGAGATTTTAGGGTCCGTATGTATCATATGTATGGTATAAAAATGAAGGGAAAAAATGTGATGATATGCTTATATTTGATTACCCTAGCACCACTACACACGTGCATCAGATGACGAGTGAGACCTTGTGATGCGGGAGTCCGCCGGTGACAGCCAAGAATGCTACTGTAGTATAGATAGAGACGGGGGGAGCAATAGGGCACACCATCGAACTGTACAACAATTTCCCCCCAGGGAGCACGAAATAGATACCGCACAACAAGCAAAATCAACCCTGCACGTATCCCCACCATCCCCTTCCTTCTTTCCATGTCCATCATGCCTCACCCTATCCCTAACCTTCATCCCCGGAACTCACAATCACCCACCACCGTCAGTCTTTATTCAAAAGCACTATACAATAATAAAATAAACATGTGATAAGCGCTGCGCATGAGAAGACAGAGTAAAAAAAACTATTCCACCTCTCTTTTTTTCTAGGGTGGATAGTCTAGTCTCGGTAGTACTAGCCAATTTCAAAAGTATCCGGACACCTTGGCGCCAAGGGAGAAAGTTTGGTGCCAAGACCTTTTGAGTGAATAGGCTGAATTGAACGCGCTCTCACTCCTGGGCTGACAAACACCTGTATCACAACAAACGTTGTTAGTCAACTATGAGTCCGGTCAACCCAAGTGCGAAGAGAGGTAAGAGAATTTGTGTAATAAAAAGGAACTTGAAATGAGCTAATTTGGTATTATGATTAGGCAAAGCAATTATTCCACATCGACCTGCTGTGATTATTGCTTATCGGTGTCTCGAGGTTCTTATCAGCTTCCGGGAAATTCATACTGTTATCAGTGTTTCAAAATCAACTGCAAGTGATACCTGAAGACATGCGCTTTCAAATGCACAAAAAGCTCGACTCCAAACTCATACGGGACACAAGAGAATTAACAGTATAGGTGAAATGAGGGTGATTTTACAGTAGGAATGGGATCGGATTACTGTTGAGGAGGTTAATAAAGAGATATCTAAACTATCAAGAGCCATGGCTAAATGTATTGAGAAGCAGGGTGGAAACAAATTTCATGGATAGTTATTTTGTCGAATATACAGGATCTTGAATAAACTTATGCCGGTCACTTCCACAGCCTTGGCGCCAAGGTGTCCAGATACTTTTGAAATCGGCTAGTACAGTAGACGAATAATGATAATTTCCCCATACTTGAGTCCAGTGTAGATCTCAGTTTAGAGCTGGGTTACTTGGTGAGGAGGGAGAGGGGAGTGTTGGTTTGTTGGCTTCGTCGGTGGTTTTGTATGGTAATGGAGAAAGCTGTTGTAGTTGGTTTGGCAAACATTTGGACTTAGAACAGTGCCTCCACTCTTACTGTAAGGAACTTTGCTTTGGCGGGTCTTGCGGAAGGTTAGTTTGAGTACTACCGGTACAGAGTTCAAGTAATACATAGAAGAAAATATTCTGATTTTTCCAAGCTTTCTTTGAATCAATTTGATATAAAGTTAGTCCATAATCTCCCGCCGTGACAGCACACCTCTACTTTTGTGCGCACATACCCCCACTAGTACAACCTCACTACTACCAAAAAACCAACTCCCCTCCCATCATAATCCAGGCCCCACCTCCCTAGATATAGTTCAGTGACAGAGTTCATCGTTGGTCACCCATCGTACCTCGTCACAATATACCAAAACCACACACAATTGGAAAGAAAACCAAATGTGATGCATCTTTTAAATTCAGGTGTATTTATTGCAATAGCAAGATCTGTTGCTCAGCAAAAAAAGAATAGACTTAGTTGAGCAACTTTTACTTGTGTTCTAAAGCTAAAAAAAAAACGTGTTTTTGGTGTAAAATGAATGGCCAACGATGAACTATGTCACCGAACTGTACAAAGAATCAAGAGAATCAAGGAAAGTACAGGAATGTAATGGTTCCAGAGGGGGTCGAACCCTCGGCCTTGGTGTTAACACCCGAATAATATTAGTACCATGCGCTAACTGTTCCATGGAACCTTGGTAAAGTTGAACAAATTGACATATAAGAATCTTTTTCTAACCCAGTGGTCTTGCGTTAGAGAACTTCCCAGGCGTTTTCCCTAAGGGTTCCAATGAAGTACTGACATCTACTCTCCCAACCACAATTCTCAAGACCCCCATTATCCCGTGCTAGTATTACTCCTATATTTTTCCCCAAAAAAATAGAGATCTAAAAACCCAAGTTTCAATACATGTACTGGCAAGTGCCTGCATAGACTACACCCCACAACTCTTAAACAACTAGAGAGTGTATAAGTAGAGTACGCATCTTCCTTACTATCCTCATTCACTCCCTAGGATCCTAAATCCTTGCTTACCATCAAATAGCCAAGCTATAACTTCTCCACAGTGCCTATACGCCTTAACTCCCTTCAGGAGCAGTAGTATACTAGCGTGTCATGAGCTGATCATGAGGAATCACTCGCATTTTCCCCATGAGACTACCGTACCCGATTCACCTCTTATCCCCCCCCCACGGACTTTCCAAATACCCTACCGGAACAGAATCTGAAACCCCAACTAATTAATCAGCGAGCCATTATCCAATACCATATTTAACAACCGCCGTGCTTTAGTACGTTATTCCGAAAGCTGTGATGTCAATATTACCCGGATTAATCATCTCCTTCAACTTTTTTCTTCTGCCCGAGATGGCCACCTGGGCCAAGATAGCGTCAATGATGAGCGAAACAGGAAGGAAACTATACAAAAAAAACAGCCATGATACCTTGACGTTTTGAGAGCGATTTACCTACTCCTCGGAAAACGACAAAACTGAGTCGGAACAACTTTCAGACAGGGCTAATGTCTATATACTACTCACCCTGTGGCTCTCTGCCTAGTGATCTTGTGGTGGATGTTTGCTCTATCTAGCGGCTTGGCAATAGACATTGAAAGTTTTTATATATATAGTGAACTGGAGTTTACTCAGCGATGGGTAATCAAACCAGTAAACAGATGGTTCTAAGACCTCACGCACAGTACTTAAAGCCATTGAAAAAGCTGTAGCTACAAATCTTGTCATGAAAATTGCAGACATACAATATTGTTGAATGGAAGGTTAGATGGGAAATTCAAGCCACAAGCTCTGTTTTTCGAATGCCTTACTGTTCATTGAAAGTATATAAGCTATAATATAATAAATTTTAATTACAGTTACATATATAAATAATTCGCAATCACTTGTTCCTCACCGAAAAAAATCAATCAACCATCGCCGTACAGTTCTCTTAATAGTAAATGCTCCACCAGGTACTCCACCTTCTATCCTCCACCCAATACCCCCATATAGAAGTAAACCGTAATCCAAAACACTTCTAAGAAGAATGCCTGTGTAGAGCTTTTTCCTCTAAAACAAGCGATATTCAATATACCTATTGTTTTGTGTTTAATTACATCATGTATCACACAACTCAGAGGTAGGCAACACAATCTGATTTACCTTTATTGACAGTCAACACCAGCTACTAACAGTCCTCACCTCTAGAGAGCTGACAAAACTTGGTTCCAGACCTAATTTCACATATTCCCAGATCATTTCTTGTTCCCATGACTACCATGGCTTCAGGAGTAACCATCGGCATATTATCGTTGGTCATATTCACTTTCATGTTGATGAGATCCACTCTCTTCTCAATGAGAGCGATACCCATCTTGAGTTCTTTCACGACACGGGTAATATCCCCCTTGTCTCCACCATTGTTCTTGGTTATCTGCCAGATAACCATAGCAGAGCCCAAGGCATTAGCCAAAAGAGGGGGACCGAACATATCATAAAGCTTTGTCACAAAACAGATTTTATTAGGAAGTGTTCATTACCATAAAATTTAATGGAAGGAAGATGGAAAAGTACTTCTAGCAGAACACTGGTTGATACAATCATGAAACGCAATACAGTTGATGTTGCTTGCGTCGAAGGAAGTGATCCTTGTAAAATTAACTGCTTTTTTGTTCTGGTGAATTAGCAAGTCAGTCTTCAATACTCTAGTCATAGAGAGATAATGTGACATTAAATAGACAGACCTTTTCGTTTGTGTACTCTGGTCGTTCAATTGCTACTTCTCGAATGGTGGGGAGTTGAAGGAAGATGAAAGACTTTGTCTCTTCTCCCAGAGCGCCGGGAAACCCCTCCCTTTTATACAAATTATTCTGTGCCCTACACCACAGGTCATTACCCTTGCACGTCACCTCGTTCTACCAAGCCCAGCTTTCAGCATTCCGGAACGTTCTCACTTGTATCATACCGCGCAAAATCTAATAATTACTGCGCGCGTTCCGCGCCCCAGCAACTAAAGACAGTCCCTCCGCCCAGGTCCCTAGTTGCCAAACGCTTGCATTCTCCGCCACATTTTGTGGGCTCTCGCTCCTCTCATAGCTCGCACACCTACCTACCAATGTCTATCACGGTCGCTACTGCTCCCTTGAGGCTACGCCCCCCTGCCTCGCTTCGCTCGGGGGGGTCCCGGAGAAAATAGTATGATAAACCGGAATCCATTTGACTAAAACCTTACAAAACACAATCCTTGGAAATGATTTGATAACAGGGTTCCGGAACAGCCAAACGAAAAAGCAGAGAAGAAGAAAAGGAAAAGTTTCTAAAAACTGGATTTTGGCTGTCTTATCATTTGATGCGTGCATGATAACTTCCAAAATATGGGTGAACGAATCGCCTTGGATGCGCAAAACAGCTTCACCTCCGGCGATACTTCTTGCGACTGGCGCTTTCCCCTGGCGTCTATACACAGGCTCGGACAGCACTATTACCCCCCCCCCGATATCCCATCATTCATCTTTTGAAATATCCAGGATCAAACTATTTCTTTCATCCCCTCGAGTCTTTTGTGCTAACTCCATCATTGGCGGCATTCGGACCATTGGCACATATAATGACAACCGCAAAGACATCCCCAGGAAAGCGCAGAGCTCTCGGGATCCACTCCTTGCGGACGCTGACCGAACAATCAAGCTCATTCAAAAGAAAAGTAACCAACTTCAGAAAGAGATGGCTGGATATTCCTCCGGAACCGAAACAACTCCCAGAGTCGAATGTGAGCAGCGGAGCAAGAACCAAACAGAGGACTCTATTGGGGGACTGCGCACTACGAGCTTTCTCAAAGACCTAAACCGGAGACTACGAATTCCCTCTTGACGATCCTAAAGTTTGGGGCATCACAAATCGAATATCAACCGTATACTACCATGTCGTGCTCATCAGAAAGCTACATAATGAAAGAGGGTCGCGACGATTCCACATATTGTAGGTAGACACGGAGGGGGGGGGGGGGCATAGGGTACGGAGCAGGGAGTTCTCGCCATCCAAAAAAGATCACCCTTACGGCAGTGAAACATACGTTTCTAAAGAGTTCAACACCTATGATACAATTCCTATTCCTAACGATAGTGGACACGAGAGGAGAGGGAGGGAAAAAAAGGTTGTCTAATTAGGGCGAAGCCCTAATAAACCAGTTTGGAGCACTGAACTCGTATTAGGTTCAAGTTAGGGTTCAGAAAAAAAACATCTACAGTCACTCGGCAAAAGTGTTCGTGAAACGGCATTTCCCTCGTCCCGGGGAATGGGCCCCTCCCGCACAGAGGCCCCCAATTGTGCAATACCCCCCCCCCTCCTTAGGCCGCTTTGGTCTCCGTCAAAGGGAAACTCCGTTTCACGAACACTTTTGCCGAGTGACTGTACAAAAAGTGAGAATATCTGAGAGACCACAACCACCTTCCATGCACTAAGAAATAGCCAAGAGGAAACATAACTCAAGGAGAATAGTTAAGAAATTGACAATAGAGAAACTCACTCACGCTCTTGATCATTGATGACAGCCGTGAGAATATATTCATCACCTTCATTTTGATCATAGAGGTTCCGGTAACTGAGTATGCGAGTATCGAAAATCCTAAGGCTAAGTCAGTTTCTGCTTCTTGTTCCTCATACACACTCTCTCAAGTCACTTACATCGCTCTCTAGCACCTTTTCCAGAAGAGACTATACATGGTCTTGACATTGGGTACGAAAGAGCCGGGGTTGGTGAAGCCAGATGCCGTCGTCGGGTTGTTCGCGAGGGTGAGCTGAGTATTGATGTTCAAAGCGGTGGAAGCACCGCATGGTGACCAGACCCAAGCATCGTGACCAATAATATCGCGCGAGGCGTAGTTGTTGACGTACGGCCCCTTCCAGGTGGTTTGGAAGGTTGCCCTCTGGTTTAGGAAACCAGCGAACCAGTAAGTGGATTGTCGATTAGCAGTGACTCCCAATTCGAGATTAGCATATCCGATGTAGTCGACCTGGTACAAGGTGTATTGGTATCCTCCAGGGTAGTGAAGCCTGATGTTGAGGTTGCAGTTCCTGCGCCTATAAACGAAGGGGACACCAGGGCCGATAGATACAAAATAGTTGTCGAATGCGAGGGTGAGTGTCCTGGAGCCCTGGGTCTTGCTGATAGCGACTGATCCTGCATTGCAGCCACTGCCGGCGTAGGTGATTCCCTCGAGGTAAACCTGGTTGGGGTTGACGTCGACGTCATCCTCAGCAGGAGTGGGTGCGGGTGCGGCGACGCTGAGGGCAGCGAAGAAGCCGAGAACGAGGGCGGCGATAGGGTACTTCATAGGTTGAAGGAGAAGAAGAGAAGATGGAGTTATGAGTTTGGAGCGAGTGTTCGAAGGAGAACAGCGAGTGTGTTGGGAGATTGCTGGAAGGAAGTAGTGGATCTGGAGATTGGATGGCTCGGTGAGGAGTGGAGAGGAAATACTGAGCGGGGAAATCGACAATCTATATATACAGAGTCCAGAGGCCTCATCGATTACTAGAATCTACTTGGCGAGAGAAAGGCTAGCTAGGAGTTGGCATTCTGAAGGGACACGAGAATTCTGTTCGAGGCTGAGCCTATATCCATCTTGGTCCTTCCACTTCAATCCGGGAGTCAAAGGTCAGGAGAGCTGGGCTCGATTGCTTTCTCTCATGAACTATCGTCACACCTTTGCAACACTGATTATTGGTTGCTCAGCCGATTACTCCTTTGAGTAGTGAGTCCCTCAGCGAGGTTCACCTTGCACGATACCTCCCCTTTCGTCTATTAACCAATGATGGCACAGCTGGCCACATCGTCGATGTGTCTCAGTGGCCTCAAAGCTTGAATTAAGACGCAGTTTCTTGTAATCCATTGATGGGCTGTGTACAGTACTCGTAATTTTCTGACGTTTGTGAACACAACTGCTATTGCATACCACCAAAATCTTGAGGCTCCGGCCGATTTTCTGCCCATATGCAATAGCAGTTGTGTTCACAAACGTCAGAAAATTACGAGTAAAGGAATGATAATCTTGCGTTGGTAGGTTTATTTTCGGACGCCCTAACTTCAATTTTTCTGCCCTTTGTTTCTTTCTTTTCTTTTTTCTTTTTTCTTTTCCTTTCTCGCTTCATTTTTTACCATTTCACCTTAAGGGCAATATTTGAGTAAGTGAGGAGTGCGTTCTTCCCTTCTTCTGCACTTTGATTAGCCTTTACTTGCTTCCAGCGAGCGATTTCGCTGCACGAATGGGCCGAGGGGTCTTAGGGGTTGTTGTTGTTGTTGTTGTTAGTATGATAGGCCCCTCAGAAATTTAGGACATGATCTGACCTGGTCCCCCGGAAGGAATATGCATCGACTTTTTGCCTTTTGATAATTGTATATTTTCTATTAGGGCTTACCCTGTTGAGCCAGCCAGCCGTCGTTTGAAGGCTGGATTGGGACAATATGGTCAGACTCGGGTACGGTACGTGTGTTGTGTATTGCACGGTAATGGCATTGAAGGAACGAATTAATTTCCTTGTATTGAGAAGGGCCGTATAAGGATATGTGACTACAGTGCCTGTGGTATGTATGCTCACTTCTTTTTCTTCTTATTCTACTACTATTCTTGTTTCTTCTTCCTCTTCTTCCTCCTTGCACTAGCATACTACTTACTACTCGAGCACACGTTTGCGGGCGGGTGGGCTATGGATGGATGGCTGGATGGGGGAAGAAAAAATTAATCCGAAAGAAAAAGAAGAGAAAACAAAAGGTGGAAGGAGAATCATGCAACGGGGAATACCGGCATGGTTGTGCTATTCTATGTTGTGGCATGACAAAAATGTGAAATTTAAGTTGGAGAAGGTTATAATCTGGTTCGCCATGCCCTTTTTTTGATCCACAATGTCAAGTTTTCTGTCATGCGCCAAGCTTTGAGATAAGGAACCTATTATATCACTCGCTTGTGGCCCGCCCATCCGTTTTGGAGTTCGTTAGCTCGGTTATGTGCGTACAGGGGGTTAAGGGTAAGTGAGGCGAACTGGTTCTCATTGGCTCCTGGGTCACTCGGCCAATGAGAGAGCAGAATTTCAGGAAGTTTCTGGGGGTTGGAATTTTTTGAGTTCGCCTGACTTTTTTTTCCCCCTTCAAAAAAAAAACCGCCAAGATTGGCCGTTTCAATGGTTACACTCACCAAATTTTGACCAGTTAAACTTGAGTTCGCCTCACTTATGCTCACCCCCTAGTACAGTACATACTCCATTGACTTCACCAATAGATTCAGTCAATAATACTTTTGTAAGCCCCATGTTCATGGTTGCTCTTCTTTTTTTCGGGGGAGTGGGACTCACGAGAAATCATTTAAATTGTTTACCGTACTTGCTGGCCTGTGTGACAGCTACATGAAGGCGTCTAAACTTTAAATGATGTTTTGCCATATGATACGATAGACATTGGAGGCTAACCTCTGCTGGTCGGATAATGGTGCTTGCCATTTGGGTAGCGAAGTGCTGACGTTGAGTTTTCTTGCGGCATTTCGCATGATATTTAGGGTTGCTTTATTTGATTTCGGATACCAGTACGATTTTCCAAGGCGCGAGGGAACCAACGGGTTTTTGGCTCAACCCAAGGACTAGCGCAGCTCAAGAGCAATACAGTTCTAGTGCGCACTTGTTTTATAAGGATCAAAAGCGAAATCACTTGCCAATTAGAGGAACTAGATGATTTTTTGATTTTTTTTATGCAAAACTGGCCGGGTTTATTTTTTTTTATTTCAAAAAAGGATACAGTATCACTCGGCAAAAGTGTTCGTGAAACGGCATTTCCCTCGCCCCGGGGAATGGGCCCCTCCCACACAGAGGCCCCCAATTGCGCAATACCCCCCCCCCTCCTTAGGCCGCTTTGATCTCCGTCAAAGGGAAACTCGGTTTCACGAACACTTTTGCCGAGTGACTGTAGTTTGCTGTGAGGTGGATAAAAATCGAGCAGAAAACCCACAAGACACAATTGAAATCGACAAGCCACAGAGTAACCACCAATCCTTTCATCCACACCATAATAGTAAAAACCAAATGTTCAAGTTTCACCATTTCCCTCGCCATAATCATGCAGTTAGCAGCATTCCTTGTGGTAAAAAGAAACGCTATAGATGGTGCACCCAGGAAAGAGATGAAAAACACTCCAAAGCAGAAGATACGCCAAGAAATGGGGATATAAAAAATGAGAAAGTATTAATTGTACACAAGGAAATGCTGCTAACTGCTATGGTGATGGCGAGGGAAAAATGGTGAAACTTGAACATTTGGTTTTTACTATTATGATGGGGGTGAAAGAATTGGTTGTTACTCCGTGGCTTGTCGATTTCGATTGTGGCTTGTGGATTTTCCGCTCCATTTTTATCCACCTCACAGCAAACTATGATAGATGTTTTTTTTTTCTGAACACTAACTTGAACCTAATACGAGTTTATTGCTCCAAACTGGTTTATTAGGGCTTCGCTCTAATAATAGATAGCCACAATACTCTCGACAGTGCGCTCAGGGGACTAGCCAATTCATATCTTGTCGTTAGCATCCATGTTTGTAGAGCTTTTGTTTCCGTAACTGCTCCGGACATGGTACTGTGGGGAAAGAAAATGGTCTGCGGTGTTTTAGCTAGAAGTTTTATTTTATTTTCATCAGATCGGCTAGTTATCGTGAGGGTCAGGGTTTGGACATCTAGTCGATAAGGGGGATTGTTTCGTTTGCTAGTTACCACGGGCTGATGTCTTGGCAAGGAAAGTTGTTACTTAGGCTGGGAGAGCATCAGGAAACAACAACAACGGAAGCGACGAGAAGAGGAGAGCGGAACATTGAGATCGGGAACACGGATTTATTTTACTCTTTTACGAATTTCTTTTTGTTTTTTTCTTTCGATAGCAATTCCAGTGACGGAATTATATTTTCCTTTCGGACGAATAATTTTGACCTCTAGTTGTGCGTGCGGTGATTGCCTCTTCTAGTAGTGTTTGTTCTCCCTTTTATTTACGGTTCCCCTTTTCTACGGCCTGTTTGTTGGAGAAGTGAACTTCTTCTCTTCTACTTGTCTACCCGGCGAGTGATTCCCTTCGTCGGTGTTTTTGTTTCTCATTGGTGCTCTGAAACGGATCGACCCTTTTTTTATTTCTCAGTACCCACCTACTGAATGAAGATAACATGGTTGACAGAGACAAACGATTGCAAAGAAAGAAAAGGTAAAGAGGAAAACTAAAAATAAAAATAAAAAAAAGCTAATGCAAACACATCGCCGAGAGTAAAGCGAGGAAAAAAGGGATGCTGGCCATCAATCTAGAACCTGAGCCCATGCCAACCATGAATTAAAGGAAAATGAGAGACACGATGGAAAAGATTGAAAAGAAGAAAATGGACGAGGAATTGGTATTCCGGAAACCCAAGAGAAAAAGAGAAGTGAATATCAAGCCAGTTACTAAGCGCCTGCGGTATGATCCACACAGCGCCGGGAAAGAATCATGGAATATCACCTGCAGTGGCGGAATATATCTATCGCAGGGAATCGTGTCTATTCCAACAGATACAGGAGCCAATAAAGTTCTCAAAGGTGATTGCGAATCGGGGGGTGGTGTCAGTGCCTGTAGGCGGACTGGCACTTGGGGGGATCGGCTGAGGGGTGGGTTGAGGGTGAGGATGTTGGGGGGTTGGGGGGCTGGGGGTAGAAATTGAGTCAAGTCAATCACGGGCTGCATAAAATACTCGAGACGTGGTAAACTGGGGAAGCTTTTTAGAAGACAAAGTTTATATTGGTTTGAGATGTGCTCTTTGAGCTCCTGGTCCGGTAAATACACAAGGACATAACATAACATATAAGAAATAAAAAGAAAGGGAATACCACAGGATCAATCTATCACAACTAATGCGCGCATAGTTCTTGGTCCTATGTTAGTATGATTACGGATATCATATGGGGTAAAGGGTTCATACCTTCAAGGCGGTTTAGGACGAGCACGAGTTGATTCGAAAGCCCTGTAAACTGGTTGTTGACCTCTGCAAACTGGTTGTTGACCTCCACCTCAAACTGGCGGTGTCGGCCGTCATAGTCGTGCATGGTCTTATGCAAGATGTTGATCTTGGAGTCCCAATCGTCTTGCAAGGATTTTATCCTGGTGTTGACAACGCGATGGAACATGTTGATTTTGGAGCCTAAATCGCGGATTGTTGGTTCTCTACCCGTGGACGAGGATGGGTGATCTGATGAGGTAGACATCTCATCATAGCCGGAGCGGTTTTCAGGTGGCGAAATAGACATCCTATCGGAATGTTTAGAGCGGTTTTCGGATGTCGAAGTGGACATCCTATCGGAGTGTCCAGAACTGTGTCCTGAAGAGGTGGAAATTGACATGGCGGACAAGTTGTAGGCACAAGGACGCGTGGGTAGGTAGATGAGGGGTGGTGGATAGTGAAGGAAGATGGAGAAGGGATTGTGGGTGAGTTGGATATATATATATATATATATCATATCCAATATTACCCGGCCCACCCCAAACTCCTTTTCCCGTGATTGCTGTACAGTAAGTTACACTCCTGTCCAAAAAGCTCTCAAGCACCCTAGGCACTGTGCCGGTGCATTGGCGATACAGAAGGTGCTAGAACGGGTACAATACTGGATAAGGAAGTCTGGGTTTAAGCAGCCTAGGCACACTTCTTGCATGTACTGTACGGAGTTGTAGTAAAAATATTTTATTCAATATACAACTAGTACTACTCGATAGGATTAATGTCTGGAGTATTGCAAAGCGGAATTCATGAATTCGGTACACAGTTGAATCTGTTGATGCTGGAAAGTTCTTGAAGTTACACTATGTATGAGAATGATGGTATGACTGAGCATTGGGAAGATTATGATGGAACATTCCGGGACATGATTTCGATGTTGATGGAAAGTTTTCGTGAGTGGGAGAGTTTGCTATGTATTTCCTTTGTGTTGGTGGATTGCGGAGAAAGTTCTCCAAGTTATTTTTCCTCGCTATGTTTTGGAACACTGTGGAAAAGGATGGATGGAAAGCTTCCGTGAGTGTGAGAGTTTGCTATGTATTTCCTTTGTGTTGGTGGATTGCGGAGAAAGTTCTCCAAGTTATTTCTTCCCGCTATGTTTTGGAACACTGTAGAAAAGGATGGATATTTGCAATGAGCGGGGATGGTGTTTGGGTTTGTTTTGCTTTGCTTTGATGTGGTTATTCCTGTCTTTTCCGAATATTTTGGTGTTAGGAAGTTAGACAACTTGGGTACAAACAACGACGATTATTTTTTACTTTACCCCTTTCTTCAGTAGATCCTTGCACTCTAAGTTCACATTCGTCGGCTGTGCATGCCACATAACATTAAGAGAATCAGTTTGAAAGTCACGATTAAGTGCAAGGTAGCACATCTAACAAGTCTCTAACTCGGTCAGACTCCTCAAATACAGACTACCATATTCAGCATTGCGACCATTCTAGCACCCTCTGTATCGCCAATGCGCCGCCATAGTACTTGGGGTGTTCGAGAACTTTTTGGACTGGAGTGTACTGGAGTGCATGCGTTGTAATTTGCAAGGGCTGCGACCTTCCCACAAGTTCCAAGCCTTGGATGGGAGGCTATCGTAAGTAGGGTGTGGGATGTAAATCTCTTACCATGAGAGACCGTAGTGAGGGCAAAATTGAAGTTAAACCCACAGCTTAGTGTACTACAATCAGTTTATGTATATTGCACCCTATCAAACATTACAAATATAGACCGAGTGCATCTCGAACCTCTCCGATGCGTTCAACATGAGGTGTGGTGATTAGAATTTAAAGTGATTTGACGATAGCGTGGTTGATGTTCCCTCGAGTGATGCCAGATGACGGACGTCAATGGTAAATCCATAGCCAAGCGAGGCAGAGAAGATGGAGGCGATAGATCAAACATTAATCTTATAAGCTTATCGAATCCATTCACTTGTCTTTAACTTATACCGCAGATGTTGTGTAGACACCTTTGCGGTATGTTGGTCATTGTGTCCAGTCTGGTAGACTAGAGGTGATGCTTTTAAACTTGTGACTTGGTAGAACAAATAGAACCCTAACCCTGCATGTCGCGAGGACCCTCAATTTTTCGCCGACCCTAGATATCACGACAATTTACACTCCTTGCCCCGTAGACACCGCGTTAGTTATGTGAAAAAATTAGGAATACAATTTAGATACTTGACGAGCTCAGCTATCTATTGGTTTACCTCTCGTGCCAGTTTCGTTGCTCCAATTGTGGGAGTTTGTGTTCTGGAGGACGGATCACGCGGCCGAAGGCCACTGGCTTCGAGTGATGGAAGACAGAGTGTGCGGCCGGAGGCCGCTGGATTTGAGTTGAAGACGGATTGTGCCGCCGAAGCCAGCTGGCTCCGAGTGACGGCCTGTGACAAATGTGCGAACACTCGCCGCGGTCATCAACTCACCAACGCCTCAGAAAATCAAACCAAGACACACGACAAACGTTCATGAGAGGGCAGTGCCCTGTTAAATATACTGCCCCAATCCTCCGAGTGGGTTGTGGGCAAGCACGATCTTACTCTACAAAGTTTATAGTACCCTAGCTGATTACAGTTAATCCGTTACCCGAGCACGCAGACATGAAAGGCTGGACGGAGGGATACATGAATGTAATTCTTAATCATGTAGTGCTGGATCCGAGTACAGGAGAAGATGCTCCCTCAATTCAATGAAAAAAGGAACCGTTCTCGGGGAGTGGGGTTTATACTGTTTCCAAAATCACATGGCCCCCTATCTAAAAGCAAAAATTGATCTGGTGATGCGTCCACAATGATGTATTCAATGCACCAATGTTTGCCTCCCATCAAAATCTTCCCTGTCCGTGCGTGGGCGAGTTTACAGGGGGAACCTTCTTCGAATCAGCCTAGTGCCACTACTTCTTGAAGCGTCAGACAGGATAATTCAGAAAGCTTAATTCACAAGGCTACTCCAGCCCCTTCAATGACTTTCAGTATTCCAATTCCATACGTGGGAAGTGCGGGACCCCCATGTCGACTTTTAATTTACCACCGGTGGGCAGTCAATTGAACCACCTTGAATTCATGAATCACAACCCCCTAACTCTAGATTCAATATTTACACGCAAGCCGACCTGTACAAAAGGGGGCAATTGACTCCCCAAAAATCGCATCTGGCGCTATAGCAATACTATACATAGTGTGCCCGGGAAAGAGATGAAAAACATTCTAAAGCACCAAGACATAGAGATATAAAAAATGAGAAAGTAATAATTATACATGATGGATAGCCACAATACTCTCAACGGTGCGCTCCGGGGACTATCCAATTGATTTCTTATCGTTAGTATCCATATTTGTGAAAGCGAGGAAAAAGGGGAACCTGGCTGTCGATCTAGAACCCCCAGCCTATGCGAATCATTAAGTAAAGGAAAGGAAAAACGTGATGGAAAAGATGGAAAAAAAGAAAATAGACGAGAAATTGGTATTCCGGAAACCCAGGAGAAAAAAGAAGTGAACATCAAGTTGGTTACTAAGCATCTTCGGTACGATCCAGACAGTGCTAAGAAAGAATCATAGAATATCACCTCTGGTGGCGAAATATATCTATCGCCGGGAATTGTATCGATTCCAACAGATATAGGGGCCAAATAAGATTATCAAAGGTGATTGAGAATCGGGGGTGGTGTGAGTGTCTGTGGGCGGACTGGAACTTGGAGGGATTGGTTGAGGGGTGGGTCGATTGAAGTTTAACGGCTCTGGTGACGGGAGGTCAAATAGTTCTGGCGAGGCACACTCCGGGGCTTTGCCAATATCAAGAGGAGTGGTGTCAGGGTCTGTAGGCGGACGGGACTTGGGGAGGCCGGTTGAGAGCAGGGTTGAGGGAGGTCTAATAGTTCTGGTGAGGGGTGCTCGGGCTTCGTTGATATCAGATGAGTTTGTGAGGGAGTGATTATGTTCTGAGAGTAACCAGACAACTGCTGAACGTCCCTTCGGGATGGCTAGTGAAAGTGCAGTTTCCAGTTGAAGTCTGGTGTGTGGAGGTTAAGATCATGATGTGTCAAAAGCATCTCTCCTACTTTATCATTCCCAGCCTCTGCAGCCCACATAAGTGGTGTCCGGCCATCATCACTCTCTGCTGGATTCGGATTGAGGTCCCCTTGCCCCAGAAGCAGCCCCACGACCGCTACGCGCCCGTTCCCGACAGCCAAGCAGAGAGGTGTTTGACCATACTCGGTGTCTGCTGTATCCGGATTGACATCATTTCTATCCAAAATCATCTTTACCACTCCGGGATGTCGGTTCCAAACTGCCTAAACGAGCGGTGTCCGGCCACCAGTGTCTCCCATATTCGGATCGACATCATCTTGTTCCAGAAGAATATCCACTACTTCCTCATGGCCTCTTCTAACTGCCCATATGAGTGCCGTCATACCCATACAATCGGTTGCATTAACATCCCATTTGTTGATATCCAACGGTGCAGTAACAATCTCAAGAATCCCAATATATACTGCCCCGTGAAGTCTCGTAAATCCCTTAGGGCCGTCCTTCCATAAAATCATGGGTCAATCCGGGCCTTCTCTTTATTATAGAGCAGTAAAAGCAGCTGAGAGGATATGTGTTGATCGAAGTTATCGAAAAGTCCAATTGCTAGTAATTTTATATTCTCTGTTATTTTCCTTTTTGCACGAATTTTCCAATAGCAAGAAGCATATTGTACAAGGGGGGCTGTCGGTGGGGCTGAGGCAAATGTTGGCGAAAAATCCCTGATGCTTCGATAATGTGGGTAGGTAAGGCAAGCCTCTGCCATCATGGAGTGAGGACTCTGGAAAAGGGTCGCATTATTGATCGGATACTCTTGCAGAGCGTGGTGTACTAATCGAACGGTGGAGGAGGATTTCTCAAGGGTGATAAGGCCTAAAGAGTACCCCAAGAGTGTTTGTACCTGTTACAGGCAACAAGAGCCCGAACATTGAGGCAAGAAACCGGGGTCGTAACAGGGATTGAGTAGGGGCAGCAGGGTTAGTGGAATAGTAGGAGCGGTCAGTGATTTCAGAGATAATACTCCTGTATGGAGGTTAGTGATGGGACAGACAGGGGTTTAGGAGTCCGGGCGCTCAATAGCACGTTGTGCTCTGGTTCTTCTTACCTGTGACAAGTATCGAGGGAATGCTCTCACGATCTAGATCTGTAGATCCCATCTCTACACCTAAGACATGGCAAAGCTCGTCGGCTTGTAAGGGCCGTTCGGCATTCGATATCCACATAGAGCTTCCAGTCCAAGTCTGGATCGACTCTTGTCTGCGCCTTCATTCGTGCAAGGGTTATCGTGTAAGTATCATCGAGACCTTTGTCTGTTGCCATTTCCTTCAAACCTTTTACTTTTGTCCGAGATGGTTACTCCTACCAGGATTGCGTCTACGATGAGCGAAACAAGGAGGAAACTACACAAAAAAACGGTTAGTTAAAATACAAAAGGCATCCCTTCGTCTGTACCAAATTTCATGCACTTGTAGCGCGGTGATAGGTAAGACTATCACCCTGATTCGATCGAATATCACCTATTATAGTAAAGGAAGAGGCTCATTCACAGAAGTTTGACTCGGCCAATCAACGAATTTGAGCTTTGCCAAGTTGAAGATAAACCACCGTTACTGGTTTTTGGAGTTAGGGGGTCGAAAAAAAGCGGTGCCTAAAAACGGGTTAAGGGATTGAAAGATATTGAAATAGGTTGTTGACTCACATTTCGGCCATCTTTTCCCGGATAATCATGACAATAGCTTATCCTTTCGCAAAAGTCGGATTCGTGCCAAGGAGGGTCTGTCCAATGGCTGTTTGGCTTTTGCTTAAAGTGTGGCGATTTGGGAGTCTCCGTGCTCTCTCGTTGGCTCCATTGCCCTTAGCTCCAATCCGACTTTTACGAAAGGATAGGGTATCTGCCTTTAGTACATTGTTCATTGCCTGAAAAGCATTGCATAAAAGCAAGGTGGTGTGGCTGATTCTGTCTCATTCGGATTAGGTGGACCAAAGATTGGCGCATCGCTCGCTGAGCTCATTTATGCCTCTCACTTGACGCTGGACCAATAACACAAGCACACTGCAGTCGTCTACAAATCCTCTCCCGATGCTAACGGTTCACGAAAGTCCAAATTACAGTAACCAACAATCAAGCGCATTTCAAGAAACCACCTCCGCTCCGAGAAATCCTCAGAGCTATTGTCATTATATTATCCTACCGCGCAGTATTTCAAACGCGCCATCAATAAACCAGTCCCCCCCCTCCCCCAAATTCCTCCTCTCAGCCTCTTCCTCCGCCCTCTTCGTGGCCGCGCGCTGCCTCTTCCGCGCTTTACTCCCCACCCCTCCCCCTCACTCTCGTAATCGAGCGGTATCGGCTTATTCCTCATCTTCCTCTCCCAACTTCCCCTGCTCTTCCACCGCTTTTAACTGCTGTATGTGTGTACTTCGCGCGTAGATCAGGAACGCCCGGCACAGGACGAGGCAGCCGCAGCCGCAGACTACCAAGCGTACGGTTGAGAGGATGGTGTATTGTCGTCCGAGGAGAGTGAAGGCGACGGCGTGCTGAGGGATGTGCTGGACGAAGCGGAGAGGATCGCGTGCGCGCAGGCTGTTGCCGAAGAGGAACTTGGTGGTGGAGCGAGGGTTGCTCGGATTGAAGCTGCGATCAGGGGCCTCGTAGAGGCTGGGTTGTGAGTGTTGAGAAGAAGGGTGGTAGAGGCGGGAGGGTGAGGTTCTTGATCGGCGAGGAGGAGGTTAAGGCGGCGTTGAGGGAGGATGGGGATGTTGGGGGGGTTGTGGGTAGAAATGCAGTAAAGTCAACCATGAGCTGCATAAAACACTCGAGATGTGGTAAACTGGGGAAGCTTTTTAGAAGACAAAGATTATATTAGCTTGAGATGTGCCCTTTGAATTCCAGGTCCGATAAATACACAAGGACATAACATAACTTACAAGAAATAAAAAAGGGAAGACTACTGGATCAATCTGTCACAACTAATACGCGGATCGTTCTTGGTCCTGTTAGTATGATTATATATATCATATGGTCAAGGGTTCATACCTTCAAGGTGATCTAGGACGCGTGCGCGAGTTGCTTCGAAAGCTCGTGGTTTTGGGACTCGGGTTTCGCAAGCTGGTTGTTGACCACTGCTAACTCGTTGGGGACCTCTGCTTCGAACTGGTTGTGTTGATTGTCGCGGTGGCGTAAGGTAGCATCCAAGCGGTGGATCTTGGTGTTGATATCGCGATGCAAGGTGTTTATCTTGGAGTCAAATTCGCGCAGTATTGGTTCTCACCCATGGACGAGGGTGGGTGTTCTGATGAGATAGACATCTCATTAGGGCCGGAGCGGTTTTCGGAGGTCGAAATGATGGACATCCTATCGTCGTGTCCAGAATGGTGTTCTGACGAGGCTGAAATTGACCTGGACATGTTGTGTTTACGAGGACGCGTGGGCAGGCAGGTAGGGGGTGGTGGATAATAGAGGAAGATGGAGAGGGGATCACCGGTGAGTCGGATATATATCCAATGTTACCCGGCCCATCCCAAACTCCTTTTCCCGTGACTACTGTACTGGAGTGCATGCATTGCAACTTGCAAGGGCTGTAACCTTCCCACAAGTTCCAAGCCCTGGGTGGGAGGCTATCATAAGTGGGGGTTGGATGAGAGTACTGAAGGTGTATTTGACACGGCTGTATGATACGTCCTATTGGGGAAGGTCGTTGCACTGAAAGATGCGGAGGTCTGGACGAGAGGTTCGGAAGTTTGGAGAACTTGTTGCTGGGGTTGGGGAGGGAGAGGGGAATGGGAGGGAGCCAGAGTGGGTGCAACGAAATGCCAGAGTGCACCGGGGTTTGAGGGTAAGTGAGGGATTGGCTTTTATAGCCCCCGAAGTCATAGAGGGGAAGTGTGTAACCTCCATCACTTCCTATTTTTTTGATTGGCTCGCCACAATATGCATATGAGGGAGTAAGATAAGCCACAATTAATGATGTCAGGTAGCAGTGTTAGCGTTGATGAGCAAGTTCCGACACGGGAAACGGACTTGGAGAATAGAATAGGAAATGGCACATCTTACATGTTAAACCCTTTCCTTATACCTGCCATAGCGGGATATTCAGACTTCACCGGGCTGGCTAGTCTTCCATGATCCCTTGCACTAAAAAAATTACACCCCTCCGTTAACCAGCTTCAAACCTCAGCCACTGATCGACATACACTATACTTAGTGCATATAGACATCCAATCAAAAAATCGCAAGTGAAGGAGGTTACACACCTCCCCCCTATCGCTTCGGGGGCCATACCGTAAGAACTCGAGGAATCCACTATCAGATTATCACCCGGTCAGCCCACGATTGGTTTAGATTGACAGGTTAACAGAATCGCCAATACCAGTTAATGAGATCCAACATGGCCTGAGGGCTAATCTTGTACCGCTTCTGGAAAGAGCTAATCCTTCTCAGGAGCTTTTGTCTGAATCCTGAGATTATAGGGGGTGAGGGGAGATAGTGGATTCCACGAGTTCTTACGGTACCGTAAAATCTAATATAATCCACTATCTCCGGTAGACCTCTAATCTCCGTATTGAGAGACAAAAGACCTTAAGAAGGATTAGTGTTTGGCTCAAACAGTAAAGACTGAGCGTTTGTAATTGGTTGAAACAAGGTTGGGTATTGTGGTTGCAATGGTTGCCGCTTTACAGTGCAGTAGCCAGCCGCAGACTTAAATTTATGTCATGGCTCAATATCATAGCTAGAGCTGCACCAAGAATAGCATGAAGCTGAAAAAGTGTTATAAACAGCTTTATGATATTCCATCCCCTTCACAACTCTCGTTTATTCACAACACCTGTAGACTACCGGTGTTGGGATGAGCTAACCGCTGCCCTCTGGTTGGATAGTGTTCGACCTAGTAGAGCCCCCTTCATTTCCCCTGTTCATGACCCTCCTCTAAACCGGATACTAGAGGGAGGCAGAATTGAGCTAATGATATGCCATGTAACCACTGAGATAAGCCATAGCAAAAAGTGATGATATTAAAATGTAATTTTCTATATGAGTTATTGTATTTGCATTCTGCAAACTACAACTATGCTAATGCTAAAGAACCACCTAATAGGCATACATCTTATGGCATGTCCTTCACCGACAGCCAAATCAAAAAAAAATCCACCTCCTGGCCACCTGCCACAAGCCACAACCGAGACCAAAAGCCCCCTTGCAAACACCCTGTCACAAAAGAAACCCACCCCAAAGCCAACCAACACAACCCAGCCCTCACATGATCAGTCCTCCTCCTTGGGTGCCTCACTACACTTAGTGAATACACAGGCACATAGACTTGAAATCCTTATGCCAAGGCATTCAAACCTCGACCTCCACAAAAAAAACAAGATGCAACCTCTAGACCTCACATCCTACAATGAGACAAGCTACACCAGCCAACTACAAAACAACCCACCACACTACACCACTCTGAATCAATCAGAGCAACAACCATCATCCATCTTTTTTTGGGGGTCAATGGGGGCCTCAAGGCTAGCAAAAAATAACTCACCACAAGGTAAGATTTTATGAAGAAAAACTAAACCAAAAAACTTTGTAAGCCTGAGGACCAAGGTGCAACTGAACTGACCATAGAAGGAACAAAAGCAAAAGAAAGCAAAGGCCAAAGCTAGGCAAGCTATTCTAGGCAAAATCACTGAACTGACACCAGGAAGGAAAGGATGCAAGCTGAAACTTAAAGTAACCTGGAAATGTGTGTGTGTCCAAATAGTCACTCCATCACATGAGGAGAGCAGGAGTCAAAGACTAGTCCCATACAACTAACTGTATCCCCACTGGCAGAACAAAAGAATTCGACTAAAGAGGCATGAAGCTATCGTAAGAAAGCAAACACAGGTATTCAATTGGATGATCCCCCCACCCACACATAGAAACTAACATTAACCCAAAAACAAGCCAGAGGAGGCGAGTTTCTATATGAAGGATGTGTTGTCTAAGCTAGGTTCTCAGCTATAGTTGTCATGTATACTAAGGACAGAAACAAAGTAGTACCCCCACTATGGAGGTACAGCACCTAAGTTTTGTATGTTCCATGAGTAGGAGGTATTCAGCTAGTAGGGGTTAGGAGATGAATTGGGTACAGGTATTCCCTAAGCTGCAGTCACATTCAGTACAGTTTTAAATGTTGAATACTAGCCTATTTGAGTAATTATAATGGGAAAAACTCAGAGGGTCAAGAGTGGTGTAGTGCTCAGAATACCATGAAATCTATACAGCTGAGCATGGCCATAACACAAACAAGGAAGTCTGCATAAATTGACTCCCAATTCCTTAAATAGGCTAAGTTAGAATTCAGGATTTAAAACTGGACTAAATGTCTCAGTTACTAAGTAGATAGTGAAAGTCTGTGAAAAACTTTCACACCACTAGGGGTATTCAAAGGTAAAAAACTAGGAAAAAATTAGCATACTTTCCTGTTTCATATAAGCTTGGCAAACCTAGAAAGAGTTAATTTACAATCACTTTACTTTACCATACAATACAGCTATTATGAAGATGAAGAGGTCTATAACAGGTAGGAGTAAGAGAGGTAAGTAGTGTAGGCTAAGTGAGAAAGCAGATTAGAAACCAACAACCACAGAACTAATAAGCCTTGCATATCCAACAAAGTACAACTCTGGATACAATTGAAAGACATCTGGCTTGTTCATGTTGCAATAGCAATACTGGATAGGGGAGACGATCTGAGAGAGCAAATACATCTGCTTCTGCAGTTGGAAATCTGAAAATTGCCTATGAACAAAGAGGATAGTGGAAAAGTAAGAGGTGGGAGACTAGGTATGGTGGTGGTACTTGACCAAATCATAAATGGAGATGGGCTTGGAGGAAATATTGAGGATTTGGTACTTGATGGAGGAAATAAGGGTAGGAGAGGTCTAGAGGAGGAAGTAATGGAAGGAATTGGGTTGTTGAGTTTGATGGTACCTGTTATCCAATATTTAGCACCATGAGATCCTGTCCCATGTAGTGAGTACTACCTATTCAATAATCATGTAACTTTTCAGGAAAGAAGAAGGAATAAATGTAAATTTACAATAGATAGATTTACTCAATGTTGGAAGACAGATTTATTTTGTTTTTCCAAATGACTTGTATATCCTTTGGCTTGTTGACCATGATAATCCAGTAGGATCCGATATTTGTTAACAATTTGCATAATTCCCAAGTATCACCTTATATTCAACTTACAACTACCCTTTATATTCTTGGATCCTATTGAAGCTCAATAGTAAGGGGTACAGTATAATTACAAATTGGAGAAGGAACAGTGTACCTTTATTGTCAGCATTTTATGATAGCTTTGGCCCATCTTAGCTCAGGATAGATCCAATGGGTGATCCTGGGGAGCAAGGATTTTAGAAATAAAAGAAGTGAGATAGAGCAAGAAAGCAGATTCCCAGATTGTGTAGGATATATGGATGGGACAGATATTGTTTTACAATATAGTCTCTCATTCCATAGGGAAACTTATTTCAATTGCAAAAAGCACTATGCACTTAACCTACAAGGAATTTGTGATAGTCAGCAAAGGTTTTCCAATATTTCTACCAGTTTTCCAGCATCAGTTAGAGATTCAATAGTATTCTGTAAAACACAATTCTTTAAAATACCAAATTTATATTTTTCACATTTTGAGGAGTACATTATTGTAGATAAAGGTTATCAAGTCCCAAGGAGATGCATTATACTTTATAAGGAACCTATGGCAAGAAGGACATTGGAGGGATACCAAGAATTCAATAAATAACTTGCTAGAGCTCAAGTCAAAATTGAATAAGCATCTGAGATATTGAAGAACAGATAGCACTTACTACTGGTCTACCTATTTATATTTAGTACAAATCTGACCATCCACATGCTGTCTGTTGAATTACAGCCAGTATTGTTCTACATAACCTTTTTTATGACTATGAGGATGATAGAAGATAGGGGGAGGAGGATATAAGGTTTGAGAATGAAGAACACAAAGAAGTTAATATAGATAAGAGAGCTGAGATTGATGAACTATTAGGACTCCTGGCAGAGTGACAAGTGGGGATGGAATAGTGAAATTGAATACAGGATTACT
This sequence comes from Choiromyces venosus 120613-1, assembly GCA_003788595.2. Lineage (NCBI taxonomy): Eukaryota > Fungi > Ascomycota > Pezizomycetes > Pezizales > Tuberaceae > Choiromyces > Choiromyces venosus. The sequence goes on from ML120365.1 coordinate 716,080, forward strand.
TTTTAGAACAGTTGTAAATGCTTGAATTGAATTAAGGTAACACAACAAGATTCAGTACTATTAAGACTATTTACAAAAAGAATTTGCAGAAAACAAAAAGTGAATAGAAGCAGAAAACAAAGAACAAAACCTAAAAACAGATAAGAAAATACACAGAAGAGAAATAAAAAGAACAATTGAAAGGTAGGAAAGAAGAAACAAATAAACAAGTAAAGACATGAATGAACGAATGAAGAAATGATCAAAAAAAAAAAAAGGAAGGAATAAAGTGATAAACCAAGAAACCAAGAAATGAAGAAAGGAACAAACAAATAGTGAAAGGAAAAAAAGAGAATAGAATGAATGAAGACAGAAAAAAATGAAGGAACATAGCAATGAATGAAGGAAGGAAGAAAGTAAGCAATAAAGCAATAAAGCAATAAAGCAATAAAGCAATAAAGCAATAAAGCAATAAAGCAATAAAGCAATAAAGCAATAAAGCAATAAAGGAATAAAGAAACGAAAAAAGGAAGAAAGAAAAGAATGAAGAAAGAAAGAAACAAGCAAGCTAGAAAGAAAAGAACTAGTGATAAAAGGTAGTAAGAAATGAAGTAAGAGAGGAAGAAATGAATAAAGAAAGGAAGGAAGAAAGAAAGAAAGAAAAGATAGAAGGAAAGTATCATAGGACAGAAAGACAGAAGGATAGAAGGACAGTAGGAAGGAATAATGAAAGGAAGAAAGGATAGAAGAATAGAAGAATAGAAGGACAGAAGGAGAGAAGGACAGAAGGACAGAAGGACAGAAGAAAGAAATGAGTGAAGAAAGAAAGGAGGGAAGGTCAAAAGAAAGAAAGGTCAGATGAAAGGAAGAACAGAAGGAAGGAAGGATAGAAGAATAGAAGGAAGGAAGGAAGGAAAGAAGGAAGGAATGAAGGAAGAAAGGATGGAAGGAAGGAAGGAAGTAGTGAAGAAAGGAAGAAAGGAACAAATAAAGTAATAAATTGTAATATGTGTACATGTTCTGGCAACTATATACTGGTTACACTTATGCTTTCCTTTGTTATATTATTTTATTTGTTCTTACTTATGTTGATTGATTGATTGTTTCATTACCAGTATCATTAGGATTCTGGTAACTTGTTATGTTTTGTATTAGTTATGCCTTTGTACTGGTAAGGTTTTGCCCTAGAGATTCCAAGGGAAGGAATGGTCATGTATACTGGTGGTAGAGATAAGGCTTCAGTGAACAGTTGCCTTGGGCTTTCAGGATTCCGGGAGGATCACAAGATTCTGGTAGTGTTCACTTACCAGTAATGATAGTAGTTGCGGGTTTTCAGGAACCTCTATCTTGGGTGGAGGAAATCATGTATTTAAGACAGGCTTCCTGACTAGCAGGAAATGCCTGACTTCAGACAGAACCTAGATAAGAAATATACTTGTTTGAATGGTGATTCTCTTGCTCCTTTTCCCCTTCGCTTCTTCTAAGACCTTCTTGTCTTTACCTCTCTCGTCTCCCTTAGGAATCAAATGCTAGCTAGCCTACTATTGATTCCTATTCAAGTTGTATTAGTTCATACAGGTTACCACCTGTTACATAAATAAAAGAAAGAAAAGGTGAACAAAGAAAGGAGTAAGGGGGAGAGGAGAAGTGAGGGAGGGGGAATAGGGGAGGGGGGGAATGGGGCAGGGAGAGAAGTAGGGGGTAGAGCAGGAAAGAAAGGATGTTAGAGAATAGGACTGTTGGAGATAGGAGGAGGATTGATTTATATAAATTGCTGGATATCAAGGGGATTATCAGAGTATTCAGATGCAATCTTGGTCCAGTGCTTCTCATTTTGACTTTGTGAATTAGATCTCATTGATGCTTGTGATTGAAGCATGATAGGCTTTGTACACTTCTGCTCTCCCTTTGCCTTCTCTCTTTCAATCATCAACCTTTCTCATTCTAGTTGGAGCTCTTCCTATCTGAGGTCTCCCTGCTGGATCAAATACTGATTGAGTAGGGCATATCTCTTGTCTTCACTCTCATGCTTTGCTGATGCTAGAATGGATACAGTATTGATCAAGGTTCCTGCATCTCCTTTCTTCTTTATACCTCTTCCTACTGGTACTTCAATTTTGTCCTCTTTCTCTTCTTCATCCAATAGCAGAAGAGTTTGCTTTCCTTTTCCCCTAATTGCTGAACCTACTGACTATGTTAGAGCATTTTCTCATTCTAGAGTTTTTCTCAGCCTTATCTTTCCTTGGTTCTCTTTACTTCTGCTTTGACTTTGACCTCCTCCAACCCTACTACTTCTTTCCCTTTCAATTCTGATACCCTCATCCTCCCTCTTGCTAATGCTCATATGTTGTGAAATGTAAAGTAATTCTTCATCACTTTCTCCTCTTTTTTCTTCCTTGTATTTCCCTTCTCTCTCTTCATTTCTTCCTTCTTTTCTCACTCTCATTCTCTCTTCCTCTTCCTCTGTCTCCTTGGCCATTTTCATGTTCCCTTTCTTTCCACTTTCCTTCCCTTTACCTTCCTCTTCTCCTTCTTCCTCTTCTTCTTCCTCCTCTTGATCACTTGCTTTTATTACTCCAATTAATCTCTTGATACCTTGAGTGGTCTCAGTCTCCCCAGTTCCTGTATCAAAGAGGGCTAGTGAATGAATATTCTATCACTCTTCTAGAATTACCTCTAGGCAGAAAAAATGTGTACATCATGATAGTAATTTTTCTATTTTTTTACTTTTTAATTGGCTTTTCTCTTTTTGTAATCTTTTTTTTTTTCCTTTTACATTTCTTCTTTCTTTTTTGTATATATCAATAAATTACAATTTGCAGGTTACATACCTCACAAGGCCATTTTGCCCTCATCAAAACCACCTACAGTTAATCACCATCTGGATTGACTATTAAGCTTTACTGCCTCTCTGTAGGCTTTTAGGAGGTTATCATATTTATATCCCATCTTGACTGGTGGCTTAGTTGAGATTCTCAAGGCAATCTTGCTAACAATCTACTTTTTTGTAATCCTAGATCCCTTTTTGATTTTGTGCAAATTTTCTAACTTCTCTAGCTATCCCATTAGCCTTTCCATTTCCTCAGCTGTCTAAATGACATGATCTTGTCCAATACATGACATTTTCGTTATTGTATTATCAAAGTGGTCTGGGTTGTTTTATTACTTCTCCACCCCCAACCAATTTTTAAATTTTCTAATTTAAAGTCTGCTAATTTATCCTATTTCAATAATTATCCTTCTTTTCTTTCTTTTTTTTTTTTTTTTTTTTTTCTTGTTTTTTTTTGATAGGTTTTTTTTTTTTTTTTTTTTTTTATCTCATATATTCGTTGTTAAGTACAAGAACCTGCATGAAGCTATAAGGGCTATGCATCCTCCGTCTCCGCTACAACTCCGGTCATTGAAATTTATTTCCTATTTGGGAACGACTCAACACCAGAGAAAACATCACCAACTTTTCTTCCTCCCCCCCATCTCGGGGGGGCAGGAGAACATACTTTCCATCTCCTGTTTGCATCTTGGCATCCCCTCCTCGCTTCCCTCTTGAGGTCTACCCTCCTGAGGATGTTCTTTCCTTGCTCCCAGCATCTCACGATGCTGGTTACCTCCCTTACCCTGCTTCTGCTTTGCCTCGCTTAGCAGTTGCTACGGTCGGGCTTTTTCATTCGGTCTTTCTACAGACGGCCGGGAACACAGTTAGCAGTAGGAGGAAACCCTTCAACAGGCCACGGTCGATTCCTCCACTCCCTTCTTTCTTAAGGGGCTGCCTTGTCAGACACGAACGCGATAACCGATAGTATGTTCTGCCGAGCGAAAACTCCCCTCCTATTCATCCCATCTCCGGATGATCGGCTAGCACCCTACTGCCCCCCTATCCACCTCCTCGGTGCCTTCCTACCACTGGGATCCCCTCCAGAAGTGACGCCATCTCTCATATCACAAGGGACTACACGAGAGATGCGGTAATACGGTTGGTCAGCTTCGAATCTACTCCAGCTGGTACCTTACTACCACCTATCCACTCCTTGGCTGGCACCCTTACCCACTGCCAACTCCACCCCCTCTATTCAGGCGGGCTTCTGGGGTTCCTTACTTCAGCCACACCCCTATCAAGTGCCTGGCTCCCTCTCGACTCCCTGGCTAGGGCTATGGCCCACAGGTAGTACAATTATCCAACTTCAGCCGGGGCTGGCTGCAACATTGCCGGTTTGGTTTTCTTTAGGTTTTAGGTTTTAGGATTTCTTTGTTAGGTGCACTGTCGGGATTTTGGTTTTCCTAGTTTCTGCGCGATTTTGGTGGGATTTCATATTTTTGTAGTTTACAGGAGTGGTTGCTTGTTAGGATAGTTTTTTCGACCAGGTCTTTGGGCCATGGTTTTTCTATAGCTTTCTGGGACCTGGCCCGGGTTGGAGGTTTTTTACACGATAGCCCTGCAGGCTGCATGCGGATTTTTGTACCTTAAACAATAATAAAATCAGACAAAAAAAAAAAAAAAAAGCTGTAAGGGCTATGGCAAAAACAAAACTATAAATCAAACACATAAACAAAGGAAATATCCTGCCTCTTCCTAGGACCTTAGTGGCCTGATCGAGTATGAAAATCTTTTTACCATGCATCGCAGCTGGTGACTAACAAAGTAAAGTAAAGTAAAATAAATGCTACCCAAACACACCCATCCAAGTAAAACATTAAGTGAGGAAAGAAACAACCACCATCACTTCCGGGTCAGGGGCTACAGTGGGAAGACTTAAGCTAGATTGCTAAATGACCATCACTACCTCTTCAAGTTCCTCCTCATCAGATAAGTCATGGTGCTGAGGTCGAGAGGGGCAGGCAGGAGAGTGGGACTTGTGTGGGCCATCACAGTTAAAACACCTTGGGGTGAAGTAGCTGCAGGGGTGACCTCGAAGATGGCAGGTAGATGTGGGGCAGGAGTGATCCCTAGTGGAGCGTGGGAGGGTGCACCATTGGCATGATGAAGGGTTGGTGCACTTGTTGCTGTAGTGTCCAAAGTGGTAGCAGTTGGAACACTGAGTAAAGACATTGAACCACAGGTGATGTTCAGTCCTGAATGTAGTAGAGAAGTCTGAGAGCCACTTATCGACAAAGGGGGGAGCCCTGGGGCTGGTGATGGTGATGATGACAGTGGAGGCATTCTTGCCAGTGTATGAAGTATCAGAGGTGAGCTATCTCAGTTGCTGAGTCAGGGCAAGCCCAGGGTTGAAGGTGGTAAGCTCAGTTGCAATGGTTGCTAGGGAGTGGGAGGTGGGAGGGCCATGAACTAGGAGTTATGTAGCTGGTGTGTCCAAGTGGACGGTGGTTGCTCCAGGGATCAGGTGAAGGAAGGCAGAAGCCTTGCTGTTAAGTGAGGTTGCCTTGACTGTTTCCATGGTAGTGAGGGTGACTTTGTTCCCTGTGAGAGAGATGGTTTGGATGTAGGTGGAGGAGAGTGCACTGTTGATGGCATCTCTAAGGTCCATAGCAGTAGAGGTGAGGGGAGAGTCATTGTGCTTGATGACCACTCTCCTTTCTCTCATGATGATGGCCTTCTTTGGTGTAGGGGCATTTGCCGGGGGGGGGTTTGGCTGCTGAGATAGGCTTCTGGGTGGCAGTAGTTTTCTTCCTCCCTTTCCTAGCAACTGTCGCCCAAGAGGGGACACGAACAGAAGCAGGGGCAGGGGCAGAAGAGGGGGCAGGTTGCTGGCCTGTGGCAGAGGTAGACTCTGGGACCATTTGGGTGTCTGGAGGTGACTTGGAGGTGGTGGGAGGCTGAGGAGGAGCCCGAAGCTGGTCAAGCTTGCAGCTGAGGGCATTGATTTCCTTTCTAAGGCCATCAATAGAACTCCTGTAGTCTGCATGTATGGTGTCGAATATCTTGATGTAGACCAGGATTTCAGGGGTGGGGGATAGGTCCACCAGGTCTGCTTCCACAGTATACTTGTTGAAGAGGCTGCAGATGTATAGGGTGCCTGGGGTGGCCAGCAGGTATTATTCTTCAATGAATGGCAGGGAGGAGGAGGTGTTACTGTGTGGTCGCTTAAGGGAAGGGGGGCCCTGAGGCCCAGTAAAGATGGGGGAAAAAGAGGACTCACCAGTGACAGTGGTCCACCTAGTTCCTTGAGGTGGTGTGGTGGAGTCTGGGAGAGTACGAGGCTTCTTCTTCCCCTTTCCCTTGTGGGAGGAGGTTGAGGATGCCAGGGGATCCCTGGGAAGTGATAAAAGTCTTTAACTCAAAAGAGGGGTAAAGTGCGAGGCTGTGAGAAAAGGTTTTCGGCCAATGAGAGAAAAGCTTGGCGAAAAATTTGGTGTAGTTTTTTCTTTGACTGTGGTTGTAATGGACATGGAGTATGCCTTCTTTTCTTTCTTTTTACCCTTTTTTGTATGCTTTGCTTTTTTCTTATTTTTTTTGATGAGTTACTCAAATATTTTACTTGATTTCCACTAATACAATTGATTTATTCACCCAAGTACTCAGGTACCAGGGGTGGTCTGTGAATGAGGGTGATGGAGGGTCACATATACACCTGATAGGTAATATGCACATGAAGGGGGGGAAAGGTTGAAAGAGAGGAAATTCTATGAACACTTTGGACTTAATACTTGGTAGAAATGGATTTTTCATGATGATGAATGGCTAAAATATATAATTTATGAACAGACAAATGAGAGATAAAAAGAATATCCTGAAGTAGAAGTGTAAAAGCTTAGAAAGGTAAGACTACACTATAGTAGCTGTCATCTGAGATCATTATCATGAGGTTTTCTACACCTCTTCAAGTATTAATACCTTCAGATAAAAACCAGATAAAGGTTAATTCTACATTAAACTCAGGAAGAGTTAAGAAGGCCAGTATTCATTTGACCTACAGTGACCACATTCATATTCATACCTTAGTCCATGATGTCAGCTGGAGTTATCGCAAAACTGCTGGGAGAATAGGATGCAATGTTGCAGCTACTTATAAGATAGCACTTGGACCAGTTGAAGCACCCAAAATAATGCATGGAAGGCCAAAAAAGTTAACAGTAGATGATCAAAAAAGTTTAGTTGAAATGGCTACCTCCTCTGCCAAGAATCACCATAAATCTTTCTACCAAATCACTCACCTTTGTAAAATCACACTATCTAATGGCGTGTTATGCAAGGTCTTTGAAGAGGAAGGTTATTTCCACCAGGTAGCATGCAAAAAGTCATTCCTGGATGAGAGATCTAAACAACAAAGGATGGAATAGTGCCTAGTACATTGACACTGGATCACTGAAGGCTGGATGAGGGTCACCTGGACTGATGAGTCCTCCTTTGTAATAGGAGGTATTAGGAGCAAGATATGGGTTATTCAAACACCTGAGGAGGAGTCCAATGAATCCTGTCTTGTTCCTAAATTCAAAAAAACTTGTTAGGCTTATGATCTGGGGTTTCTTTATTGGTACTACAAAGGATCCATTAATTTTTTAGGATAAAACTGCTTGGGGAAGGATCATTGCTCTTTCTTACTCTACTCATATTCTTCCTTATCTCTATCACTTTTCGCAAAGTCACTCACTCTCTCCAACCAGTCAGTTGTTCCCTGCCACCTTCATGGAAGATGGAGCTCCCGACCATAGACCAAATCTTACAATACAATACCATGAATAGATAGGCTTGCAGCTTTACAAACTTCCATGGCCAGAAAGCTCAGAAGACTTAAATCCGATTGAGACAATTTGGTGTATTATGAATGATAGGCTTTTTGCTGCCAACTGGAATGGGCAACCACAGACTGTTGAGGCAACACAGGAGCTTATTATGAAGATTTGGAATGAGATCTCTAAAGATGAGTTATGGAGGCTGGTGGAAAGTCTTCCGGAACACACAGAAGCTGTGATTGCAGCTGGTAGAGGGCATACAAAGTATTGAACTTGGTGTTTTTTTTTTCTTTCTCAGTTATGTACTCTTATTTGTTACCAATTAATTCTACATGTTCAAATAGTTACCAATCAATACCTCTGTATTTACAGATTTTACCCCTGCCCCGAGTATACTAATGCAAGATTGCAGCCTTAATTTCACTCAAAATCCTGGTTTTCAACTTTGAATACCCCTACTGTGGAGGAGAAATTATATAACACTAGAGTTGGGTGGTAAACCCCCTGTTGTAGCTAGGGCTTAATGGCCATGACTTTTGTTTCCTAGCTAGTTTGTTTTCAGGGTTAGGGCACGTGACTTGGGCAGCCTTGTGGGGCACTTGAGAGTTTTCTGTGGCAGTCGTCAACAACCAGAGGGAACAACTGACCAGAAAGGGGGAGGCAAGCACTGAGACAGGAGGAAACGAACAAGAAAGAAATAGCTAGAGACAGCATGACGCTGGGATCCATGACAGATCTGCAGCTGTAGAGAAATTGGGAGGTTGATAGTTTTTTTTTTTTTTTTTTCTTTTCTTTTTACATCGGTATTTTACAAAAATAGTTTGAGATGGAGAATTATCCCAAGAGAGAGGGAGTGAAATTTTCAGTGTCTTTTCTTGAATTGCTTCGAGGTACTTTGTGAGAGAAGAGAAAAGTGACTGAGCTTCGTGCCTACCCTCCAGCCATCGAATCGCCTCCTGGAATATACAAAACTTAGGCACTATACCTCTGTATGCAGAACTATGCGCCAAGCCATTGCCCTAACCCCTAAACTATGCAGGGGCAAATACGCTTGTGAATACAGTGACCAAGCCCTAAGACCAATACCTCCTCCACACTGGTACAGCGACCACCACACTAGGGGTTTTCAGAGTTAAGAATAATTCGGTTACCTAGTAGACTAAAGCATGTAAGGTAAGCTTGGCAAGAACAAAAGTAGTTAGAATACAATATACATACCATACGATTTCAATACTAGGGGTATTCAAAGTTGAAGTACGGAGTTTTCTGTAAAAATACATATGGGATCTTGCATTAGCGTACTTTATGCAATTGGCCAATAGTGTTGACAGACTTAGGGTGACGTATTTGAGAGCCCCTTCAATAAGTGATGTAATTAAGTGTAGTAAGCATGAGTATACATAGGAAGAAATTTTTGAATCTCTGAAATCAAAAAGATCATATACCATTACGATACAAAGGATGAGCAGAAATGTCACAATTCCAGAGTTCAGCCGCACATTCAATATGGACAACAGCAGAGACAGAGGCTATGATCAAATGGCTTGAAGAGCCTGAGAATCTTCGAAAAACAAAAAAAGGCTCAGGAATCACAAAAAAGCAGGTAGTAAAGGAGATTGCAGCCAAAATTCCAACAAAACCAGAGGTGAAAGTTGGCTACAAATACGACAATTTACTCAAATCTTATCGAGAAGCTGTTAAGATGAATAATCAATCTGGTTGGGGATTAAGTGCTGAAGATTTAAGTGAGGGTAAGAGGACACTGCGAGGTACGTAATAAGTATAGAATCTTTTTTATTTTTTTATTTGTATCATTATCTTGAAGTGCTAGAGCTAAGTAAAAGCAATAAATAGAAAAGCTACTATCACGGTGCGTATTTTTCTTCCGCCTTGAAGGAATTTTCGGCAATCACCCTAATATTCGCCCACCTGCCCAATATGACTCGGGGTTGAGCCCCAATGAAGTAGCTTTGGCAGTTGATCGATTACTTGGTGTGATGGACAGATTGACCGCTGAGGATGAGAATGAGTGGGAGGAGATAGAAGATAATTCAGAGAGGAGTATAGTGGTTGAGGGAAGCAAAGGCAATGGTTAGCTTAAAAAAACCTTAAGCACCTTTATAAATTATAAAATACAATGCTAACTATACTTACAATATTACAAGAAAGGGATGGCCTAGTTGAGGGAGATAATGAATGGGAATGTATTACACAAAGAGCAAAGGTTGGAGGTGAGGAGTCGCAGAGAGAACTGGAGGGGGGTGAGAGAATACGTGGGTCAGAAAGGCAAACACAATGATCAGGTACCTCATCAGCAATTCGAACTGGAGAAAAACACAGTTTTCCACAACGTTTAGAGGATGATGAAGATGATGAGGTTGGCTGTGGAGGAGGAAGAAATACAAGAAAAAAGAGACAAGGAGGTGGTGGTGCTGCTCTAGTTGACGCAGTAACAGTTCTTGCATCTGTGAAAACTGAAGGGGAAAACAAAAAGTTTGAATTCCTTAACCACCATTTACAGCAACAAGGAGAACTTCGGAGAGAAGAGCTAAAGCTTGAACAAGAGAGACTAGCTTTGGATAAAGAGAAAGCCAAAGCAGAGCAGCAAAAAACTGAACTGTTAATGCTACAATTACGTGCTTCAATGGGAGTAAGTCATAGACAGTCCACAGGTATAGGACTTGATACTGAAGTACTTGGAGATTCATAATTCTTTTCTTTTCTGCTCATAATTATTATTTTCTAACAGTGAGATTATTTGACATTCTTCATTTCTTTTCAGCTTCTTTCTCTCTCTATCTCTGTCTTTGTCTCCCTCTCTGTCTCCCCTTCCCCATCCCTCTCTTGGCTTCTCTCGCATTTTCAATCTCTCCCAGTCTCTATCTCTCTCGGTCTCTCTCTTGCTAGATCTCTCTCTCGGTCTCTCTCTTGCTCAGTCTCTCTCTTGGTCTCTCTCTTGCTCGATCCCTCTCTCGGTCTCTCTCTTGCTCGATCTCTCTCTTGGTCTCTCTCTTGCTCGATCTCTCTCTCGGTCTCTCTCTTACCCGATCTCTCTCTCGGTCTCTCTCTTGCTCGATCTCTCTCTCGGTCTCTCTCTCTCTCAGTCTCTTTCTCGCTCAGTCTCTCTCTCTCTCTCAGTCTCTTTCTTGCTTGGTCTCTCTCTCACTTGGTCTCTCTCTTGGTCTCTCTCTCCCTTCCTCTCTTGCACTCCCTGGACAGGTCTCTCCCTCTTCCTTCCTGTCACTGCTAGTCTCAGGTTCCCTCCCTCCCAGTCTCCCTCCCACCAACAGTGATCCCAAACGGCCAATCCGTCCAGCTTTTAGTACAGCTGGACTGACCTCAACTTTTTCAGGGATGGCCTGGCTTCACAGTAGGAAAGTAGCTTTTCTATACTAAAGCCTGGCCTGACTTGGGCATCTGGCAGCACAGTTGTGAGTTGTGCTAAGATTCAACCCTGTTATTGCCTGGATGCCATCGAGCTTTAGTGGTTACGAACAATTTTGACCAGACTGACTCAGGATTTTCAAAGTCATAGCCAAACTGTTGGGACTGTGGACTGATAGTTCAGACTAGCCACTGGGCATTAATGCTCACCAGGCTCACCAGGTCCCTCCCTCCAAGTCCCTTCTCCCTCCCAGTCCCTCCCCCCAAATCCCTCCCTTCGAATCCCTCCCTTCAAGTCCCTCCCTCTGAGTCCCTCCCCCCAAGCCTCTCCCTCTAAGTCTCTCCCTCTGAGTCCCTCCTCCTAAGTCCCTCCCTTCAAATCTCTCCCTTCAAGTCCCTCCCTTTGAGTCCCTCTGAGTCCCTCCCCCAAGTCCCTCCCTCTGTCCCTCTGAGTCCTTCCCTCCACCTTCCCTCCAAGTCCTTCCCTCCGAGTCCTTTCCTCCAAGTCCTTCCCTCCGAGTCCCTCCCTCTAGGTCCCTCCCTCTGAGTCCCTCCCTCCCAGTCCCTCTGAGTCTCCCTCTCCTAGTCTCTCTCTTTCTCTCTCTCTTTCCCTCTCTTCCCCCCTCTCTTTCTCTTTCTCTCTCTCTCTTGGTCTCACTATCTCTCTCTCAGTTTCTCTCTCAGTCCCACTCTCTTTCCTGACCTCATCTAGTCTCTCTCTCTGTCTCTCTCTCTTATATGCTCTCTCTCTTGATTTCTCGCTCTTGGTTTCTTGATCTTGGTTCCTCGCTCTTGGTCCCTCGCTCTTGGTTCCTCGCTCTTAGTTTCTCACTCTTGGTTCCTCACTCTTGGTTTCTCGCTCTTGGTTTCTCACTCTTGGTTTCTCGCTCTTGGTTTCTCACTCTTGGTTTCTCCCTCTTGGTTTCTTGATCTTCATTTCTCTCTCCCAGTTTCTCTTTCTATCTTTCTTTTGTTCTCTCCTACTATCCTTCTTCCCACTCCTCCTTGCCTTATTTTTCCTCTTGTTACTGTTGTGTTTGTATTTTCTCTTTTTTTTCTCTTAATTCTTTCCTCTCCTTTTTTCTTCCCTCATTTCTTCTTGCCTATTATTACCTTAAATGTTAGTATACTCCAAATCAAGCTCAACCTTTCAACTACAGTTATGAATTCTGGTGACTTACTATGCTTGATAAACATTAAAATAACCACGCATTCTGTCTCGCCATTCAGCACCTGCTTGACGCTCACTTTCAAACCCAAGCTGATGGTCAATCCCATCATCCTCAAGACATGAATCTTCTTGCTGCTCTTGCTGTAACTCTCTTTCTGCTAATTGCCAGACACTATCATCCTCGTAGTCAACTAAGAAATTATGGAGTACTATGCATGCCATAATCCAACAAATAGCCCGACCATGATCTGATTGATCTCAAATATAAACTGGAATTCCATAAAGTGACCGCCATCGACTTTTCAATACTCCAAAGCAATGTTCAATCTTGACCCTTGCTGCAGCCAAATTTAAGTTAAAGTCATGGTAACCTCCTGCTGCTTGACTCGCCAAAGGCTCTTTATAAGGAGTCATACATCTTCTTGTAACCCGGTATGCTTTATCAGCTAAAACATACTCATCTGGACGCCAAAAAAACTGATTTGGCTTTAAAAAAAAAGAACTTTCACAAAATGCTGTTGCATCACTAACAGAACCAGGATAACCACTTGTGATGTAGGTAAATCGTCGATGCTCATCACAGATTGCCTGCACATTAATTGTGTATCTCTTTTTTCGATTAAAATAAGTTTCACCAAAGTATGATGGACTATACTGTAAAATTATACCTGTTCCATCTAGGAACCCAATGCAACCTGGAAACCCACTCCTCTGCTCAATTTCTGTGCGCATCCGCCGATATTGATTAATACCTGGTTTGGGCCATCGTATGAATAGAGGTAGTAATCGTACTAATACAGTAATACACCGGTAGGTATATAAGTGGGTAGTACCCTCTCCAATTCCTAACTGAGCTGCTCCACGAACTGTTGAAATGCCATAAGAGCCCAGAAAATACAAAGTAGTTGCTAATTGAATTTTTACTGAAACTTGCGGGTTGTTGGAATTATTCTGAAAGATAGAATCAGATTGGAGAATATTGGCAAGTAAATAGAAGGACTCTTGAGTCATGCAGAAAAATGATATAAATCGATCATTGGACATCGAGTGAATCTAAAACAAAGTTAAAATATATATTCTTCCCTATTTTATCCTTATCTTTAATAGTTACATACATGGTGGTTAAATAAATACTCACTACAAGGTATTAACTTTCTGGATGAGAGATATCGAATGGTAGGAATTGCAAGGATGAACAATTCAATCACCTTGATAACTTCTTCTCCTAAGTACTCTTCCGCATCGTCTAGTACTCTCATTAACTCTGCTCCTTGGACTTTAAGGTTTCTTGGGACTATTGCCTGTTTCAGTGAGACTTCTATCAGCAGTGAGACTTCCATCAGGGTACCTCTTGGAGACAGTACTTCGATTCCGGGAGCTATCTGGCTTATCCCTTTATTTGTTCCCATATTTTACAGCTTTTTAGCATAAAATCCATTACCAAAAAAAAAAAAAGGTCTAAGATCAACCAGTGTGGGATCAAAATAAAGATAACATAAGTTGTTGTTCACAGGCGGGATTTAGACATCATAAATTCCTGACAGTCTGGTAAAGAACTAGGAGGTATTACCTTCTCTTGTACAATGCCCTAAATAGAACGAGACAATAAAATCAAACCAAGGGATATATTGTTGATTGTTTAGACAAAGTAGATATGTAAGTTGCAAATCATCTTGATTGAAAAGAATAGTTGAAATGGTATTTAAGAACCATAAATCTTGCAACTGGTGAGTGAGTTGAACTTTTATTGATGTTCGGGGCATTGTGATGGTTGTTATTTCACTTGTTATTTCTCATTTGATTACTTCATATTCTTATAAGGATTCTCTTTACTTTTTTTACTTACATGTGATACGGACCTTTTTCCTGCCATCCCAACGTGAAAAATAAGTATCGTATAGTAAGATGATGTAATAGAAGGTTAACTGTTTTTGTTAGTGCCAAGCTTACATGAAACAGTAATGTACGCTAAGTTTTTCCTACTTTTTTAACTTTGAATACCCCTACTATTTGAGGGTTACGATACTAAGATCTAGAGGTCAGTAACTGATGACATGTAAGGTGTCTGCTTGTTCTGTAGTTTTAGTAATGAAATAAAATCTCTAAGAAGTGAGCAAACTACCAAACCAATCCTACAAGCATGCCTCATTTTTTACAAAAAGTGCTACTCTGCCCACTCCTGCAGGATATTTGGCTTGCTCAACAATTAGTTGACCTTCTACCAGATTCGCAGACTTTTGATGCAATTTCACAAGTTCTATTACCAAGCGGTATCTTATGCGAATTCCAAAAGAGATCTGCATACCCAGCCACCACCACTGAGATTGGCAAGTTATTCTACAAGCAAGGAGAATTAGCTTTTGGATTGATAAGTGAAATGATCAGAGAGGGAACAGGAAGTGGAGATGAAATGGATGAAGTGATTGAGGTTTTGGGTGTTATCATACCAGAGATAAGATATTTATCTCCACTGACTCCAATACCTCATAGTGTATACCTATTCACACATCTTGTAAGTATATGCTTTTTATAATAAATAAATTGTAAAAAAAAGAAAAAAAGAAAAAAAGAAAAAAAGAAAAAAAGAAAAAAGACTAATGTATATTAGGTATATAGAATGTCCAAGGACAGATTTCAGGTCTTTTTCGCATGAATTGAGAATCATTCAATGTTCTTGTTGCTCTTATTCAAGATGATCCTATTTTTACAAATAATTTGCAAAATTCCCAAGCATCTATAGAAATACAGTTAGCCTTGACACTGTACTTTCTTAGATCAGCAGGGGCATTAGTAATTCAGGGTGCAGCACAACTAGGCATCAGAGAGGGTACAATATGGCTCTATTGCAATCACTGTATTTCTGCTTTGGTGTGCTGAGTTCCACAATTTGTAAAATGGCCCAAGTCCAGGAGTCAGGATTTCTGGTAAATGAGAAAGTTAGTTGAGGATTCAAGTGGGTTTCCTGGATGTGTAGGATTTTTGGATGGAACAGATGTTATACTTCGATATAGTCTGTCCTATTATGGAGAGAGTTACTTCAACTGTAAAAAGCAGCATGCATTAAATATGCTAGGGATTTGCGATCACGAGTGGAGATTTACCTATGTAGCAGGAGGATATCCAGTATTAGTAGGAGATGCTACTGTTTTTAATGGGACAGCTTTTTTTAAAAGACCAAATTTGTTTTTTTCCCATCCTGAGAAGTATGTTCTGGCAGATAAAGCTTACAGAGTAACTAGATATTGCATAACTCCTTATAAGCAGCCACTAGCCAGCCAGGAAAGAGGTGGATATAGGGAGTTTAATTTATGATTAGCAGAGGCATGTGTACCTATTGAGCAGACATTTGGGATTTTAAAAAATAGTTGGTGCTCACTATGGGGTATAGGGATTTTTATTCGAAAACTTAAAGATCATGTACAAGTACTTGCTTGGATTATGGCCTGCATTGTGCTATATAATTTCCTATGTGATTTTGAAAGTGACATTGATTGGATATCTAATGTACAAGAAGGAGTAGGAGACATGATAGGGCATGAGGAAAGAAGAGAAAATAGTGATATTGATGATGAAGATGAAGTATTAGGAGTAGAAGCAGAATGTAGGGAAGGGATTGAGTGGCAAAATAAAATGCGAGAGTTTTTTTTATATCAATAAATCAATTTGTATTCATCAACTAAATTAAATAAACAATTTGGAAAAACAATAAATCAAATCAAAATATCATAAACGAAAGAGTAGTAGTAAAGAAAGGTAAATAAAGAAATAAATAATAACTCTTATGAATTGGAAATATTAAAATAATTATCATCATCAACTTCCAAGTCAATCAAATCATTTTCCTCATTTTGATTAGACACTCTTCTCCCATTTTTCCCTTTGCTTCCCATTATCCCAGCTCAAAATAAAGCTTGCAATTGCAATATCATCAACTCTGAATGCCTCTGCTCTACTTGGTTTCTCTCGCACTCAATTTCTAATTTTTCCCTCTCCAACTGTGGCTCTTGATGTATAAGCTCTCCCTGCTGCTGCAGGTACTGTGCTAGAAATTCAAATTTTTTCTCTTCTCCTCCTGCTTTTGCTGCAGCTAAGATACTAACTGCATTAACTAGGGCAGTTGACTGGTTCTTCTTTTTTTTGCAATGCTCCTGCTGTCCCACTGGCCTATTCAGCATTATCATTATCATCTTCAACCATGTCCAGGAATCGATGTTTCCCAGGACCACAAATCACTGAGGCTGGGTGGATTTCTCTTTGGGCTCCAGCTGTTCCTCGACCTTCAGTTCTCCTTGCAGGTACTGTCTGACTTCTTCTCTCATTACATTCTTCTCCCCGAATCTCTCACTGACCTGCTCCCATCAATTCTTTCCTTTGTACCAATTTCCTTTTTGTGTAAGCTTCACTCTTTTCCTTCTGGCTTCATACCTATTATTCTACCTCCACCTATTTCACTAACTTCTCTTGCTCATCCAAGTCCTACAGGTGTCATTTTTCCTCCTCTTTTCTCAGCTCCTTCTAATTCATTCCCACTTCCCTCCCCTATTTTTTCTTTTCTTTCACCTTCCATATATCCTAGTTCCTCCAATACAAATTCTTCTTCTTCTTCCAGCATCTTGCCTTCTACCTCTCTCCTAATATTTTCCCCACTCTGACTACTTTCCCTTCCACCATTTCTCTCTTTTCCTCCTCTTTCAATAACTTCGCAAGGTTCATTCCCCACCTCCCTACCCCCACTGAGATTTTCAGACCCCAGAATCTGAAGGCTAACTTCTCTCTGCCCTCTTTCTGCTTTGCCTTCTATCTCTCTTTTCTCCCTCTCATCACTCTCAGTCTCCTTGGATGAGCAGATGGCTCCCAGGATAGTATCGATTGCTCCAGCTGTAGTTCTGGTCTCAGAGCATGAGTCAAAAAAAACAGGAGGTCAGACATTTAGGCAGTCTCCTAGTATAATATCCAAACAGAAGAAATATGGGCATTGTGACAAGATTTTTTCTATTGAGAATCAAGTTCTTGTAATTAGCTTTGTTTTGTTCTCTCTTTTTTATTTTATTTTTATGTACATATTATTATTTCAAAAATAAAGTACATACCTCTTAATGTTCATCTTCCCTCATCTAAATCTTCTTGTGTAAGCCCCCATTGCAATTGATTGTTTATCTTCACCGCTGCCTTGTATGATTTCATTAAATTATCATACTTATAGCCAATCTTAACAATGGGTTTTGTATGAATATGAGCCACAATTTCAGTAAGAATCATGCTCTTTGAAATTCCAAAGCCTTTTCATGTTTTGCGAAGGTTGTCAGGATTTTCCAGCCATTGGATCCATAGCTTGTTTTCTCCCTTCATCCAAATAGAATGTATGTTGTGATTTCTTCCTGCCATCTTGTTGTCTTTTGCTTCTCTCCTATAGCAAAGGTTTCCGAGTCTCTTTTGGCCAACTCTCTTTTGACCATTATCAGCATATGACGTAAATTGAAAATTTTTTTTACTTTACATACTAGTAAACTTTCATTCTTAATGGGGTTTCAAATATGCATTTATGAGATCATGATACAATTGGCTGTGAGAAATATGTACACTAATGCGCACTAATGCATGTCTGAGTATTTACCATTTTACTACAATTTACGTTTTTAACTTTGAAAACCCCTACTGTGGAGGTTATTTTGTGTCACGCTATAGTTTACTCGTTATTCAGTGTTTTTAGCTAGGTTTTAGTGTTTGTGACTTTCGTTCTTTAGATAGTCTGGTTTTTGTTACATGTTCGATGCGCGTAGCCTTATAGGTCATTTGAGGGTTTCTGGTGGATGGCAAACATCACCATTACATTCCTATTGCGACGATTCAGCATCTCTATTGCGACTACGCTTAGGACTGTAATGACAATTCTCCCTTATGGTCACGATTACATCTTTCCTGCACCTGTCACTACGTTCGTCTCGCGACTACTCTGACGATCGCAATGACATTTTTCTTACGGCTGCAATTGCATTCCTCTTGCGATTGGTATTTCTCTTGCAGTCATGATTACAGTCCTTGCTCTTGCAATCATCTATAAAAGAGCACTCGAGAGCCGTCTGAGCAGAAGAAAAAATGAGAGAGTCGCAGAGAGATGGCCAGACGAAGCCAGCTGACCACGGAAAAGGTATCGGAAGAGCTCCAACCAAAGACAACGACATCGAAAACCGCAACGGGACTGCCACCGTAGAGGATTCGAGATTCTGGTTACTTCTTTTATTATTATTTTTTTCTTTCTCTCTCTTTCTTCTTTGAGTATTACGGAAATAGTTTGAGAGTCAGAGAAGTATTCCCAGAGAAGGAATTTTAGCCTTCTGCACTTGTCTGCAGTTTGTTTGAGAACTTTGTGACCTGAGACCCAGTGCCAACCCTCACCTTACGAGACGAATACACCTTTTATAGAAATTACCCCGTTTCAGAAATTGGGGAGACAAGATGATGGGTCGCATAAGAAAGCTGCAACCGAATGCTATCAGCTCAGGTTATCAAGACAGTTTCAATACCATCAGTAGTTACAACACAATCTACAACACTAACTCCGCGGACGAAGAGAACCGCATTCTGAGATGGCTATCGCCACTAGAACCTCGCGTACGTCACCAGGACGTGAGTGACCGGCGAAAGGATGGTTTGGGGAGTTGGTTTTTGCGAAACGAGGAGTTTGTGAGATGGCGTAGCAGCAAAAACGAGTCTGGCAAGGCTACGCTGTTCTGTTCTGGAGATCCAGGAGTTGGTAAAACATACCTGAGGTAGGAGGGACCGATCAATTACAAGTAACAGTCATAGCTTACTAACTATCATATAATTCCACCAGTTCGCTAGTGATTGACACACTTCATGACGAACCCGAGGCGAATAACGTCGCCGTCGCTTATCTCTACTGCGATGTTCAGGACTTGATGGAGCAAACCCCTGCCAACCTGATAGGTGCTCTAGTCAAGCAACTTGTGCGTGCTTTAGGAAAGGTTCCTGAGGAGGTTGATAGAGCATTCCACTGGGCGGATCGCACAGGCGAAGGACTTCTACTTTCGAACATTCTGGATTTCTCAAAGGCGACTCTAGCTCCCTTCGAGCGCATCTTCATCTGTATTGATGCCCTGGATGAATGTCCAGATAAGGTTTTATCCGAAGTTCTGAGCTCGCTGCGTGCCATTTCCCAAGGGTCACCAGGCGTCCGGCTATTCTTCACTGGCAGACCCCACGTTCAAGGTCTGGTGGAAAATACTTTCCGGATCGTGCTCACGATATCCCTATCAGCACGGACAGTGCTGATATAAGGGAATATCTGGCGAAAGAGTTGGATCAAGACTCAATTCCAGAAGCGATGGATCCTATGCTGGAGGCTGAGATTATGCATCTTATTCCGGAAAGGATTTCTGGCACGTATGTCGGGACCATTACCATATCAATAGTCCCGAGTCATGACTGATCATAGTGCGTAGGTTTCTACTTGTTTCTTTAACTATAGCTGCAATATTAGGCGAGACCACGATCCATAAGAGGCGAGAGCAGCTCAAAAGAATAACCAATGGAGGCTTCGGCTTGGACAACGCTTATCACGAGACTTTGAATAGAATAATGGCGAAGCGCGGAGGTCAATCGAAACTCGGCATGGATGCTTTGATGTGGATTTCCCGATCGGAGCGGCCAATGACGAGTGAAGAGCTATGCTTCGCCCTTGGTGTGGAAATAGGTTCTCAAGACGTCAATTCCCAGGATATCCCCGACATAAAAACAGTGCTGGCCTCGTGCCTTGGACTTGTCACTGTAGATGAGAGGGGGACACTCCGGTTGGTGCATTTCACATTTCAAGAATACCTCAACAATCATCCCGACTATTTCGGGAACGCCTACACGACAATGGCGGAAGTCTGCTTGACGTATCTTAACCATGACTCTATTAATAAACTTCCGACTTCTCTCATTTACGCCCCCGATGGTGCACTCTTCCTTGCACTTTTGCTTGATGCGCCCTTCCTTGAATATGCATCAACTTACTGGGGGTTCTTTGTGACACACGGAATGACAGAAGGCGTAAAGTCGCTTGCGCTCCAGCTCCTTGATGAATTTGATCAACATATCTCAGCGAAAATTCTTTGTAGACAGAAGAGTATGTTGCTCACATGGCACCCTCGGAATGGATTCTCTGGACTTCACTGCGCAGCATACATGGGGCTTCAAGAGATTGTGATAGCTTTGTTGGGGGAGAAAGGTTTGGATATGTCGGTGACTGATTTCAAGGGTTATACTCCCCTATCATGGGCTGCAAACAATGGACATGAATCAATTGTGAAGCTACTCCTCAGCTGTAATGAGGTCAACCCCGACTCGAAAGGCACGTATGGTAACACACCACTGTTGCTGGCTGCCGGGAAAGGGCACGAAGGAATAGTGAAGCTCCTCCTGGACCGGAAAGAGGTCAACCCCAACTCGAAAGATAATAATGGTAACATACCACTCTTGCTGGCTGCTCGGGAAGGACACGAAGGAATAATGAAGCTCCTCCTGGACCGGAAAGAGGTCAACCCCGCCTCGAAAAACGGTAAAGGTAGCACACCACTGTTGCTGGCTGCCGGGAAAGGGCACGAAGGAATAGTGAAGCTCCTCCTAGACCGTAAAGAGGTCAATCCCGACTCGAAAGACTTGTATCCATGTACACCGCTCTCGCTGGCTGCCTTGGAAGGGCACGAAGGGATAGTGAAGCTCCTCCTGGACCGGAAAGAGGTCAACCCCAACTCGAAAGACAGTCTTGGTAACATACCACTCTTTCGGGCTGCCTTCAAAGGGCACGAGGGAATAGTGAAGCTCCTCCTGGACCGGAACGAGGTCAACCCCGACTCGAAAGACGAGTATGGTAACACACTGCTCTTGCTGGCTGCCTCGAGAGGGGACGAAGGAATAGTGAAGCTCCTCCTGGACCAGAAAGAGCTCAATCCCGACTTGAAAGACCGGTATCAACGCACACCACTCTTGCTAGCTGCCCAGAAAGGACACGAAGGAATAGTGAAACTCCTCCTAGACCAGAAAGAGGTCAATCCCGACTTGAAAGACCTGGATCAACGCACACCGCTCTTGCTGGCTGCCTCGGGAGGGCACGAAGGAATAGTGAAGCTCCTCCTGGACCGGAAAGAGGTCAACCCCAACTGGAAAGACGGTAGTGGTAACATACCACTCTTGCTGGCTGCCCGGAAAGGACACGAAGGAATAGCGAAGCTCCTCCTGGACCGGAAAGAGACCAACCCCGACTCGAGGGGTAATGACGGTAGCACACCACTCTCGCTGGCTGTCTCGGAAGGGCAAGAAGCAATAGTGAAGCTCCTCCTGGACCGGAACGAGGTCAATCCCGACTCGAAAGGCCCGTATCAACGCACACCGCTCTTGCTGGCTGCCTCGGGAGGGCACGAAGGAATAGTGAAGCTCCTCCTGGACCAGAAAGAGGTCAACCCTGACTCGAAAGACCCTTGTGATCGCACACCACTCTTGCTGGCTGCCTCGGGAGGGGACGAAGGAGTAGTGAAGCTCCTCCTGGACCAGAAGGAGGTCAACCCCGACTCAAAAGACAATGAGGGTAATACACCACTCCTGCTGGCTGCCCGGAAAGGACACGAAGGAGTAGTGAAGCTTCTCCTGGGTCGAAAAGAGGTCAACCCCGACTCGAGAAACAATCTTGGTAGCACACCACTCTTGCTGGCTGCCGGGAATGGGTGGAAAGGAACTGTGAAGATCCTCCTGGACCGGAAACAAAGAAAACAAAGCAATCTCGGTGCGCAGTGGTGAAAGTTGTTTAACCTTTCTTGGTGGCTTGTATTGCATAGGTGGACAAAGGGAGGGTTTGTTTGCTTTCTTTTGTCTGGTAGCTTGAGATGGTGAGACGGTGGGGTGAAGTTTTTCAATTTTTTTTTTTTTCATTGTGTAATTGAATTTGATGGCGGAAGAGGAAAGGGGATGATGATGGGTCAAGTGGCGCGATACAGCGCTTTGAAAAATGAATTTAACCAGTTTTGCACGGATTTTCATATAATGATGAGTACAAAGTTTGTTGTGTGTGGCTGTGGTAATCCTCTATTCCATCACTGTATACTTGGCCACGGTTCATCGCCGTAGCAGCACAGCAGACAAAATCTCATTTACACAATGTAGCGATGATTGGAATGCGGGGTGGTGTGTTCTCGGGATGAAAAAAAAAAAAATGCGACCTTTAGTGTGAAAAAAGTATGAGTGACGGTGAGTTGTGTTGCTATACAAAGGGTGGGGTGAAAATTTGACAAAAGAGTTTACATGGCTGTATCATGGTGACAAAGGATGAAAAGCTAGTCTACAATTTACTCCTTCCCTTCCCTTTTCCCAACCAGGCAAACTCTAATTCCCCCCCCGCCCCCGACGTGATAATGACGTTGATTAGACTTGGCCCATCTCTGTGCTCCCACGCCTCCTTCACCGCTTGTGCCAGAGCCTTTTCATCCGCGACTCTCCATCCCCGTCCGCCCAATCCCTGTGCAACGACATCATACCCTGTCTCGAACCCCAGCGCGGTGCTAGTTAACAGCACATCCTTCCTCTTCCCATCCTTATCCACGTCCCAATGCTCCGTGCCCCAAGTTGGGGAGTTATCAGAGATGCCGTGGTATACACCGCCGTTATTAATCACAAAGATGATGATGGGAAGGCGGTAGCGGGACATAGTTTCAATCTCGGGCAGTGAGAAACCGATTGCGGAGTCGCCTTCCAAGGATATTATCCTCTTGCGGACATGTGTGGAAGGGGCGGTGGCTTCGCGGGTGTGGTTGTAGGCCATTTCCGCGGCGATGGCGTATCCCAGGCCGACCCCCATCGTTGCATAAGTGCCCGCGTCGAGACGGTGTCGTGGACTAGACACGGGGAAAATGCTGCGGGAAATATCCATTGTGTTGGCGCCTTCAGACACGTAGACGAGGTTGTCGGCGCCGCCG
Source organism: Choiromyces venosus 120613-1 (assembly GCA_003788595.2). Lineage (NCBI taxonomy): Eukaryota > Fungi > Ascomycota > Pezizomycetes > Pezizales > Tuberaceae > Choiromyces > Choiromyces venosus. The sequence continues at coordinate 739,210 of ML120365.1, forward strand.
GGGGATAAAGCTTCGAGGGTGTCTTTGATGAGGGTGAAGGTGCGGTGGTACGTTAGTGGGTGTGTAACGGTTGAAGCCTTTCTCTGTGCTATGGCCGTGTTCTTGGCGGCGGAGGCGGCGAGCGTGGTGCTCCATGCGCTGGAGGGAGGTTGGTAGTTTGAGAGGTGGGGGAGTAGTTGTGTCATCACGGAGGTTATGTCGCCTAGGATGGAGAGAGATGGGTCGGCGCTGCCGCGGTCGAGTTCTTCCGCGCAAATGTCGATTTGTGCGATGCATACTCCTGGTGACCATTTCGGTGGTTGGCCAAAGTGGAGGATCCAGTTTAGGCGGGCGCCTATTAGTAGGACTACGTCTGCGCCAGCGAGAGCTGTGCTGCGGGCTGAGGAGGTGTTGAGTGGGTGATTGTCCGGTAGGACACCTTTTCCTTGGGGCGTTGGGAGGAAGGGGAATTTAGTCCTGTCATCATCATCATCATCAGCCCCGCGATCCTCACAATGTAGAAAGAAACTGGTAAATCCTCACGCGTCAATAAATTCCCGTAGAATCCCCTCGGACCTAGCGTACGCCGCGCCCTTCCCAATTACAATCAAAGGCCTCTGCGCGCTCCTCAAAGCCTGCGCGACTGCTAGCACTCTCTGTTCGTCACCGAGGATTCGAGGTTGTGGCTCCACCCGCTCCACCTGTATAACCTCGGTCGGCACGCCCTGGATGAAATCTGCTGGTAAGTCAACGAAGCCCACCCCTGGTCGTCCGTAGAAGGCGAAGCGGTAAGCGTCGCGGATCGAATGCGGGAGGTCTTCCAAGCTTGGCGGTCGTACGGCGAATTTAGTGTGTGGGGCGAGTAGCGAGACTGCGTCCAGCTGCTGGAATGCACCCTTTGTTGGACCAGCGGCAGTTTCTGCGCTGCCCGCGAGGAGAAGGAGAGGGTATGTTGCGTTTATCATGGAGTTACCCACCTATATTATTATTTTTTTCTCGGTTAATTCTCGCCGCAGTTAAATAAGCAAGTAGGGAAGTAGCGTACGCCAGCCATAGCATGTAACACCCCGGGCCCACCAACAACTAGACAAACCCCCGGTCGGCCGGTCAAGTACCCGTACGCGCTCGCCGCGTACGAAGCTGCCTGCTCATTTCGGAATGAGACGAATTTAATGCCAAGGGCCAAACATGCTTCTGCCACCTCGATTACGGGAATACCGACGATTCCAAAAATTATTCGCACGTCGAGGGATTTCAGCGAGTGGGCGATTAGCTGTGCACCGGTTTGTATTGGTGGGGGTTGCTGGGCCATTATTTCTGCAATTGTTTTTTTTGTTTCCTCCTCTCGTGTGTGTGGGTATAAGTATTGTGGTAGTAGTTGTGATGTGTGTTTCGCTATGGTGGTGATTGTGATGAGATGAGGTTGGAATTGAGTTTTGGTGTGTGTTGTGTTGTCGTTCCAGATGACGAAATTGACATGTGAAATGGAAGGATGGACGGAACGGCTGCAGGTGTTGCTCGGCTAAAGTCTTGGGAGATTGAAACCCCTAACCCATTGTACGGTGGATTCTAGCTGGATTAGGAATTACGAAGGTTGTATCATTGGTACTGTGCGTAAATGGCGTGGATTGCGGTTAGGATGTAATAGATTATCGGGTGGGATCAAAGGAGTGCTTAGCATAGGCCATAACTTTCGAGATGGATTTAGAGATGCAGTATCGTTGAGAGTACCCTTTTAGTAAATTGGGACGTTAAGTTTGGGTATATTCCACTTAATAACAAGAGATCTGTTTGGTTGGTAGAGTGGTGTAGGAGAACGAGAGGAGGTAAAAATACTGATAGTATACCGCTTGTGGAAAGCTTGGAGATGGAACTATTGGTAATTGCGATGCTTCATATTATGGGAGTATGTTTGTAGCTATCAAAGTCTTTTGTTTTCTATTTTTACATACGATCATATCGGTACAGCCCTGTACTCCTTTAGCAAGCCTTTGATATGACCTGAATTTATAGTAGGATAGTTGGCAGATAATCATCATCACTAAATGACTCCTGCTTGAAAGTCTTGAAGTTTCACGCACTTGGTTCTCGACGGGACTCTTGGTCGTTCAAAGAAAAAGGTTATATTGTAAAGTAGGAATTTTTTTTTCCACTCAAGAATTTTAACAGTCTGTACATGAGACGGTAATCTATCCATCATAGAGAAGCGATTCTAAATGTCTAACGTTGCTCCACTGTGAAATACTCACCATAAAAGAATCCAAATCCATTTCTGCCCCTTTAAGCGAAGAGGACGAGAAGACACAACTGCACCCAGCTCGCCACCAGTCCCCGAGACCGTGGCGTAAAGATTCGTCGGGCTGGAACTCACGTGAGTACTGACAGGGCTACCTTATCGGGCTCGGGTAGACACGTGAGCATAGTCTAGTCACCAAAAAAAAAAAAAAAAAAAAAAAAAAGCCCTCCTCTTCGCCTCTTAACATTGAGCTCACTGCTAACTTGTCTTCCTTCCTTTCCTTCCCTCTCCTCCCTCCCCTCTTTCTCCTCCCCACCGACCTCGGCCATTACCACCACACCTTCGTTTTCTTTGACTACCGTCATAAGCTCCACTCGTTTGGTCTTTTTTACCCACTCAAGTAATTTACAATCAATATCTAAAGGTGTAAGAAACACTACTCCTCACTACCCTTCCTCTTCCTAATTAGTACTGTTCCTAATCTTTTATACATAACAAACAGATTCGTCATGCCTTCGCCAAGGATTATTTTCCGCGACGACCATGAGGGGCTCTGGCAAGAGCGCCCCCTCTACTGCCCTGTCCGCGAATGCGGATGGTTCATCCCCCAAGCCCGCATTGACTCTCACGGGGTTGGTACCTGCATTCGGTGCTCTACCCAATCCTGTTGCTTTTGTGGGAAGCAGGGAGCGCACGCTGATCATATGACCTGTCCTACAGTCATCAGAATGTTGGAAGACTCTGACGATTCTGATGACATGGACGAGTTTTACCGCGTCTTGGAAAGGCATAGCAGGTTGGTTGAGATCGAGGAGGCCAGGTACGGAGACGCGTGGCATGCAGGTAGAGTGGGTGGTGGTACTGGTGGGAGCTTCGGCAGCCGTAATTTGCCAAGTGATGGTATAAGTCTAGAACAGCTTGATTTGGCGGCTGCCGCGGTGGCCCGTGCGACTGCCCAGAGACGTATCTTTCTTGATTCTCATGCTACTCTTTCTGAGAGTCACTTGGTAAGTGTCTTCTTCCCAACACATAATTGCTCTCCACACCCATTCTGTCACACTAACAATCACCCGTCCCGCCAAATTCAGGCACCATACCTTACTACCTCCAATGAGCGTAACAGTGGACTCAACAACCGCGCCAGTGAGATGCCCAGAGGGCCTGCCCCCCCGCGTCCCGCCCCCCCGCGTCCCGTTCGCATCGGACATTCACTCCATGTCCCTGCTGGCCCTACTATTCAGACCATTCCCAGTGGAATTTATGGATCGGCGAGCTCGTCGCGTAGCGTCAACCAAGTCCATGACGCCGTCCAGGCCCTGAGTCCCGTCCCCCAGCGCGGCCGTATCGCACAAGTAATCGCGACCCCTGTTCCGATCACTTCCCGTCCAGCTACTGGAGCGTCCGGCTCGTCAACCAACGGGAATCTGGTCGCTGGCCCTCCAGTCCCCCAGCGTCCCGCCCGCACCATCCCAACAGCAGCGACCCCGGCCGGCCCCTCCTCTCAAACTATCCCGCGTCCAGCCATTGGTGTGACGGGTTCCGCCAGCAACCCCAATCAAGTTACTGGCTCCAACTCAGGTACACAAGTTCGCCGTCCAGCCTTTAGTGGAACCTCGGGTCTTCGTGTCCCAGGTGGTGCGCCTCCGGTCCTTCGTATGCAAGGTCACTCGGCCTCCTCCGCCCGTGCCAACGGCCCACGCAACTATCCTATGCTACCCATCCCGCCTCCAATCCCCTCGTACATCCCCCTCCCCGTCGCGACCAGCGGTATCGGCACTGCCGGCGGGGATGTCAACCATCCCCACTGGCGCGGAAGACCTAGACTCCCCGACAGAAACTCGGCCCCCGATGTGCACGAACTCGAGGTTTTGCGTAACAGACAGCTCTTCGCCTTGAGCAGGAGGGCCAGGCACAGGGCGTATCAACTCTTCATTGCGACTGGCCAGGGTAGTCGCTAAGTGTTTACATACTTTGTTTCATGGGATTATCTAGAGATGAAAAAAAAAAAAAATCTGGATATTTTCCTTTGGGGGAGTTGACGGGAAACGGTATTTTCATAAAATGGTTCTTATAATCCTTTTTCTTTTGTGGTAGCTTTTTTAAGCTAATATCTTTCTTTCTTTCCCTTCATAGATAGATGATAAGTAGGTAAGTAGATAGTTCTGAAAAGACGACTTGATGGGTGGGATCCTTGTTACGTATTTACTCCACGTACGTTGCATTTATCGTGGTTGTTTTCCTTCCTTCCTTGCTGTTTTTTCTTTCTCAATGTTTTCACTGGCTCATTTACTTCATGGCTCTTGCTACTATGTGTTTCTTTTCTTTTCTTCGCTTGGTCGTTGTGTCCATGTATTTTATGACCAGTCATGTTTGTTTCTAGCTTACCGATGGATTGATTGATGAGGGGTTGATCGATGAAGGGGGTTTTTTTACAGGCTGCGTGTAGGTATCTTACATACATACAAACTTTGACTAGCTAGCTACTTTGAATAAAAAAATTACTACATCGAGTGTGATTCCGAAGCGGGTGAAGAATGTGGAGAGTCATAAAATCTCACTCACGATTGCTTTTGCGTAGTCGTTGATATAAAGTTTCTGTCTTGCACTGTTGGGCAATAAATACTGACCGGATCATCCACAGCTCCAATTGACATGCCCTACCCTGCTACCATCCTTCAAACTATTCACGGTTTCCATCACCATTTTACCGCATCCTCCCTTCTCCACTCAAGATAATTTCTCTTCAAAATGACATATCAAGTCAAACATCACCACCTTAATGCTCAGTTCCACATTCCAGGTCCCACGGCCCAGAATAAATCCAGAACTCCTACTCCTCTCTGCGTACACGTCTGTCTATCCATCACCTCGTTGACTCTCCCACGAATTATCAACCACTGTAATTGCAAAGATTCCAAAAATGAGGTCTCAGCTTTACCTTACCTCAACGGTTTAGTTGGGAAGTAAGGAAGCTGTTGAAGATGGCATTTTCTCTTCTCGCCCAAATCGACGATTTTATTTTCTCGCTTTTCGTTTCGTGGGGGGAGGGGAAATTGTCCGCAATTTGTATGGAAGTTTTTCTGCGAGGGATTTAGCAATGGTTCATGCGTGCTTACCGCTCCAAGGTTTTTACGCGTGCTGAGTGCTGCGGGTTGAAGCTTAACTGCGCTGCTGTCAGAAGATAGAGCACGAAAAACGAAAAAGGGCAGCACAGTACAGTACAGGGGGGAATATTCGATTGTATTGTCCTGCCTGACGGCATGCCTCGCTTATATTCTTTCTGTATTACCTTTGCTCATTATAAATTTGTTCATGGGCGAGCGCAGGTGCACTTTATACGAAAGTTACATACATTAAGGCTGTTTGTTCAATCTAGTTTTGATGTTTTCTTTGTCTTTATCTGTGGATCAGTGGCTAATATTGTACTCACGTTTCTTTGTTCAAGATACTATACTAGCTCGCAATCACACCGCGGTGAGCAACTGTTACTGTGTCTAGGTAGAATCCTGCTTGACGCTTACGTAAGAAAGGCTAACATAGTAGATGGACAAAGCCAAATCTTCTCCCGTAACGGGAGATGGCAGAAAGTAAATTTAGCTGACTGGGTGGGTGATTGTTAATATGCCTGCGGAGTCTTTGTAGCCACAAAATTGAAATTATTTCTACGCTGCCTCGAGGCACCATGTGATGGTATTTAAATTAATTGTGCTCTTCTAATCATTGACCTTTAACCCTACCCACTTGGCATTTTCCCACTCACAGGTCAACCTTTGCTTTTCCTCGCTTACTGTCTCCTCCCGATTCGCTTTCTTTTACCAGCTCTGTAACAAGGACTGCCGCAGAACGTCATGAATGGGTGAGGGAAATACACTCCAGAGGAATATTTCACGATATAATTGCAGGGTAACTTTGATTTTTGGGAAATGCGGAATAAAACCACATGTAATGTGAGTGATTGTTCGTGATAGTGGATTGCACTTTTTATTTTTTTTTTTTTGGCCACCTTCTACTATTACGGTAGCCCTAACCCACCAAATCTGGCTGCGGGAAGGAATCTTAAGAGAGAGGCAAACTACATGACTGGGCTTCGCCCAATAATAATCACCCCCACCAAAACTATTTCAACACCAGAGTCTCCCCTCTTGAAAGTTTGCCGCTCTGGTTTTTTTTTTTTTTTGATCGGATGTTTTCTAAGTTTATTCTTACAGATTTATAAATATTTCTGACAGTTGTCATTTACAGGACATATGATTTACTAATTTGGTAGACTATTAAGCCTATTCGGCCTCCTGGCAAAGCACCCTAGGCTGGACAACTCCATCGTTGGCATTTGGCGACATGGGTTCCTCTATAGGAGTTGGTGATAAGTTGGTAAATGCCTTAATCGTACATTATTATCCCTCCACATCCATTATTTCTAACTAACGATGACTCGTTGCGCTACATTCAGTCAGTGTAGCTCGGTACCTTCAATGGACATAACAGTGAGGTCAACCACCGCGTCAGTAAATTGCCTATAGCCCTCGTCCGCAGCGCCCAATCGGCATCGGACAGGTGCTCAATACCCCCGCCGGCACTCCTGTGTAGACTATTCCTAGCACCGCCTTCGTTTTGGGTAACTACCATCATGAACTCCACTCGTTCGGTCTTTTTATACTCACTCCACATATTTACACTTACTCCTTCCAAGCGTAAGAAACACCTCTCTTCATTACCTCTCCCATCCCTAATTAGTATTATTCCTAATACTTTATACAAAACAAAGAGATTCATTGTGCCCTCTCCAAGAGTCATTTTTCGCGATAACAACAAGGGGCTATGGAAAGAGCACTCCCTCTGCTACCTTGTCTGCGAATGCTGGTTCTTCATTCCACAAGCCCGCATCGACTCTCGCGGGGTTGGTACGGTGAATTATGAGTTTTCTGTAGAGCTTGTTTATTGCGCAGCTACGGGCACTAGCTAAGGTTTATATACCAATGTTCCTAACTACTTCTTTGCATGTCCCTGGATATTTCCAATATCAACTCTAACCCTATATCCGTAAATCCCTTAATACCGGGATGTCGGTAAGTTACTAATCTCCCGAGCATCCATACCTTTTACTAACTCCATTATCTGATCTCCTGTAGGTATTATATCCATCACATCCTCAACACCTTTTCCCGTGACTCCCATCATGGAGTACTGTTATATCGACAGGTCACCCGTATCGCTGTCATAGGAGATCACTCGACATCTCATCGTCCTCCAACTAATCTGTTTCCTCGCCGGCTCGCCCATGACCCTTGTGATCGATAATACGATCTGCAGCATGAACGCCGTCATATTCAACACGTACCTGCATGCGATGCTCTACCCAATTCTGGTGCTTTTGCTTGTGAGGGAAGTAGAGAGTGCCCACTGATCATATAACTGTCCGGCAGTCATTAGAATGTTGGAAGACTCAGATGTTTACGATGACATCGACGAGTTCTACTGCAATATAGGAAGACATCATAGGCTGGTTGAGATCGTGGAGGCTGGGTACGGAGGCGAGCGGCATGCAGGTAGAGTGGGCGGTGGTACTGGTGGGGTTTCGGCCTCCGCACTTTATGGATGTCCGCAAAAGCTTGACTTGGCGGCTGCTGGAGTGGCTCGTGTGACTGCCTAGAGACGGATTTTTCTAGACAGGATATGCCGATTGTAAGTTAGTGTAACGCGTGCTTAAGACTTGTGATCCTTTCTTTTTGTTTCACTGTTTACCTTTGTCTTTTTTTTGACTGTTGATGGTGCATGTAAAAGTTTGGGATACAGATGGCATACTGTAAACACCTTCATCAATAACTCTGCTTTGAAAAATCCTGTGGTCGACTAACACACTTTGTATGGAATAACCTTATTATCAAGGAAGTCTTCATCAAAAAAAAATAAAATAAAATATGTTCAGTGTTATTTTTTTTTTTCCCCCTCTGAGGTATGAAATAGGTGAAGTGTAAAACTGAGTGATTTCCTATAACACTAATTCTGGTGTAACAGTGCCCCATATTAGGTTATTGGCACTAATTTGATAATCTTGCTGAAATAAAGAATTGGTCGTCCATCCCACCTACTACCCAATATTCCAAGGTTCGCCCAATCAAATATAGCGTTTTCCGACCCAATAGCCAAGTTGACCATTTCTTCTCCTTGCTTCCTAGTTCTATTTCCCTTCTCTTTGTTCAGTTCAACTGCAACAACAATTACAAAAGCAGCTACAACCTCTGAATTCTTTCTCTGGAAAGTTTAATGCTCTTATCCTTGGTTAGTGCTTCATAAGTTCACCAGTATTCTACATCTATTTATCGAGCTAACAGTTGTTACGGAATAAAAACAAGATATTAGGCGTTGCTTGGCACGTTAGAAAAACCGCAGTTTTTCCATATCTTTGAATTATTTTTCATGGGGTACTTATAAACAAACTACACCATCTTCGGCATGTCACAAATATGGAGGCTGCATTGGCTGATATGCAAGGAATCAAGTGAAGTCTAAGAACCACAAAGTCAAAGTAAAAAGACTTTACATAATTACTTTATGGCATTATAGATTACAGGTTTTTTTTTTTCTTTCCTTTTTTTGGATGAACAAGGGTATGAGATGTCAAAGGTATAGTCCCAGTTTGATCCTTTGTTCCTTTGTCACTATAGCTGCGTAAGCAGGTGACCTCCACCCACACTATCAATCGAGAACACAATAAATAGAATAGACACGTACCACTTACACCGGAAAAAAAGAAAAAGTAAAAACATGAAAATCGAAGCAAAAATAGAAAGAGATCCTAATGTTTTTTTTTTTCACCGTTTTAATAACGGGCTCTCCCCTCTTCTGGTCGATTTGGTATGAGGATTTCTTTGTGCTTGAATATAGTTGAGCAGGAGGTTTATACTGCTTAAACACAGGACGTATTTAGTACCATTTTTCGTTTGCCTTTGTTGTTTGTTTCACTGTTTAGCTGGTTTGGAAAAGGCCATTGTCTATATGGTATCCCCAGAATATTTGAATAATTACTTGGTATTCTCAGAATTCCTGGGTTTAACTGCCTTGTATCGGGCAAGTCTTTACCAAAATACACAACCGCTATCTTTATTTCTCTTGAGAACTACAGCAGATTGCTATGGTGGGTGAAATTTTGGAACGGAGTGAATTCTTGTGATATTGATGCCGTTGACGAAACCTTTTGTCCTCCACCGAGACGGTGTTCTTCCCTACCATCCCCCAGACTACCCAACACGTTGGTAATAGGGGCCTTGGCAGGGCATCCTCAGGTTCCCCATTCCTCCACGTCCACCACTATCCCTCGGGCCAAGAGGTTTCCTAGTTCTGGGCATGCCTTGCATGCGTCCGCAATTGCTTGGGAATGTTGTTCGTACACGAAGTCTTCATCTGCTTCGTGGTCTAGGACTCCTGAGGATGCCCTGCCAAGGCCCCTATTACCAACGTGTTGGGTAGTCTGGGGGATGGTAGGGAAGAACACCGTCTCGGTGGAGGACAAAAGGTTTCGTCAGTTTCATCTGACACTATTGGGGTTTCTCCAGCTTCGCCTGGATTGGAAAGGAAGGGCGGCGACCCTATTATTTTGAATTTTGCTCGGGGGGGGGGTTTTCGGATCAAAATTCTTTTTTTGTTCCTGTGTTAGTTAATGGAGTATTAATCAACGCCCTGCTAGACACAGGAGCATCACGATCATTTTGTTCTGAGGATTTTTCCCGGCAACACGCCAAAACCACGAGAGGCTTAGCCAGACCTCTTCCGTTAACACTTCTGGATGGCTCCCAGAAACTCAATGCCATAAAAAGACAAGCCACGATACATTTAGAAATAGCAGGAAAAGAGATGTACCAAACTTTACTGGTACTACGAGACTTGGATGTGGACTTAGTCTTAGGATTAGACTGGCACCAAAACAACGAAGTAACGATCAGCTATAAAAGAAAAGAGAAAAGTCACCAAAATAGCGCAGTTACTTTCGCCGCAGTAGCAACTACTGCAACTACATCGGAAGAACTCCCAGATGAATTCACGGAGTTTGCACCCCTTTTTAACCTAGACTATACAACAAAACCTGCGACGTTTAAGCATGGAGTACAGTTCAGGATCCACACAAAAGACAACCAACTACCACCACCGACTTCGTTACCGTATACTCTAAGAGATGACGAGAAGGAGGCGGAGAAGACGCAATTGAAGGAACTTCTGAGGCTAGACAGAATCGAACCTTCAAGCTCTTCTACGGCAGCTGGACTCTTCTTTGTGAAAAAACAGTGCAAGGAATGTCATCAACTTCGTTGCACGTGTGGAAAGAAACTTTTTGAAAAGAGGTGTGTCATTGACTACAGACCACTCAACGAGCTTACGCCGCAAGATGCGTATCCTCTTCCCTCCATTCCAGCAATGATGGCGCAATTTGGAGGCAAAGATCTGTACACAAAGTTCGACATAGATTCGGCTTTCCATCTTATACCAATCCACCCCGAAGACAGACACAAGACCGCCTTCAATTGTTCCTTGGGATTAATGCAACGGAAGGTCATGCCATTCGGGGCGAAGAATGCACCAGCCACATTCCAAAGGCTGATCGATCGAATATTGAATCCAGTAAGTAACGTATGCGGAGCGTTCATGGATGATGGTATTGTGATCCCTTTCCCAGAGGCTCAAGACAAAAGGGAGTCTTTGGTACAAAACACAAAGAAGGTGTTCTTACTCCTGCAGGAAGCAGGTTTAAGGGCAAAGTTAAGGAAATGCAGATTTTTCTGCAAAAACGTCGACTATCTGGGCCACGAACTCAGCAAAGAAGGCGTTTCCACTGACCCAGCCAAATTACAAGGAATGACCGACCTCCCATTCCCAAAAACCAAGAAAGACATACGGCACTTTCTTGGATTAACGCAGTACTACAAGGATCACATCCCACAGTACTCAAAAATAGCTGTTCCATTAACGGACCTCACAAAAAACGATGCACCTGATGTTTTTACTGAGATCCCACCAAACGCCAAGACTGCCTTCCTGGAAATAAAGGAAGCACTTCAACGTTCGATAACCCTAGCACCTTACGACGCTAGTAAACCAGTAGAACTCTACACAGATGCTTCCACGCAAGCATATGGAGGAGCCATCGAACAAGAAGGAAAACCTTTGGCATTCTTTTCCGGGAAGTTTAACCCGACGCAAAGATATTGGGCTACGACAGATAGGGAACTGTTTGCATGCCTAAAAGCACATGAAAAATACCCTAACCTACTGCAAGGAGATACGACATGGTTCACGGACCATAAGGCCTTAACCAGCCTCCGAACTACCCTTGCAAATTCTGCACGAAGAGTTTCTTGGAGAGAAACTCTGGATCAGTTTCCTTTTACGGTAAGGTATATACCTGGAAAGAAACTACACGTGGACGGTCTTACTCGCCATTCGACCTACCCCAAACAACAGTCGACACGGAACCAATCCTGGATAAGGAAAGGTTTCTACCCTCTTATCTGAAAACGACAGCCTAATACGACTGGTAACAAAACGGCCGGCAGGGTTTTTAGCTGAGGGAAATAAATAGATATTTCACGCAGATCGAGAATACTCGTTTCTGATCGAGATTATTGTTGGCAGGAAAAAAGATAAATAGCTGGTCTTTTCGCTCTTTAGATAGTTTTGTTCTTTAGTCGAAATCCACTCTCTGACCACGCTCGAAGTTGATTTCTCTCAAATGATCCCTCAATTCGTCTGGCAAGCTCTAGCCCAGCTACTACTAGCGTTGCACCACTGGGTCTGCATCTACGCAGACCTACCCTACCCCTACCACACAGAAGAAGAAGAGGAAGGCCAGAGAACACCCACTCTGGCCTTCCTCTTCTTCTTCTGTGTGGTAGGGGTAGGGTAGGTCTGCGTAGATGCAGACCCAGTGGTGCAACGCTAGTAGTAGCTGGGCTAGAGCTTGCCAGACGAATTGAGGGATCATTTGAGAGAAATCAACTTCGAGCGTGGTCAGAGAGTGGATTTCGACTAAAGAACAAAACTATCTAAAGAGCGAAAAGACCAGCTATTTATCTTTTTTCCTTCCAACAATAATCTCTACGCTTTCAAATCTTGTTTGGTGATATTGCTCGACTAAATCATTGACCTTTCACCTATCCTGCTTGGCATCTTCCCAACAACTGGCTAGTACACTGTTCTTCAACCTCGTCCTGTTCACACATCTCTTCTCCTTATCCAGACCCACAACCGCCACCCTCACCACCACAAAAGCCATAAAATACCTTTGGAACTTTTGCTCTTGAGGGATCTCTACTGTTATTCTTGGTCAAGGGTATTGTAAGTTCACTATCCTTACACATCCATGGATGAATCGTATATTCGTCACTCAGGAAAGACCTCAATTTAGTAATTGAATACACTATTAAGTCTATCCACCATCTTAGTAAAGTCAGTGTTCTCATCAATACCTCCTCCCGAAACTTTCAGAGCACAACAGGGACATATTTTCCGGCCCAGAACTTGGAATAACTTTGTGAGACTCTTCCAAATACAACATAATTACCCACCACATTCGTTACTTCCAACTAACAATGACCTGTTGTGCTACATTCAGTCACCGTAGCTCGACACCTTCAATGAGAGAATCAATGGTCTCGACAATCGTGTCAGTTAGATGCCCAGAGGCCCCGCCCCCCCGCGTCCCATCCGCATGAGACAAGCAATCAATGTCCCCGCTGGCCCTACTATTCAGACCATTCCTAGTGTAACTACTGGGTCGCCGAGCTTGTCACGTAACGTCAATCAAGTCCATGACGCCCTCCCGACCCTGGGTCCCGTCTCCCAGCGCCCAAGCCGTTTCGTACAAGTAATTGCGACCCCGGTTCCCATAAATTCCCGTCCAGCTACTGGAGCGTCGAGCTCGTCAGCCAATGCGAATCTCGTCACTGGCCCTCCAGTCGCCCAGCGTCCCGTCCGCACCATCCCAACAGTGGCAATCCCCGCCGACCCCTCATCCCAAACTATCCCCCGTCCAGCCATTGGTGCGGTGGGTTCCGCGAGCAAAGCCAATCAAGTTGCTGGCTCCAACTCAGGTACACAAGTTCGCCGTCCAGCCTTTAGTAGAACCTCGGGCCTTCGTGTCCCAGGTGGTGCGCCTCCGGTCCTTCGTATGCAAGGCCCCTCGGCCTCCTTCGCCCGTACCAGCGGCGCACGCAACTATCCTATGCTACCCATTCCACCTCCAATCCCTTCGTACATCCCCCTCCCCGTCGCGACCAGTGGCATCGGCACTGCTGGGGGGAATATCAGTAACCCCTACTACGGCGGAAGGCCCTGACCCCCCGAAAGACACGCGGCCTCCTATATGCACAGACTTGAAGTCCTACGTAACCAAGCTCTCCACCACAAGAGGGGGCGTCAGACACGGCGCGTATTACCGCTTTATCGCAAGGGGTCGGGATAATTGTATTTGTTGAAGGTCACAAAGCTTCCATACCAGGCCACAACAAAGTGACCTGGAATTGCAAGAGAAGTCTTTGTATACATAGGAAATCTGCTATGTCGTGGGAATATCAAGCACCCCAAGATAATCTCTCCCTCCAATAGCCTTATTTTATTAGATGCTAGGCGCGGAATATAACATAAAGCCTGGCTGGAAAGATAGCAATAAGTTCCAGAAGAACACTAATAAAGGCTGGAAAGGATTAGCCTTTTTTCTTATATTATACTGTAGGAAAAGTAGTGACAAGTATGTCTGGTTCATCAGATAATATCCTGAGATCTTATCATCTTCTGGCCTTTCTTTCCTTCGGCTCGATCCCTCACGCGTGGCAACGGGCAACGCTGAAGCATCGGAAAAGAAGAAAGGAATAAAGGAAGGAAACAAGGAAAAAACGGTAAGTAGAACGCCTACACGACGCTCGAAATCCCGAGGGGTCCCCTTCTAGTTGAGCGACAGTGATTACTGAATAAATACTACTCCCAAGTTAATATTTTTATGCTAGTTAATTCGAATGCGAAGACAAAGATGTAACTTAGAGGAGTAAATATTTTGTTGTTTGTTTGATAAATTTATGTCGATCGGGTTTTAATTTTACGTTTTCTTTTTTTTTTCTTTTTCTTTTTGCAAAACCCGACGCAAATACATCAATAAACTGCAAGGGGTCCACAGGCCTCGACGCAGCGAGTTTTACGCAGAATGCAACTGGTACATGCCTTCCAATGGTAAGACTTTAGGATGTGTTTAACGCGCGAAGAGAAACGAGAGAAGTATAGTATGAAAGAAAGTACGGGTACCCAACACAAGGGTATAAAGAACAACAGACAACGAGTGTGCTTGATATTACATAGAAACAACAAAGAAACTACATGACTCTATAGAAAGCAAAATCTCCGCGCCTGTATCCTCCGGAAGAGGTCACGTCCGTCCTGTGAACGCTAGTGAGTGAAAAGCTTTTGCACCCAAATCCCTAGTCTCGACACTAAGTGGGTCGCCGAACAAACAATTTGCCGACAGCCTAGACTTTGCTAAACGGAGGAAACGATTACCAGAGCATGCTGATTACCTGACACTGCGAACAAGGCGCAACAATACAAATCCATCATTAAGGGAGGGGGAGCTGAGTTCAATCTCGCGGCAGTAGTATGTTTTAAATCGGGTGAAACCGGAATGTAATGGCAATCGAGGTCTAAAACTGAGATTCCATTGGGATTGCATGCGGGAAGCTGGTGGGCTAAAGGGCCAAAGGCGAAATTCTTGGAGAGCTTTTGACAGCCAACAAATTGGTAGCAAAAAGATCAACCAAATGGTTAGTCACCGGAGAAGTCGTAGTGCTACTGTCAGAGATATGACCTGCAGAGATAATGACGGCATCCACTCAGGCAAAAATACTTCTGTTCTCCCCGATCCTCTCGGTCTCTTCTCGAGTGTGAAGAATCGGAAGATGCGGCATAAAGGTCGAAGCGTTGCTAGATGGCGATGCCGAGGGAATCATTTGCGTCTCCGATGCACCAGTCAACTGATGTCCTCCCACAATGCAAGAATCCATAAAATATGTTTGGCAACAGCTTTTCTTCAAGCTATTGGGAGTGTTTTCTTTCACACCTGACTCCAGGACTACTGGCATGCTATAGCTTGATAGGTTTTCAGGCTCTAGAGTGGCCCGTCCTAAAGATCATTCAGACAGTCGAAACTGTCCGCAAATTCCAATTTTAGTGCCTGATCCACCAAACTAGAATCTTTCATGACCGACTCAGACGCGGTCTTCATTATCCCGAACGGTTCTTGGAGCTCTCAGTTGGTGTCAGTGCGGCGAACATATAGCCTACACACTCGACTTTCTCTGAACGCATAATATGATCAACTTGTCAAATGTACTAGACATATGCCGAATACATTAGCGTCCTCATTCACAATACATTAGCATATAGAATTCCGGTATACATACTATATTGGGATAGGTTGGACATGGGACATGGATGATGGAGCGAGTTGGTTATAGACATGGGTTGGATATACTAGATTCGTATTAGAGTTGTTAGATGCTAGTTGGAAACACGGGATGTCGGTGGATTTCATACGGTTAATTAGCTCCTTTGTTCTTCTCATTTTCAGTTCTTCGCCGACAGTCTCTATAAGATCCTGTACTTTCCCTTTGTTATTCGATATCCTTGGACTTCCTGTCAATATTCGTTATATCCTTTGACCATTTTCATTCTTTGTCATTCTCTCGATTGCATTCTTTATAGACAAATACCAAATCTCTGCTCCATTTTCCTGGTCATGCCCACTGTTGCTACCAATTGAAGTGAGTAAGCGGCGATCAACTATGATCGACCCCTGCGTACTTCACACAATTAATGACAGCGGATTGCAATCCACAACAATATATTAGCAAAACCCCGATAGACGTTGTGCAAATTCAATTCGATTATCATACCATTTTGAGTTTCAGTTTTCCCAACTGAACCAGATACAAAATCTGGTAACAAAAGCATATCATCATGAATCCCAGAGGAGGCAGAGGTTTTGATAGCCTCTTTCTTCATCTTAACAAGAAGAGCCAAGGCATTGGCTTCAGCGCCGGAAGCCGACAATTCTGCTGCTCATGGAGTGGCATCTCCCCCACCGGTTCTTCTTGTTGGGACCAAACTAGCGTGTCCATTACTGTTCATGCCACGAATGGGAGGGGTGGGATCGTTAGAAATCTAACATATAGAAATGGTAGATGAGAAGGTATATTACCCTTTTCTTACTGAGAGAGGCCTTCAAAAATAACATCGCAATGTTACCATCAGGAGAGAAAAATAGTTTTCCAAAACAAACAATCCCTTATGGTTAGGGTGTCTGCTGAGAGATTTGGAAGGTTTTCGCCACCATAGCTTCGTTCAGACATGCTCTCAATTCTTAACAGGCTTAACAAAGAAAAAAACTTTTCTTGTAAGTAAAGTATGCTCCCCGTATTTAGTAACGAACTAATTTTATGATTGAGGCTGTCGTTCATGTTGTTACTGTGGTAGAGCTGGTTGCGGAGCTGGTTGCTCCGGAAGGCGAGAGGAAAAGATCGAGGTTCAAACTCTCTCCAGAACAAAAAAAAAAAAAAAAGGACTTTTAAGAAGGTTTAATTAGTCAGAGCAGGCCATAAAGGCAACGTTGAGTTATCTATGGAAAAAAGACCGACAATTGTAGTGAGTGAGGAGCAGGCAAGCTGCTGAAAAGAAATGTGTGTTGGTGAAGATTTCACCGCAGTGGGGTGGCTGGAGGATGGAATGGTGGGTGCCAAATAAGAAACTTTTATACCAAAGACCCGGGACAGTTTGTGGACTGGGAAGGCAGCCTCATATGTAGGGTACGTTGATTCATGATTCCAGGGCTTAAAGATACATGAGCAAACACAATGGTTTGTAATCTACAGGAAGTGTACATTTTGAGCTTTCCTTAGGAAATGTTTAACACTGTTAAATGAGAAAAGTTTTTTTTTTTTTTTTTCCCAAAGTTTCTTTAGTGTGTGAATTCTGAATATTCAGAAATGCAGGGAGTTGATGGATATACATCATTTCTCAATGTGTATCAATGTTAGCTAGTCACTAGAATAGTAACTGATAATTTGCCTAAGACCTCTTTGGTAGACAGTGTATTTGAGGTGAAGACAGCAAATAAACAAAGAGGATAATAGTGTCACAGATCATCATTTTCACATACCAAATGCTAGTGTCCTCACTAGTAGTCATGCTCCTTGCATACATCTAGGCGAAGCTGACATAAATTATATCTCAACTAAGATCACTCAAGAGCTCAACCAGATGACACATGAATATATGCAGCTACAGCACCACTGGTCTCAATGACTCTTCTGTATATTGGAAGAAGGGGGAGACTAGGTTTCCTTTGTTATATGGTTTCATTTGTCATATGATTACATTATATGTTTGGGTTATTATGGCAACTGGATTAATGGCAGTAGGCAGGAGGATTTCTTAAGTATGATTATGTTATTTGTTGTTTGGACCAGCCATCCTATTAATAGTATTTCCGAGAAAGAATTCAGGAGGTTAGGAGATGGCTGGGAAATATTTGGATTATATATGCACTTGGATAATTGAGAGGCTGGTGATGGATATATAAAGTCTAGAGTTTTCCTGTTATTTAGTTCCTTGCACAATCACTTATACACATAAGCTACTACTGGTTCATATACTATAGTCTCACATGCATCTAACCTATATCTCAAAGGATGAGAAGAAGGCTCTAATTGACATTTGGGTGATCCTGTGAACAGTTATACCATTCTACTACTATCATCACTTGATCAAGATATCTGTGGCTTGACCCAGTAATATCAAGGACAGTAAAGCAGATATTCTCTACTGTGTCAAGAAGTGGTGGTTTGTCACAAATAGCACATCTATATATCAACATGGTTGTGCTTACCACACACACCATGACCTCCCAAACACCCTCAACAATGAAACAATACACAAAGTGTAAGGTGGAAACTTACAAAAGATGCAAGAAGTAGAACCATCCCATTGTACCTAGCATAAACCAAAAACAAGGAAGACCACTTCTGGCATGATTATCACGAGGCAAATGCCCAGAGATAAGGAAGAGTTCCAGCTAACCCACTGTTAACGTGGAACTAAAATTTTGAAAGTGATGCTTGTAGATCCTATCTATTTTCTGGAATCACACATGCCTACCACTAGTACGTACCTGTGCGGTTATATCCAATAACTATTATAGCGAGACTTGATTAACAACTTGTCGGGAGATAAGCCCACCACTTATACTATACAAACACACTAGTGACTGCACTTCCAATGTACAGTACATCAGTGATCACTTGATATCTTATGATATCTCTATTGCCCGATATGGGAGGTTCATTCAACAACTATTGAAGAAATAAACGAATAAGGTTTCAGAACCGTGAGAATGTGCAAATTATCGAACGTTACTTCAATTTTCCTTATCCTGGGATTGTAGGTAAACTACTGTGCTATATACTAAGCATTCCCAGTCTCATAGATATCCATCCAGCCTCTCCATCCCATTCCAGCCAATCCACCCCATTCCGTTCATTCCGTTCCTTGCCATTCCATCCGTTCGGAGGTTATTGGGAAGCCCAACGATCTTTCCTTACAACAACTATACCAATGGTTTCTCTGAGTGATCAACTGTGATATCCGAATCAGGCAATTCACTGGGAAAATAAATGTTCTGATGGTAGCCAATCTGAATCTCACCGTAAAGATGCGGCCCAGTGGAGTTTTTTTTATACAGTTTCTATGTTTATTTTTGGAGAATTTTTTTTTGTTTGTGCTTTTTAAAAATAAAATGTACAATACAAACATTTTCACGCAAACAAGCACATCTATCAGCTATCTGAATAAGGACCTATTGGGTGAGCTGCAAGGGGCACGCAGGCAGCACAAATAAAGTCCGCCTTCTGGCTTGTCCAGACATCCTCCTTCATGATCTTTATCAGCGAGACTTTTGGGTGAGGACGGGCAATTCGGTGGGCTCCGCGGAGTTGCTTGCGACTTTTTTCCTCGCAATTGAAGGTGGAGGTTCTCTTGTACAAAACCGTTTTTGGGTTGTGATAACCCACAGCCCCAAGGGGGGCATCGATTGCGCAGCGGGAAGCGAGGCCCTCAAAAGGCAATCCCGAGTCAGACCACGTGACAGGAGTGACCTCTGGAGGGACGAGTGTGATAGCACGCTGAGCTAGAATAGGAGTAACAGCGGGATTACAAACAATACGAATTGGGTGGCTGTGGATCTGACCTACTGCCGGATTCACCTGGCTCAAGCTGCTGGTGCCATTGGAGACGGTACGGTTGTTGTTCCCTGAGGAACTGCGAGCCATGTTCTTTATGTGTTTGACACCCGCACAGCCGCCCTTATTCAAACCCAGTTACCTGTCCGGGGCCCTTTGGATTGACCGCTACCCTGCCGTTTTGATGGACAGTTGAAATCCCACTGCGGGTATTCCCAGATCTTAGGTTTTGGCTCTCAGGGTTAGGGGTAGGAGATGAAACGCTGACTTTCATCGCATTCTCTGTGACCCAGCGGGGCCAGGCAGCGTGTCCAACTTCAGAATGCAATGCAGTTTTCGCGGAAATGATAGGGCACAAGATAGGAGACCTCGCATCCTTTCGTTCTGGTTTAGCTTCCTTGGGAGCAGAGATCACAACTTTCACCACAGTGGGCACACGCTCTACTTCTTTTTGAAAAGAAGGGTACTCAAATGCCTCTCTCAGATGAGGGGGAACTTTGGTAGTTAAGGCGCCCAATTGTACCAAGTTGAGGCTTGGTGGCTGTTCAATGAGACATGAATAAGAGGGATTGGGGCCTCTGCTCCCCCTAGAATCCAAAGGATCATCGTCAGAATCTATTAGTAAAAGATCACAGCCAGGGCGAGCTGAGGTTAAGCTACTCGTAGTTGCGGTATGTTTTAAATCTGGTGAAACCAGCGGGCTTGAGTATTCGCAATCGAGGTCTAGAATTGAGGTACCACCATGATTGCAGGCGGGAATCTGGTGGGCCAAGGCCAAAGGTGAAATGCTTGGAGAGCTACCAATAAATTGGTAGCGAAAAGATCAATCAAATCGCTAGTCACCGGAGAAGTCGTAGTGATGTTGTCTGAGATATGACCTGCGGAGATAATGACAGTGTCTATTTAAGCCAAAACACTTTTGTTCTTCTTGGCCCTCCCGGCCTCTTCTCGAGTGTGAAGAATGGGAAGCTGTGGCATAAACGCCGAAGCGCTGCTAGATGGGTATGCTGAGGGAATCATTTGCGGCTCTGCCGCACCAGTCAACTGATGTCCTCCCACAATGCAAGAATCCATAAAATCTCTTTGGCGACAGCTCTTCTTCAAGCTGTTGAAAGTAGTTCCTTTCACACCTGACTCTAGGACTACTAGTATACGATAGCTTGATAGACCTTTAGGCTCTAGGGCGGCCATGTCGCAAAGATCATCTAGACAGTCGAAACTGTCCCCAAATTTCAATTTCCGTGCTTGATTCACCAAACTAAAATCTTTCACAACCAGCGCAGACACGGTCTTCATTATCCTTCATTATCCCAAACCACTCTTATTGCTCTCAGTTGGTATCAATGCGGAGAAAATATACCCTATACACCTAACTTCCTCCAAACACATAGTATGATCAATTTATGACAACGCATTTCAACCTACAACAATACATTAGCAAAAACCCGCTAGAAGTTGTGTGGATTCAATTTGATTATCATACTATTTTGAGTTTCAGTTTTCCCAACTAAACCAAAAACAAAATCTGGTAACAAAAGCATATTCTCATGAATCTCAGAAGAGGCAGAGGTTTTGGTGACCGCTTTCTTCATCTTAACAAGAACCAAGGTACTGGTTTCAGCGCCGGTGCCAACAATTCTGCAGCTCACACAGTGGCATCTCCACAGTCGGTTCTTGTTGAGACCATACTAGTGTCTCCATCACTGTACCTGCTATGAGTGGGAGGTGTAGTATCATTAGACAATCTATCACATGGAAAAAGTAGATGAGAAGGCGTATTATCATCTTCTTGCTGAGAAAAGCCTTTAAAAATAATGTCATAGAGTTAGCATAAGGAGATAAAAATAGTTTTCCAAAACAAACAATGCCTTACATTTTAGGTGTCTCCTGAGAGATTTGGATGGTTTTCATCACCATAGCTTCATTTGGACTTGCTCTTAATTTTTAACAAAGGAAAGAAAAGAAAAACATTTTTTGTAAGTAAAAAACACTCTCAGTATTTAGTAGAGAACCAATTTTATGGTTGAGGCTGTTGTTTATGGTGTTAATGTGGCAGAGATAGTTGTGGAGATAGTTGTGGAGATAGTTGCTCTGGAAGGCCAGAAAAAAAGATCACGGCTCAAAACTCAAACTTCAAACACCTCTAGTGTTGAAAACTAAGGGGAAAAAAAACTTTCTCCAGAACACAAAAAAAACACTTTTAAAAAGGGTTAATTGGTGATAGCAGGCCATAAAGACAACATTGAGAATTATCTACGGAAAAGGGACTGACGATTACAGTGAGTGAGGCACATGTAAGCTATTGAAAAGAGACATGTGCTGGTAAAGATTTCACTCGGAGTGTGGTTGGAGGATGGAGGATGGAACAATGGATGCCGGATAAGAAAACTTTATACCAAAGACCTTGGGACAATTTGTGGACTGGGGAGGCAGTCTCATATGTAGAGTATGTAGACTGACAATTCGAGGGCTTAAAGATACATGAGCAAGCACAATGGTTCGTGATCTACAAGCATATTCTGTAGTGTACATTTCAAGTTTCCCTAGGAAATGTTTGACACAATATTAATTCAGACAATTCTTTCAGTTTTTTTGTTCTAAGTTTGTTGTTTGTGAATTTTAGATATTCATTAACGCAGGGAGTTGACAGATATATATCACAAGCAACAACCTGTGTGCGAACCACACATCACTGCCAGTGAGTGTCCTTTGCCCTAAAACCTATTCTCCTTGTTTCCTTTTTTTTTTTTTGTTCCGTCCGTTGTTAGGGGGACCCACCATTATAGAATACTATTTCTCTATGTGTATCAATGTCAACTGGTATGATAGCCACAATAGTAGCTGATAATTTGCCCAAGACCACTTCGGTAGACAGTGTATTTGAGGTGAAGACATGAAACAAACAAGGTAGATAATAGCACATCTATATATCAATACAGTCACACTTACCATGCACATCATGACCTCCCAAATACTCTGAATGATGAAACAATGCACAAAGCATAAGGTAGAAACTTACAGAGGTTGTAAGAAGTAGAACTATCCTATCAAATACTCTGAATGACGAAACAATGCACAAAGCATAAGGTGAAAACATACAGAGGTTGTAAGAAGTAGAACTATCCTATTGAATACCTAGCTTAAACAGGAAACAAGGAAGCCTATTTCTAGCATGATTATAGCAAGGGAAATGCATAGTAATTATGAAGAGTTTCAGTTAACCCACTGTTAAGGTGGAACTAAAACTTTGAGAGTGATGCTTGTAGATCCTTACTTAATCTTTTACTACCTCCTCAAACTAAACTTTATTCCCAATACTAACATCCATGTATTCCAGACCCAACTGTCATTATTAGGCCCTCAACCTAATAAAAACCCCCAAACAAAGAATCTAACCATAGAATCAAATTCTCCTATTTTCATCATAGTATATCAATTGACTGAATTACAAGTAGTATAACTACAGGGATGAGTGTTAGTGAACATGGCAGATATCGAGTTGAGGTTAACTAGTTTTTTGTTAATTAGAGAAATGAAGGAGAGAACAGATCAGCAGAAAAGAAGGAGAGGGGAAAGGAAGTGATGCTCATCGTAGGGATAGGCTTATATACAAGATAATAGGCCCCAGTACCAGGGTATTACTCTGGATATCAGTTTCCAATAGAGTGCTAACATGAATTCCAACAATAAGAATTGGAAATAAGAATTGGAAACAAGAGAAATTATTTCTTTTTAAACCCTTACTTGATAGGTCAACTTATAATACAAAGTTAGCAATAGCTGAAATGATGATAGATCAGTTATTTATCAAGGTTTTCCAGGAATGTTATATACTGTAACCAATATAATAGCAAATAAAAGATCAACAACACATATATACAAAACAGCAATTAGAAAGGAGAGGATATGAGCTACTTTACCAGTCTTAACTACCCACTGGAGTCAAGCAAGAAGATGCTGTGAAAGTGAAGTATTCAGAAGGTTAAATAATCCTAATATTAGAAGGGGACTCTACTCTTGAAAAAGCTTCACCATCTAAATAGAAAAGTGAGATGATATTATGTTCTGCTTTTAAACTCTATGAAATACAAAAACTGAAGACTAAAAAAAAAAACCACAACAGTGTGTAGTTCTATAGCTATACCTCTCAGCCTGTCTCAGGCAGTGTAAGTATCTTGTAACCAAAAATGACAACCCAACAAAAACTCTGAATCAACACATTTCTAACAAAAACAGCCTCATCTCTTCAGTCCCAAGGGGTTTAACTACTGTATCAATACTATACTGCCCCTCCCTCTCTCACTGGACCAATCAATTAATCAATCAGCCATGTGACCCCTCATGTCTCTTACTTCTACCCAGTAATCTGCCCATATGTCCTGAATTTTAATTGATTAATAAAACATCTGCTATGTTATTGATTCTCTAAAGCTTGAAAGGCAAACTACTACTACTGCACAATGGTCATCAGAGGGAGTTTTCAATATCTGGCAGTAGTTATTATGGAGTACTTACAAAGCATGAGCTGCGAGGGTTTTATTTTACAGAGTGCTATTGTTTCTGATCAGCTAAAATGAATATCAAAGAAAGAAAATAAGGATGATACTGAGTGACGATTCTCATAATATTGCAGTCACAATAATAACTCATACTACCATATTATCTCATCAAATTGAGTATATCCATAGAGGGATGATATCTTGAGTAGTGGTCTTGGTTGGCCCATGCATGAGTGATCATGAATAATTCTAAGTTGGTGCATGCATCAAGCACCAACAATTGGATAGAGAACAGTTTTGACTGCCTGAATAACCCTTGCAATGTGACACTACCTGAGCCTATAAAGCTCCTGATCACTGTTGATGAGGATCTGTTGACTGATACAGTAGAGCCAGAAATTATTCCCTGGCATCACCCCCTCATTGTGCTTTGCACTTCTTGCCACCAGTTTCAGTTCTTCCCATTAGAGAAGAGGAGGAGAGGATTGAGATGAATAAAAGTATTTTTGTTTTGATAGAATGAATTATTGTCTCCGCAGGTCATATCTCAGACAGCACTACTAAAACCTCTTCAGTACCTAATGATTTAATTGATCTTGTTGCTATCGAATTACTGGTCGATGAAAGCTCCCTGAGCAAGTTACCTTCAACCTTGGCCCACCAGCTCCCAGCATGCAATCATGATAGTATCTCAATTTTAGAACTTGATTGTGACCACTCAAGCCCCCCAGTTTCACCTGATCCAGAACATACCACCACTAGGATGCAACTTTCTGTGCCAGTAATCTGTTATTAATGGATGCAGACAATGGCCTTTCAAATTCTACCACTACTGGAGGTCCAGTTCCTTCTTTTCCTTATACCACAGAATCACCACCAAGCCTCAACTTAGTGCTACTGGATGTCTTAATTTCCACAATCACCATCCACCAGAATGAGTAACCGAGTATCCTTCTCTCCAGAAACAAGTGGATCGCATGTCCACCATGGTCCGGGTTAGGGCTTGAGCTCCCACGAGGGTGAAGTCCATTCTTAGGCTTGGAGGTAAGAAACTTGATTGGACTGGCGCTTAAGGAATAAAACAAATGCGGAAATACATGACCTTAAATACACTACATTGCTAACAAAGGAAACTTTAGGAAGCGAGCGTACAAAAGCAAACATCAAACATCAAACGTACCTGTCCAGTGTCGTAACTCTTTCATGAGTTTCCTTTCCGGTGTCCATAACTGTCCTTCATATCCACCTCCGGTGTCAATGCATAAACAACTAACTGAACATACTTCATTCTAGAGTAAATCATTCTTCCGACAACAACAATGCAACGTTACCGGCCCGCCAAACCAATGCCATAGACTCACCATTGATGCATTCCGACATCCCCCAAGGACTCACAGCGTAATTTACAACAGGAAGCTGAGCCAGAACGAATGGAAGCGCCTTCTTCCATCATAGGGTGTATTATTTCTGCTAGCAAGGGGGGGGGCGAATGACAGAGTACCAAACGCTGCCAGGACTCACTGGGTGGGGGTGAATGCGGAGAAAACCATAGTAAACAAGGGATTATTGTGCTGGGACACAATGACTTTGACTCTCGTGAACAAGGGCCTTGAAACTTTACCAGCGCTATCACCATCCCCTACACTCAAAATTTCTTGCGCCGGCGCGTGGCGCGGGAGAAGTTGATTTGTAGTAAACATTGTGTAACTTGGCCTCAATACTATGCCACACCTGCCGCACCCCACGTTAAGTGCTTCCATCCAAATTCGGAAGACACTTAGGTAAGCGGCTTCAAATCCCAGCCTTCCGCTGCTCACATTATTGGTAACTAGTTTTTTTTTTTTTTTTTTACCCGCTACGAAAGACCATCAGAAGTGGTGAATGGTTTCATCCCGTTTTTAAGGGTGAATGCCAGTTTTATTGTTTCTGCAGGTGAATGACAAGAACCATAGTTCATCCAGCGCAGCAAATACTAAATTCTCATGATGTTAATAACTGATTTTGCCGTCGTAACATTACTCAATCGGCAACAAACCGCACTCCCCCCGTGGGTTTGTAATTAATCTTTCAGTATTTAGTCACTACCTGTACTCAATGCAGTGCCTTTTTATCTATCACAAACCTCCGCGATAATCACTAGAAGTGTGCAAGGCATGGGTGTTGACGATGAGTTGCTTTGCAGCAGCTGTCTTGACACTACCAACTCTCGGAGAAGGAGAATCCAGTTTGGAGTTTTTTGAACTCACTTTTGTGATCTCTGGAACTTAACTATCGTACCATAAAAGCCCCGCGGTCCAAACTTAACTTATTCAGAAGGAAAAAGAAAAAGGTGCAAAAAAAAATAAAAATAAAAATGATTACCCAAAAACGCCTGTAAATGAACCATGAACAAAAGGGAAAAGAAAGAAAATTAAAGCTTCAGCATATTTATGTACTTCAAAACCACCGATACCCCGAGAAAAGATGAGTAAATAAATAAACCGCCGAGATAAACTAATTTAAGCATGTGCAGTAGAATAAGGCGCCAAAACTCCGGCCAATTCTAAAAGAGATATGCGTGATGCATGATATGGCAAGGAGCTGCATATTGTAGTAAATCCCACCACAGCGAAGAAGGAACAGAAAGGAAAGACATTGAGCGCGCGCTATTACATCCTTTCACCGCGCCGACAAGTACAAGTGCAGTGCCTAACAGGAGAAGATAAGAAGGAAAGAAGGAAAGACGGGTGGGACAACCAGTCAGCACCACGAAAATAAACTCAGTCTAGACACAAGAACGAAACAAGTAACCACAAGATATTCGAAAGATGATATCCTCGCAGTAGCCTGCGTAGTAGGCAACAAGTATAGCAATGAGGATCGCTGAGACAGTGGCAGTAAGAGTAATATGTGCTAGTGGGGGGGCTGCGGGGAGGGGGTCTGGGTTGTTGGAATTGCTGGAATGAGGAGTGGACGGTGGTGTAGAGGGGTAAGCACATGTATCTGCGTTGATGTCTTGTGGGAATGGTGGTCGGGGGAATGCCAGGAGCTCGGGATTGTCTGCCGTAGGCTCCTGAATCAGGGCAGGTGGTTGGGGAGAGGGGGAGTTAGTCGTAGGGTGAGTATTTTTGTGGTTTTGGATGAGTTGCACTATTCCTCCGCGCCCATTCTCGTCAGACTTCAGCAGTGGTGTTTCTTTGGATCTGTTTTTAGTGTTAGGATTGACTTCATTCCGGTCCAAGAACAGTTTCACTATTCCCTTGTGCCCATTGCGGAGAGCCAGCAGGAGTGGCGTTCGACCGCATTTATCTTTCGAGTAGGGGTTAATCTCTTTCCGGTCCAAGAGTAGCTTCACAATTTGCTCGTGCCCATTCAGGGCAGCCAGCCAGAGTGGTGTTTCATCGAGTCGGCTTTTAGAATCCGGATTGACTTCATCCCGGTCCAGTAGCAGCTTCACTATTCCTTCGCGCCCATTCTCGGCAGCTCTCAGGAGTGGTGTTCTACCGAAGATGTCTCTCGAGTCGGGGTTGACTTCATTCCGGTCAAGAAGCATTTTTACTATTCCTTCGTGCCCATTCTGGGCAGCCATCAAGAGTGGTCTTCTCCCCGAATTGTCTTTGGAGTCGGGGTTGACTTCATTGCAGTCCAAAAGCAGCTTCACTATTTCCTTGTGCCCATTCTTGGCAGCCAGCCAGAGTGGTGTTTCCTCGAATTCGTTTTTAGAGTCGGGGTTGACTTCATTCCGATCCAAAAGCAGCTTCACAATTCCTTCGTGCCCATTCTTGGCAGCCAGCCAGAGTGGTGTTTCATCATTTCGGTTTTTAGAGTCCGGGTTGACTTCATCCCGGTCCAGCAGCAGTTTCACTATTCCTTCGTGTCCATTCTTGGCAGCACCCAAGAGTGGCGTCCCACCGAATATCTCCTTCGAGTCAGGATTGACATGATTCCGATCCAAAAGCAGCTTCACTATTCCTTCGTGCCCATTTGTGGCAGCCAGCAGAGTGGTGTTTCCTCGAATTCATTTTCAGAGACGGGATTGACTTCATTCCGATCCAGAAGGAGCTTCACTATTCCTTTGTGCCCCATATTGGCAGCCAACAAGAGTGGTGTTTCTTTGGATCTATTTTTAGAGTCGGGGTTGACTTTATTCTGGTCCAGAAGCAGCTTCACTATTCCTTCGCGCCCATTCTCGGCAGCTCCCAGTAGTGGTGTTCCGCCGAAGATGTCTTTCGAGTCGGGGTTGACTTCATTCCGGCCAAGAAGCATTTTTACTATTCCTTCGTACCCATTCTGGGCAGCCATCAAGAGTGGTCCTCTCCCCGAATTGTCTTCGGAGTCGGGGTTGACTTCATTCCGGTCCAAAAGCAGCTTCACTATTCCTTCGTGCCCATTCTGGGCAGCCATCAAGAGTGGTCTTCTACCCGAATTGTCTTCGGAGTCGGGGTTGACTTCATTCCGATCCAAAAGCAGCTTCACAATTCCTTCGTACCCATTCTGGGCAGCCATCAAGAGTGGTCCTCTCCCCGAATTGTCTTTGGAGTCGGGGTTGACTTCATTCCGGTCCAAAAGCAGCTTCACTATTTCCTCGTGCCCATTCTGGGCAGCCATCAAGAGTGGTCCTCTCCCCGAATTGTCTTCGGAGTCGGGGTTGACTTCATTCCGGTCCAAAAGCAGCTTCACAATTCCTTCATGCCCGTTCTTGGCAGCCAGCCAGAGTGGTGTTCTACCCCGATGGGATTCCGACTCGGGGTTAACTTCATTCCGGCCCAGAAGCAGCTTCACAATTCCTCCGTGCCCATTCTGGGCAGCCATCCAGAGTGGTCCTCTCCCCGAATGGTCTTTGGAGTCGGGGTTGACTTCATTCCGGTCCAAAAGCAGCTTCACTATTTCCTCGTGCCCATTCTGGGCAGCCATCAAGAGTGGTCCTCTTCCCGAATTGTCTTCGGAGTCGGGGTTGACTTCATTCCGGTCCAAAAGCAGCTTCACAATTCCTTCGTGCCCATTCTTGGCAGCCAGCCAGAGTGGTGTTCGACCGCCATAGCCTTTCGAGCTGGGGTTGACTTCACTCCGGTCCAGGAGCAACTTAACAATTCCCTCGAACCCATTCTTAGCAGCCAGCAAGAGTGGTGTTCTACCCCGATGGGATTCCGACTCGGGGTTAACTTCATTCCGGCCCAGAAGCAGCTTCACTATTCCTTCGTGCCCATTCTGGGCAGCCATCAAGAGTGGTCCTCTGCGCAAATTGTCTTTCGAGTCGGGGTTGACCTCTTCCCAGCCCAAGAGTAGCTTCACGATTCCCTCATGTCCATACCCGGCAGCTATCAAGAGTGGTGTGCAACCATCACCGTGTTGCGAGTTGGGGTTGACCTCTTTCCGGCCCAAAAGTTGCTTCACTATTCCTTCGTGCCCTATCCTGATTGCCTCAAAGAGCGGTGTTCCACCCCAAATGTTTTTAAAGTCCGGGTTGACCTCTTTCTGATCCAAGAGAAGCTCCACAATTCTCTCGTGCCCGTATGCGGCAGCCCATAACAGTGGAGTGTAGCCGAAGAAATCAGCCTTTGATATGTCACAATCGTGCATTTCCATCAAAGGTCTAGCAAACTCATCAAACCCGAAGTATGCAACAAAATGAAGTGCAGTGAATCCTAGAGGCTGTGCATCTTCTCTCCGCGGATAGAATGTGGAAGAAACAAAAAGCTCTGCTGCCACATGTCTATCGAATTCTTCAAGAAGCTGAAGTGCAAGAGATTTTACGCCTTCGGTCATTCCTTTTCTTGCAAACAGCCCCCAGTATTGAGAGGCGTATTCGAGGAAGGGTGCCTCTTTGGGGGCCTGACGGAGAGCAGATGAAAATCTTTTGACAGAATCATGGTTAAGATACGTCAAGCAGACTTCCGCCATTGTCGTGTAGGGGTTTCCGAAAAAGTCGGGATGACTGCTAAGGTATTCTTGAAATGTGAAATGCACCAAGCGGACAGTCGAGCTCTCATCCACAGTGACAAGTCCAAGGCACGAGGCCAGCACTGTTTCTATGGCAGGGATATTATCGGAACTAACGTCTTTTGAACCAATTTCCACACATAGTGCAAAGCATAGCTCTTTACTTGTCATTGGACGCTCCAATCGAGAAATCCACATCAAAGCATCCATTCCGAGTTTGGATTGACCTCTGCTCTTCTCCCTTATTCTATCCAACGTCTCCCGATAAGCACCGTCCAGACCGAAGCCCCCTTTCGTCATTCTATTGAGTTGTTCTCGCCTCTTATGGATAGTTGTTTCGCCTAATATCGCAGCTATACTCAAGGAAACTAGTAGGAATCTAGGCACAATTATCAGCTATGACTCGATGCTTTTTAAATGGAAATGGGGATCACATACGCATCAGAAATCATTCCCGGGATAAGTCGCATGATCTCGGCCTCCAGCGTAGGGTCCATTGCCTTAGGAATCAAGTCTTTCTCCAACTCTATCCCGATATATTCCATTATATCTGTGCTGGCCGTGCTGATAGAGATATCGTGTGCCCGATCCGGAAAGTACTTTTCTACCACATCCTGAACACGGGGTCTTCCGGTCAAAAATAATCGGACGCCTGGTTTCCCTTCTGAAATGGCACGCAAAGAACTGAGTAGTTCGGGTAAAACCTTATCCGGACATTCATCCAGGGCATCAATACAGATAGACACGCTCTGAGGGAGCAAGCGCAGCTTTTGAGAGTTCCAGGATTTCTGAAACTCGAAGTCCCCTGTCGCCGCGATTTGATTTTTTGAACGCTTCATCAATCTCACCAGGAACCGTTCCTAAAGCGCGCACAAGTTGCTTGACCAAAGCGCCGATCATGTTGGCTGGGGTTTGCTCCTTTAAACCCTGAAAATCGCAGTAGAGGTAAGCGACAGTGGCGTTATCCCCCTCGATCTGGTCATATAGTGAGTCGATCACTAGTGAACTGGAATTATACGATAACGAGTTAGCGATGGTCGCCCATGAGGGATCGTTCTACTGTCCTACCTCAGATAGGTTTTCCCTACCCCTGGATTTCCGGAACAAAACAGAGTGGATCCATCTTTGCCATCACGCCATTTGATAAACCTTTCGTTTTGCAAAAGCCAACTCCCTAAACCATCCCGTCGCCGAGTGCGCACGTCCTGGTGACGCACACGGGGTTCTAGTGGCGATAACCATCTCAGAATCTGATTCTCCTCGTTAACGTAGGTGGTGTTGTAGATAGTGTTGAAGCAGTTTTCATTGCTCGAACCAATAGCAATCGGTTGCAGGTTTTTTGAATCATACATTTTGGTCAGGAGAAGTATCTGATGGTCTTTGTGTTGTTAAGAGAGCGAAGCGGTGAAACGGATGGGATATCCCAGATGTGAGGCCAAAGAGTTTGGGACTCAAGGGAAGCGGGGTCATACCACTTGTGCAGCCTTATGCAATTACTGAGCGCGAGGTTGATATCCTATCATAACGGATATCTGACAACAAAAGCAACCTTGGTGCACACCAAGTCAGCCTCGTCTGTTACACAACGGCCTATTGTAACCCTTGCCGAAACACTGCCGAGCATAAATTCAGAGACTTAATCCTTGAAGAAAGCCAATAAGAAACTTGTAAATCTCTTTAAACCGTCCTATCCCATTTGTACAAGTACAGTATGATAGAGCAGCATCCAAAGACTTGAGGCGGGTTTTGTTAGTGTAGGTGGTCGTATGAAATTCCATTGCGTACAGTACAGTACTGTGCCAAGTACTATGGGATCATGCCGGTACTCTGCATGTCCACCACCCTCAACCACGCCCGAACCCATTCCTCCACTCTACGCACGAA
Organism: Choiromyces venosus 120613-1; assembly: GCA_003788595.2. NCBI lineage: Eukaryota > Fungi > Ascomycota > Pezizomycetes > Pezizales > Tuberaceae > Choiromyces > Choiromyces venosus. Next base: position 770,994 of record ML120365.1, read on the forward strand.
TCAGGCGGGTGTCAGCTACAATGAAGAAGCTGAATTCGCCCCCCCCTTTCCAGCCAACATGGCAGAATGTTACCAGATAAAGAGAACAACCAATCCCCTCAACAATAGCCCAACAGTAATCACTAGACTTGAACACAGCACAATTGGATTGCCCATCATATTCCGATCTGAATCCGATCCTAACAACCACACTCAGTAGTTTTTGCAGTTCTAGTCAGTTTTCTGCTCTACCAAAACTATCTAGATTAACAAAACTGGCAAGGGGGAAAAAAAAGAGAAAAGAAAAAAAAAAGCTGACTTGCAGGTTTTGTCTTCATGTTTGGGATTGATCGTTTAGTGGGAGTTGTGGTACGGTACAGTACCGGTATTAGGTGGTGAGATATGGTAAGCTAACATTACATTACCGGAAGTTTGAAATTCATCAGACTTGAACAAAACTCCCACATTATGAGTACTAAGTGCAGTATCGTACAAAGCTGGATGCAAAAATACCCACAACGAAATCCTCCTCTGTAACAGCGGGTCTCATGCTTGCCGTTTCTGTAGTTTTGAAAAACAGTACTGTACAGGCGCACCCTACCGACAACAAAACCGGAAACGCCCCAAAATCGCGAAAATCGCTAGATCGGCCATAAAAACAGCCGGTTCCCAGTAACCTTGGCACAGTTACTGGTACTCAAAAACACAAAGTTCGGTTTTTGTTAGTTGAATAAGATCTATAACATTCCATTATCTCCTGGACGGATGAGACAAAAATTCTCTCATGCATTAGTGTCTCGGCATAGGATTAATATGGGTAGTCATCACGTGATCTGCAATATTCAATACCACTTCAGGTTCCTTTTACCGGTGTGGAGGAGGTATTGGTCTTAGGGCTTGGTCGCTGTATTTACGAGCGTATTTGCCCCTGCATAGTTTAGGGGTTAGGGCGATGGCTTGGCGCACAGTTCTGCACAGTGGGGGCGTGACTTTGTTTCTCTCCTTAGTACGAGTATAGATGACAACCATAGCCGAGAACATAGCTAAAAAAAAGGGGAAAACCTTTCATATACCATGAAATTTGAGTGAAACATGGTATATCTATCTCGGACACCAATTTTTTGAGACAACAAGGGAAAAAACAAAAAAATACCAACCAAGACAAATACAAGGTTCTTTCACTGTACACTAAATAAAAAATGGTTAAAGTGAGCCTGAGGGGCTACAAATGGAAAAAGAATATGCGAAACCATACCAACAAAAAGTAAGAAAAAAAAAAATATTAAAATGCATTATAAAAAGTTATAGATAAAATAAGAGAAAGAAATAAGTAGTATATAAGGGAGCTTGAAAGAGATATCCAATTTAATCATGTTCAACTGTACAGGTTCTTGCATTGTGCCCTCCAAGAGTACCACAAGTACTACAACATTATCATTGGTCTTCAATAACTTCCTCACCATGCATACGATGAGCATACTGTAATGCAGCAATACCACAATCACCATGTTGTGCACATTTCTTCTTGGGGTGGCCAGGGAGTTGACATGTAGCAGGAGGACTGATAGGATGATCCTCAAGATTTTCAATACTAATAGGCTTCCAATTTTCCAAATATATCTGCCACCATGTTTGGACTAAGAGAGCAGAGGGAAAATAGTCAATAGAAGATTTCCTTTGATGTAAAAAAAACACATAAGTATGAACATATGGAATCTCATTCTGCTGATACCTCATGCAGGTACATGATCTCATATGCACTGTAAAGAATAATAATTAACTATTTTTTCTTTTAACTTGAAGATATTCAATAAATTGGGAAATTAGAAATAGATTACAGTTGATAATGTGAGTTTTCTCTCCATTATTGTTGACTCCAGGTACTTGTTGGACTACTTCAGCCTCAATAGGAGTAGAGACTCAAACACAGTTGCTTTGTGCCTATATTTGACTTGTTTCTGCTTCAGTCTGGCAGAGAGTAGTATAGAGATATCCATCCAATACAACCTGTACTTGCTGCAGACATTTAAACCATGTAGCCATTGAGAAATGCCAAACTTTATTCAATAACTCCACAATTGAGAGCTCACGCTCTAACTGAAGGTTCATGTTATATCATTCAACAATATTTGAGGTATTGTAACAATATCTTTTACTGGGGAAGAAGGCAGTAACCCATAACTGTGAGTCAATTGCATGCAGGTAATTAGATGCTTCTGGCTTTTCTTCCTCCAACTGTAGTAGCTTTGCAGTAAACACAGCTTCCAATGGAGCATTTGCAATTCCCCAAAAGTATTTCTCACTAAGCCTCATTCCAAACCTTATTTTAAAATTCTCATGAAGATGAAAACAACAGTGTACATGAAATATACTAGGACCTAGGACATTTTCTCCATTTATTAATCTCTTATCACAATCACTCATTATTGTTGCAGTCATAATTTGTGGTATTGCATGTTTGAGGTGATCCATAAACTGGGTCCAAGAGTTGCTACATTCTCCTTCAACAACTACTGATGCAAGTAGAACAATATAGCCATTTGCATCAATACTGACAGCAAGAAGAAGTGTTTGTATATAATGGGCTTTGCAAAAGGTTCCATCAATAGCAACAAACCTGCAACATTGTTTAAAGGATAGTTGGGCTTCAGCAAGACATATAAAGACACAGCAGAACTACAATAGTTGTTGTCTACTATTAGGATCAATCTCTACTGTAGGTAGGGTCTCTAATTGTAAATATACTCAAGGGTTGGCTGCCAGTATCTGAGCTAAATAGGAAGGAAGCTGATGGCAGCTGTCACGTTCATGTTCAACTATATTATTGTCAAGTTTAGCGTAAGCTTTATAGGCTACTTGATTCCTGACCTCCTTATTATAATGAAGTTAAATGATATCAATAAGTTCTCAAAGTTTTGTTCTTTGTGTACTGACCACTAAGTATTTGGGAATTTGTCATGTAAGCCAGGATTAGCTGTTAGAGGTCGAATGGATTGGAATAGCTGCTCTAAGACAAAGATGCTCAGAGATTAGCTGGCTAATCTTAATATCTCCATTTCTTGTTTAGCTAGCAAAAACTTGCCAAGGACACTTAATACCATTGTTGTTTTGTTGGACCTAAACTGCTGAGAATTTGCATTGGTAATCAGCCCTTTCTTTATCCTTGAGGTGCATTCAAAAGGCAAACTTGTCAACAATTGACCAGTCTTTGACTACTTGCTTTATATCATTGAAGCTTAGAAATAGTTGACCGAGCAAAAGACGTGTAGTAGGCATTGTGGGAATTAAAATAAAAGTATAGAAACTCAAAAGCTTAGAAATAAATGAAAATAACCCAAAAGCAATGGTTGAGACAAGGAAGATTTTGTGTGATAAAAAAATAGATGGATATTGATCAATTCTGGGGAGTATAACTATGAGTTTGTATAAGGAAATACAATAAATAGTAGAGAAAGAGGTTTGATTTAAAGGTATCAATAATTTATACCAAGATAGCTATTGAGACATATTTACCAGTAAGTATTACAAACCCGGCATAGTTTGTAATGGTTTTACATGACATACAATTGTATGTCATAGTATTTCATTTGTTAAAAGGTTTTTCACATGACTCAGTTGAGTCATACGATGATATGTTTTTGCACTATGACTCAGGTACGAGTCATAGGGTTTCACATGACCCACAGTTGTGAGTCATAGTTATTTATGTTTGAATTTGATTGGTATGTTGAGCATTGACTCATAGGTACGCCTATGAGTCATAAGGATTAAAGAGGCATGACTTCGTTTATACGAGTCATGAGGTTTCGCACATGACCCCTTTAAGGTCATGGGACTTTTGCACATGACCAAGTATGGTCATAAGATTATATGTTACGCGAGTGCATGAGTCACAGTTGTGACTCATTTGATTTGTAAGCGGGTTGCTGGAAGAACTATATAAGGAGGTCAGTAGGACCTGAGAGTTAGTTCTTCACGCAACCACCTAAGTTATTTCCTATCTATAAGTTATCAATAAAACACCTTTACGCTCTTTACCTACAAGATCAACAACTAAGAAGAAGAACAAGATTAATACTAGCTAGCACTATAAGGACTTAGTATTGGCAACGGTCAATATCTAAGACGTAGTGTAAGATAACAAGTATTAAGGATTCTCGAAGAACGGAGAATACAATAGAAGGTAAGTATTACCTTAACAAAAACTAATTACAGACTCGTTGCCTGTTGCAAGATATAAATAGGAGAGATCATATAGCGGATCGTAACATTTGGTTGCGTCCTAAAAGCAACACCCAACAAAAGCATCCATAGAAGCGGAGAAGAGAGTCGAAAAACGGGCAATGAAGTATCAAACCAGGAAGGAACCACGACTAAGAATCTTAGATGAAAAGTCTAAGAGGACTTAACGAAGGAAAAGACCATGACGTATATGGCAGCCCCTCCGTAGTTCCGTATGACGGAATGTGGACAGTGATAGTTTCCACTAGAGAAGTAAAGAGGTAAGCTGGGAACCCAACACCAGGAAATTGGTTCAGTAAGGTTCCTACTGAAGCACAAACTGTTCCAATCGGTGATCCTTTCAACGAAAGAGAAACACCGAAGGCTATAGGTATCCCTAAAGGCATTGTACCCACTAACCAGGTCGTAGGCTATGGCAGGGTAGCTGGTACATATATAGGGAACTAAAAAGCTAAAAACAATTCCCATCAACTACTAAGTATCGCTTTAACGCCAGATACTTCAGAAGTCAACGGGGACTTAGCTAGTAACGTAAACAACTATAAACAAAGACAGACAACACCTCAACATGAAACTGGTACTACACCAGGCTAAGCTCCAAAGAATCAAGAAACAACCAGTTTCACCACAACTCCATACACCAAAACTACAAAAAACGGAACAGCAGGGGGCCAGGTAGAAAAGGACTCCTGCAGCAGTAAGAAAACTACCCAAAGCAAGCCAACAGGGGTCCTGGTAGATAAGGACCCCTGAAAGCAGCAAATTTCAGAGGAGAAGGAGGAAGAGGTGTAGGTCGAGAGCCTAGAAACCAGGTAATGATAACCGGAAAACCTGAGCTGTCAGAAAACGGTATACAGGGAAGGAAGGTGTGACTATCGTGTTAGGAAGAAAGTACGCAAAAGACATAAGAAGAACCCCATCGGAAACCATAGAGGAAGCTAAGCATCGCAGGTCCAGGTATCCGAGAGGAGCACCTCCAAGGAAACCATACCAAAATTTGCACGGTAACAGCAAAGCGACTCACGATCCACAAAACAACAGAACCCGAGGGAAGACTTATACGAAATGGTATCGATCAAATCAAAGAAACCACTAACGGGTAGCACGGTCAACAAGACACGAAGCCTTATGTCATCATAGGTAAGGGGTCCGTCACCTGTCGCAGCACAGGTAAGGACGATCGTCGGTAAGAGGGAGGCAACGAAGTAGATCAAGCCGGAGCCATCGGCAGTAAGACTTTGACAAGGTTATAAGACAATGACTGAACCAAGGAACAGAATCAAAGAATTCAAAGTAAGCTCGAAGAGGAGACCGTAGCTACCGAGGTTTAACAAGGGACTCCCTACAGACTTTCTCAAGGGTTCTACGCGGGGTACCAACGTGATATGAAGGAAGACGTATTCCACATTAGGTTTACCGACGTAGAGGGGCATCGTCCGAACAACGCATATGATAGAACAGCCATAGTACTAGCAGTACGGTAGGATACCGAACTTTCATATGAGAATCAAACCGATCGGTACAGGCATCGACCGAAGCCAGAGGAGGCTTCCAAAGACCAAAGAGACAGAATCCAGAGGAAAGACTAACATCAGGACGATCCTAAACACAGTCAACAAGACGACAGTCATGGTGGCCATCAGGGACCAAGACAGGGAGGGGAAGAGGCAGACCCCCCAAGTAGACAAGCAGAACACGAGGACGAAGTCGGTAACAACAAT